>OY757937.1:63661915-63826915 GCA_963585895.1 Sepioteuthis lessoniana | reverse complement strand
TCATCTAACACTAAAAGCATCTATTTTTACAGAGGATTCCTCTTGGAATAAACATTCTTGATTGGCTCGCTAATTACAGATCATTTTGTATTCTACAACTTTTTAACTGGTCAGCCAATGAAATACGGTGATCTATGGCTGAAGGAAGTGTATCCTTTTGACGTGTCAGATTGTAATTGGTCATGCAATCAAACTACAATATAGGGACTTAGTTGATTAAAGGTCCCAACCCACGCCTTGTGAGAGAGTATCTCTTTTTACATTAATAAAAAAAATTAAAGTTCTGATTAATCTATCCAATGATTTGAGCTTTTAACCCAAATAGGTGGGCCAAAAATATGATTTAAAACGGATCAATACACCGAAAAAATCCCAAATCTGCTTTCTTTTTGTTTTGACCTTTGAATTTCTTTCAAAGCCAATTTCTCATTTTATGTTGTTATAAAAGGGAAATTACATTTTCCTTAATAAAAAGACATATCATAATCTCGATAAGTTTTTAGAATTAGTGAATACCTAAGTTCGATGAAAAGATCCAAAGTGTTAGTGTGTTGACAGGAAAAAATGTAGTAATTTACAGAGCAGCTTGCTTAGATGTGGCACTAGGCCGTATGGATTGGGCATCTATTGGGAATCGAACTCAATTGTGAAGGTTCACTAGTCTAGCTTGCTAACGATTACGCCATCCTAAATGGTGTAGTAATTAACGAAGCGTTTTGGAAATGTGTGGGACAAGAGCGTATGAATGTGGTACCCAGTAATACTTAAACTCACCTGTGAAGTTTTGCTAGTCTAGCTTGCTAACCGTTAACCCATCATTGGTGCCAAAGAGCAATAAATGTAATACGATGAATTTTCCCGTGATGAATTTACCAAGGGATGAATTTACCGTGATGAATTTACCATGGGATGAATTTACCGTGATGAATTTACCATGGGATGAATTTAACGTGATGAATTTACCATGGGGTGAATTTAACGTGATGAATTTACTGATAATCAATATTTTCATTATACTTATAAGTTAGATAATTGTAATATAATGGCCGAGGGATTTCGGTTCATGCCTTTCAGTTTAGTTAGGCTGAGAACCTTTCGGCTCAGCACATGGGTTACTTAGTTGCAACATTGATGCAGGTGTAAACACGCGCGCACGGGGGCGGACGTGTCACTCAGAGATGTCACAATAAGCCGAGATGGGAAACAGGGTTAGAAAGTGCGGGGACGTCACACACCGGAAGCGCGCGGAGGATTTTGGGGATTTGAAGAAAGTTAGAGAGTTGAAACTAGACACCGAACGAGGAGGTTAGACTTTTGGGGCTCGCTGAGGCGAGACGAATATGCACGCTATGGGCGTCGCGCGAGATGGGGGTCATATGAAAAAGCCAGCATAAGAAGACTGTGTCTCTCTCCTAATGTTGAAGAACCTTTAAATTCAAAAGTAATAAAAGGTTCGTACCTGAACTGAGAAGTCGTTACGAGTTTTTCGAATTTCGAGATCCTATGTTCTATATTATGTATGTATGTATGTTATGAACATTCGATGTCCATTTCGCACATAGCTGTATTTGGCTATGGTACATAATAATAAATGTTATTTGTCTCTTATATGAACTTGTATTAATGAATGATTGCTACATAAATATACAGTATTTGATACATTAAATCCTTTTAATATAGATGTTTGAATCAGATATAAAATAGCGAGCATAAAGCTCAGAAGTCTAAATGTGAAATAACGTTTTATTTCAAAGCTTCACAGAAAATTTTATCAAGGAAAAATAAGAATATAACGGTAAATTATATAATTCAAAAATATAAGGCTTAATAAACTTATTTTGAAAAAGTTATAAGTATAATTATATAACAATCGAAAAAAATTGATGATCAAAAATATCAGAACGATTAACAAGATCATATTATTATAATGGATACATCATATCTAAATGAACCAATCGTTCCTAACTAATCTGTACTCGATGTGTAGATCTTTAATTTCAATAACAGCTTGACATCTTCTGCTACACGAGCGAATTAATGTATTGCATTCATCAACGGATAACAGTAACATTTTCCTCAGAAAGAAATGTCTTAACAGACTTCGATGTGTGACACGGAGCGTTATCTTGCATAAATACAGTTAGTTGATTAATTGCAGTTATCAAATTAGGTACAACATGTTTCTTTAACATCTCTTTGTATACAGTTGCATTATTTTACAGTGTAACCTGACAAAGGGTCCTGTACCACAACAGAAATCATGCCAAACACCATCACACTTCTTCCTCCCAATTTAACGATGCTTTTAGCGTGCTGTGGCGAATATCGTTCCTTAGGTCTGCGTCGAACAAACCTCCCGTCACAACCGAACCGGTTAAATTTTGACAAATTTGCTGTAGCAAATCGTTAATTTTTGGATTCTTTACCAATTTATCTGTCTTTCCTTGCAGTAGTATTTCTAGGCCTGCCGAGTGGTTTATTGGCTTCACATTGCCCAATTTTCTCAAGTTTTCTTAAAATACTATGAATAACACCTTTACATTTCCCCATAGCGTTTGAAATATCCCCAATCGAGTGGTAATATTTTATTACGGAACTTGACTGTTAGTTTTCTAAGTTCCACTGATGTCATATATTTTTTTGCCGTGTTTATATGCAAGAGCTGGAGAAGAGCCGGATTAATTTAGTAAAATAACTTATTTAATGTTCTTATCCAATTTTATTTTAATAATGCAAAATAATTATTTAATTTGACGGATTTATTTAATTGTTCTGATGTTTTTGATCATTTATTTTTTCGAATGTTCAATTATTATTATTCTTATCTTTATTAAAATAACTTTATTGAACTTTGTTTTGGAATAATTTACCTTTATATATCTCTATCTTAATTTGATAAAATGTTCTATGAAGCTTTAAAAAAAGTAATTTCCCATTTAGCCTTTTTTCTTAACATCGTTCTGTTCTTTATGCTCGCTACTGTATATTTAATTAAGTTTCTTTTAGATTTGTTCTTTCTTTTAGATTTGATACTACAATAAGCCTCTCACACAAATGTCATAGTAGGGAAGAAAACACTTCCAAAGCTTTATAGAATAAACTTTTCCTTATCAAGATTGTCTTTTTCCGGAAATTGTATGTACTCTAGCCAGTTTATATATATATATATATATATATATATATATATATATATATATATATATATATATATATTATTTCAAGGAAAAAACAATATTCGGTCACATTTGGATAATAAATTTATTTCCATCCTGTTAAGAGCATTGATATGAATCAAAGACTCTAGAATAATGTTTAATAGGACTTTCTCAGATCCAATAGGAAAATAAAATACATTACATCCAGATGGAGGGATAGTCAAAAGAAGGAAAAAAGGGAGAAACAAAATCCATTTCAGCGACGTATAGTCTTTACCCATGTAAGGCTTGTTCCGGTCCCTTATATATATATATATATATATATGTGTGTGTGTGTGTGTGTGTGTGTGTGTGTGTGTGTGTGTGTGTGTGTGTGTGTGTGTGTGTTGTAGGTCTAAAGAGAGAAAGAAATATATTAAAATGAGTAGGTCCACGAAGAGATTTGTATTTTTTTAGGATTTATTTATTCATTGTTGAGTGTGTTGCTTTCGTCTGAGAAGAAAAATCCTATACCTTTAAAAACCCAGAAACAAAATAAGGACTTAAACCGCAAGTAAGAAAACGTAGTCTACATAATTGAATATAGAAAGTGCAAATAAATATAAATAGGGTCAATACAATACAAGGAGATCACTTCATAGAATAACAGAAAACAGAAAATTAAATATATCGAAGCACCTATAGAAATGTAGTAAAGGTGAAATTATAAATAATGCCTATTTCCGAACTAACAACTACACTCTACTTCAAATAAAAGAAAAAAAAAAGTTAAATAAAACATGGTTGACACACACGGAGAAATGGACACAAGCATACATTGATATATATATATATATATATATATATATATATATATATACACAAAAAAATTATTATTAAAAAATAATTACCAGTTTATTTCAAACCACACAATCACACACACACACACACACACACACGCATACACAGAAATTTCAAGACAAACATTCACACATACACAGAGAAAAAAATAACTGTCAGTGAAATCCAAGACCATTCCAACACACACACACACACACACACAACATATTAAATATTAAAAGCAAATGAGGGGCAAAGCAGACTAAAGTAAACACATTCAAAGAAAAAGAAATGAGTGACCTTCATAAAAACCCATAACCAGCTGAAAACCACTTAAACAACAAATACGGGTGAGTTCAAGTCTCATGTAGTACCCCAATTAACGGGACCTTGTGCCACATATGTTCTCTGACGAAAGCATCAAGCTGGAAACATACACGTATATTAGAACAAAATAAATAAATAAATCCTAAAAAAATTACAAATCTCTTGGTCGACCAACTCATTATATATATATATATATATATATATATATATATATATATATTGGCAGTTCGTTGGACATAATAGACATTTTCTGTCTACATATTTTCTTGTTGATTATTTCATATTGTCGTATTGATTTTATAGTATTCGACGGGAATTGATTGATATATTTTCCATAATTGTTTATTTCCTAAGTACTTTCTGCCCGACTTTGGGCCATCATCTATAACAAAAGTGATGTAACTTTTGTATGTATATTACTATTTTGTGTACCATTGCGCGGCATTTACTTTAAAAATTGTTTCTATAAATAGTGTCAGTAGCTAAAGACATTTAAGTACATTAGCACTGGTTTGAAAATTAATTCTGTTAAATTTTGGTTCCATGTTTCTAATATGTAGTGCTTCGAGAATCTGTAGTTTTTAAAAATAAACGCAACACACGGCAACGGTCCAGATGCTCTTCTTCTTATAAAGTAGGAATATACATACAAAAGTTACATCACTTTTGTAATACATTCTCCCCTGTTGATGGCCCAAAGTCTTGCAGAAAGTACTTGGGAAATAAACAATTATGGAAAATATATCAAACAATTCCCGCCGAATACTATAAAATCAATACGGCAATATGAAAGGATCAACAAGAAAATATGTAGACAGAAAATGTCTATAATGTTCAACGAAATTTGTATATATATATATATATAAAGGAACAAAAATATGGCTTGCCCATTCGGCTGGGGTTGCAGAATATACTGACGGCATCTCTGCAGGGGGTAAGACTCCCCCAAAGTCTGTCCTGGATATGACACTAAACAATCAGCTAGTGAGACTCTATTATGTTGGAGCTTTAGTGAATGTGTAGTACCTCTTTATTGTCATCCCTCCCAGGTCTACTCTGGCCCGGATAGGTAGCACCTGCTCGGATCCTATCAGTAAGTTAAATATCTATGCTTAAGTGAATTTTTAGAAAATGGGTCAAACTACGAATTTATGTTAAACTGAATTATTGGTCTAGTGGGTAGAGTGTTCGTCAGTAGTCTGGGAGACCTAGGTTCTATCCCACTTCACGTCTTACCAAAGACTTTAAAAATGCTACTTGATACCTTCTTGCTTAACACTCAGCAATACAAGTTACGTATCAAGGGTAAAATGGAGCAAACCAGGTAAAAGAGTTGCGCCCTCCCCTACACCTAGGTGTAGTAGGTATTTAAAAAGGAGCCCTCTGGTCACCCTCGACTACGGTTGCTAACCTTACTTACTTTTATATGTATAAAATTTGATTTGGCATTAAATAACCAACAATTGTTGATATGCCATAAAACCGAACCAAACCAAACCAAACTAAAACTATGGCGCCTTTTCTAATATATTCCGTGTAGATGTGAAACGGTTCATAGGAAGACATGAAAAAATCACCTGTAAAATAGTCAGAAGTGAAATCTACATCCTATTTAATCAAACATATTTAAAAGAGAAATTTATATATATATATATATATATGGAAGAAAATAATGGATAGTAATCCGACAGTTTGTGCGGAAAAACTGACAACAAGTAATCCAAAAAGAAAGAGGAGATTTATTGAGAAACAATGTCGACACAGTAATGTTAACTTTGCTTAACATCACTAATATAACCCCTCATAGCCCTGATGATTGTTCAGCAGAACCGAAACTCTATAGTGTCGACTTTGTTTGTCAATGAATATCAAATTTCTATTTGGATTACTTGTTATCAATTTTTCCATATATACATTTATATATATATAAATATATATATCGATGCAGATGTTGATGGAATGACGCGTTGATATGCCATAAAACCAAACCAAACCAAACCAAACCAAACCAAAAATATGGCGCCATTATCTAATATATTCCATGTAGATGTGAAATAGTTCAGTGGATGACTTGAACGAATCACCTGTAAAATAGTCAGAAGTGAAATCTACATCCTATTTAATCAAACATCTTTAAAAGAGAAAATCATATATATACATACATATATATATATATATATATATATATATATATATATAATTTCCTCTCTCTCGCTATATATATATATATATATATATATATATATATATATCGATGCAGATGTTGACGGAATGACGCGTTGATATATGATTGAGGCTGTATTGGAGATGAATTATATTGATTTTACCCGAACGGAACTAAAGGGATAAAAAGAGAAATGAAAAAAAAAAAAATGACTCACGAAAGGTTAATATAAAATGTTGAAAAAATCTAAAGGCGGCAAGCCAAAATGATTGAAAGTGTAAGAAAGTAATATTTTTTTTATTTAACAGAGACATTAATATTTAAGTGTGTTGTCGCCTGAGCATATATTTCACAGATCCTTCATGCAATTTTTGTATCACCTTTCTAAAGTAAAATGAAGATAAATTCTTGTCACAAATAAATTATATAGAAATATCGTGTAGAAAACAAATTAACGTAATGGTTTACAAAATGGTCGAAATGGAGTAAACTTTAGAGGCGTCCAAATTTGTCTGGTCAATGTTTTTTTTTTAAAGAATGTTAGCCTTAGTATTGGGGTGACTATTCATTACATTGCAGTTGTCATATCTTCTTTATAGCATACACCATATATTTAAGAAAACATTTCCAATAGAAAACAGCTCAATGAATGTTCCACGGCATACGCCAAATTCTTATTAAAATGTCAAATTCCATTGTGAGAAGGTAAAGAAAGGCACTCTTCTCGTGTTACTAGCCGCTAATTACAGCGATCCAAAAGTACACCCCCAGCCGATGTGACTCAGAATAAGCTCACTGAATCCCTTTCAAGGAGAAAAGACTTCCTTCCTCCATTCCTGGGTATGAAGCTGTTTTTGGTGCCCTTGGAACAATCCCCAAAGACTTAGATAAGAGACAAAAGGAAAATGGCGATCAGTTGTAGAATTAAAATAATCCTGACGACATCAATGTTAAGATCGGTTGGAATATTCAAGATAGTCCGAGAGACGTGATGACATTTGCTGTCTCTCTTCCATGGTTTGGTTCAGTTGCATCTTTTTTTTAGCTTTTAACCATTGTAGGTTGTTTATTGCCAAATTCTGTTTATACATATACATTAAATATATATATATATATATATATATATATATATATATATATGATTACTAAACACATTTTATTGATAACATTCTTAAACGAGCCTGGTATCTTTTGGGGTTGGTTGACTGTTTGGATTTTATGGCATATCAATCTTTGTAGGTTATCTAATGCCAAATCTATTTTTATACAAATAATCGGTTATATATCAAACGATTCAGTTAAGTATGAGTACACAGTTTAATTGTCAAAAACATTTCTATTTCAAGTTATTGAGTTAAATCAAACAGTTCTATTTCAAACAATTCAGTTTAGTATAAGTATAGTTTTGTCCACATAGTTAAATGTCAAAATTGTTCGATTTCAAACAAGTCAGTTTAGCATTAGTATGCAGTTTAGATCTATTTGACCTATAGATTGGACCCTATCAGGTACTCCTACTCCGGTCCTGCGTGGACCTGAATGTGATGGAATGAAGGGGTACTCCACATTCCCCAAAGCTCAAGCATTACTGGAACCTCATCATCTGACTGTTTAGTGTCATGTCCCGGACACTCTTTGGAGGCGGGGTCGACTAGCAAGATCTTTTTTGCATATAGTTAAATGGTTTAAGTATTGCTATATAACAGTAACAATTTAACATCATTCCTCTGTTTGCACACATTGTTCTATATGACCCATAGATGAGAACCTATCAATTAATACCACTCTGGGTAAGAGCTGACCTGGGAGTAATGGCAATGAAAGGGCACTCTGCATTTCCCAAAGCTCCAGCATTATAGGAGCCTCACCATCAGATGGTTTAATGTCATATCCAAGACACTCGTTGGTGAAGTCCCACCCCTTTGAAGAGAAGCAGTCGGTGTATTCTACAGCTCCAACCGACTTGTCTAAGAGTTCAGAGAAAAAATCACTTGATAAAACGTGAGGAAAAACACGCAAAGAGTAAAATTGAGTAAAACTGTTGATATTTTTCATTCTTCGGATATATAATTTGGAAATAATTATATGGTTTCAAGTATTCCTATCTAATATTAATAATTGGAATTACAGGCAGTTTTGTAGCATGTCAGGGGACCATAATTTTGGGTTTGTACAAAACTAAACAAAACTTAATAAATTATAGTAGGGTAATTTTTAAAAAGGTATTCTGAACAGAGATTTCGAGCCTCACTATGTGCCCTCTACTTGTGGTGTTAAGCTAGATTAAAACAAATCTTATTTTAGGGCGCCTTACTTAGTATAAGGATTATCGAATTAGACGAGCAGATGAGTTTTGGTAATTTCGATTTACATTGAGTTCCATTTATTTCTGGCCTTGAGTGTAACTATCTAAAATTTATAAAGAACACTTGTATCATAGCTGTACAAAAAACTTTAGACCCCATCGTGACCCCGCTGTGTAACAAGTTGATGAACGTGAAAACTCTGTTAAACTACTCAAGTGATTTATTTACAACTACCTAGCAAGTGGTCGTCGGGAGAAAAAAAGGGCGAATCGAAACATGAGACAACTGTGTCAACTTGTCAATTATAAGCAACATATCCTAGTGAGATAAAGATGAGCAGAGGCTGACGTTAAATTTTCCCTGGTTCTAACATGCTTGTCTGCAGGGTCGAGCGCTGATTACGTCCCCTTTGGAAAGCCCCCCGAATTTGGGGCTCGTAAACTTTCGTCTCATCCCGTCTTCACTGTTGGTATTCTACTGACGTCTCTATCTTATCTCTTCTCGCCGGCTAAAGGGTAATAGTTATTAAACCGTTGCGTCCTGGTTAGTGAACGCTTGTAATATTAAATAAAGGACAAACCTCGATATGAGAGAAAATGGAAATTTATTCTCAGGAAAAAGTATATACAATAGAGAGACTATTAGTAGACAAGAACATAGGATTAGTGAACGCTTGTAATATTAAATAAAGGACAAACCTCGATACGAGAGAAAATGGAGATATATTCTCAGGAAAAAGTATGTACAATAGAGAGACTATTTGTAGACAAGAACATAGGATTAGTGGATACAGAATAAAGATATAGTCCAACGATAGTATTAGCTTCCGTTATTACGGTAGCAAGTAAGGTGATCTAGTGCGATCTCCAGTCTCCAACGCTCTAATGCTATTCCTATAAGAAGCTGCGGTATTTGTTCCACGCCCCACCGAACGTGAAAGTATGGCACAAGGCATTTTTTGGTGGGTCCGGGCGCAGGGCCGTAGCCCACACGCGCCCGGCATTTCCCAAAAATGCCTACGGCCCATTCGGCATCCCCCTTATTAAGTGCGCCTCAGGCGCCCGGCGATCAATCCCCCCCGAAGGGGGTAATAGCCTGGGGGGAAGGCCCGCTGAGGCCGTAGGAAGAATCCAGCGACCGAGAAACACCCAGCCAGATCCGCGCCGCTGCTATATATGTCAGATGGACTAGTTCATTGTGTGGAAAAAGGTGGGTAATACCCAACATAAACCAAGACCAAAAATATGCATTATGCCCTACTATTTATCCTGCCCCCCCCCCAAAAAAAAATGAGTGTCCTGGTTTGATACTAAACATTCTGATGATGAGGTACTAGTGATGCTGGGGCTCTGGGGAATACGGAGCACTCCTTCATTGCCATTGATACCAGGTCCACTCTGGCCCGGCGTGGTAGCACCTATCTATGGGTTAAATAGAACAAACGGCATACTTATACTAAATTGAATTGTTTGACTAAACTGAATTGCTTGAAATAGAAATATCTTTGACAATTAAACTGTACTTACTTTTAAACTGTGTACTTTTGCTAAACTGAATTATTTCGAGGTGCCCGTGGTGTAATGGTTATCGTCGCAGAAAATGGACACAGCGACACGAGTTCAAATCCTGGACCAGACTGATTGCATTTCACATAACACTAATACCCTTGGGAAAGGTATGAATCCAATTATTCTCCCTCCAGCTATGGGTAAATAGTAGGGCAGACTAGGTTCTTCAGCCTTGGTGAGTCAACTAGTCTAGGAGAAGGAAAACTCTGAATTCAAACCGATTAAACTCCGCTTAAAAATTGACCCTGTGTTATATCCTACTCGAGCGGAGGGGTTGGTAAATGCAACTGTTTTTTGACATTGAAACTGTACTTACACTAAACTGTTTTGTTTAATATTGACCTGTTTTGGCACTTAACTGTGTGTAAACAAAATCTATACTTATACGGAGCTGAGTTAGCTGAATTAGAACTGCTTGACTAAACTGAGGGCTTGAAATGGAAATATTTTTCACAATTAAACTATACTTAAATTTAAACTGCGTACTTATTCTAAACTGAATAGTTTGAAATAGAACTATTTTTATGAAAATGGATTTAGCGTTAGATAACCTACAAAGGTTTATATGCCATAAACCCAAACAGCCTTACTATTTATCCACAACTGGAGGGGGAACCTACGGATTCATGCCTTTTCAAAGGGTATAAGCATAAAATGATAACCATAAAGTTGCGTCCAGGATTTGAACTCAGACTGCCGATTCCCTTTCCTATGCTGATGACAATTATGATAAGCGTGGCCCAGTCTCCAGAGGAGTAAGATGCGCACCGATCAGGCACGTTTCAAATGTCATCTACAAGATATATTTATGAATCATACATTGAATATATATGTATAAAAATGATTTAGCATTAAATAACCTACAATGTTTGATATGTCATAAAACCAACCAAACCAAACGATAAGCACACCTCACTGTTAGCGCTTTTCTAATATGCCTTTAATATAGCATCTGTAGCCCACTCTGTGAGGTGGGTGTAATCGTGGTGTAACGGTTAAAGTGCTGGACTGCGGAATCGTTGTAAGCGAGTTCGTACTTCAGTCGCGCTATTACGTTCATTTTCGGTCAAATACCCTTGGGAAAGTTATGAACCCCCTTATTTTCCCAGCTATTGTTTAAATAGTACCACTACTGTTCTTCTAGAAGAATGGCTTTGGTATTAAATAAATTACCAAGGTTTATATGCCATTAAACAAAGAAACCAGTCTGTGAGTTGATTTGTGATAGAGTTTCTGATCATTTTATCGTATTCAAAGCATTAGCTTGTTTTAAATGCATTAGTTTCAATGACTAAATAAGTCCTTAATGAAAATGACACCAACAAGACAAGTTTGATTTTCTTTGCGCAATGTGTAATTATTAAGCCCTTTATAAAGCTACGAACACGTGTGTGTAAAGCACACTCCAAAATCACTTACGCTCTATCAAATAGAATACCCAGGCACACACACAGAAAAGAAAAAGAAGAAAAGATGCGACTTTTCTCACCCGCTTATTATTTCGTTATCTGTTTTTAATCAATCAAAATCTTTTCCGTGTTTGATGACGTCACGCAGCTGTTAAGCTTGTAGAATAAATATTGATTTTTATCGAAGTCCATGCAATTTGATTAATTCAAGAAATAAACGAAAATATTCATAAATAAACTGAAATAAAATACTTGGCCAATTCTTGTTTCTTGTCAAACTGCAACTGAAAACTTTGCACAATGGAACGCATATTATTAGATGTTATTTATTATCAATCTCTGCAATGGAATTTGGATTCAAAAAGATAACTCATAGCATCTGAGCAAAACCGACCAAAGACATAAGCAATAAAACAGTTTATTAGGGTCTTCTCAACCCTGAGTACCGAAGAATGACTGATTGTTTTCTTTAGACATAAGCAATATAAATGGTTTATTAGAGCCTTGTCAACCCCAGAGTACTCAAAAAATGACTGATTGTTTTCTTTAGACGTAAGCAGTATAAGCTGTTTATAAGGGCCTTGTTAACCCCGAGTACTCGAAGAATGATTGTTTTCTTTAGACACAAGCAATATAAACTGTTTATTATGGCCTTGTCAACCCCAGAGTACTCAAAAATTAGTGGTTGTTTTCTTTAGACGTAAGCTGTATAAACTGTATATTAGGACCTTGTCAATCCTAGTGTACTCAAAAATGAATGATTGTTTTCTTTAGACGTAAGCAGTGTAAACTGTTCATTAGAACCTTGTCAACCCCAGAGTACTAAAAAATGACTTATTGTTTTCTTTCTTATTCCTATCAATTTTTATAACATCACCGTAAAAATTATATTCTATGTCATTCATAAATTTGTAGAATGCAGTATGTTTTAAAAGCAAATACATTTTCACCAAAAGAAAAAGATAGCATTATTTCATAATTTTTAGTGGAACATTATACAAGGAAAATGGATATCAATAAAAATTATTTGGCCAAAATCTATGGTATTGAAATACTGTAACCTAGAAAATTGCAAATTTGGTTGGCAAATATTCATTTATGTTGACTTTTTCGTCAGGTGTACATTTTTGAGCGGTAGATATTTATATTTTTGGATTCAAAGTTTCAACCGTGCATTGATTACTTTAATGGCATGTCAACCCTGCGTATATTGTATGTTTATATTAATATTTTTGTGTAATTTCTGAAGATTTTTATGCCCACGTTTATATGATATCAAGTATAAAATCTTCAACACAAATTATTCGTAAAAGATTTATTTAATAGGACCCTACCGGATACAGAAGCAAAATTAAGAATATTCTTGTATAATAATAAACGACTTTATTATAAAAAATAATTCTAATTTTAAAATTAAACAACAAAAAAGTAGATTGACACAAGTCAGTGAATTTACTCAATATGACGACCATTTTTTTCAGTTTTTTGCATCAAAGCACCTTAGAAAAGATATGCATGCCTTGAAAATAAATTCTTCAGACATTTGATTCCATTCCCCCTCAATAGTGAACCAATATTTCGATATGAAGTTGCATTTGCTTTTTCCAAAAAGTACAAAAGAATAATCAAGGGGTTTAAGATCTGGGCTTGATGCAGGTCATGAAATAATTCATATCATTTCGGAGTTTTTTGTTTGGTTTCGATGTTAAGCCAATAATAGATTCTTTGTCGTTTCTTTACTCGCTCATTAATAATAGGCTGAATTTCAATTTGAAAATGTTGGGTATCACCCACCTTTTCCACATAATGAGCTAGTCCATCTGCCATATTTCACTGTAGCTGCGAATACCAGCAGTCGAGAAGGTGAAGAGCCGCTTCGTATAACGGAAGCCAATACTATCGTTGGACTATATCCTTATTCTGTATTCACTAATCCTATGTTCTTGTCTACCAACAGTCTCTCTATTGGATATGCTTTTTCCTGAGAATATATCTCTATTTCCTCACATATCACGGTTTGTCCTTTATTTAATATTACATGCGTTCACTAACCAGAACGCAACAGAAAAACTGCTTGAATAACTGAGCTAGTTATGAAAATTCATATCTATCGAATTTTTTTCAAAAAATTGTAAGAATCAGACAAAAAAAAGAACGTTTTAAAAATTATTATATATTTTGCTCCCGCACCCTATATAAGGAATAAGAATTCTAGGTAAGAGAAAATATCTAAGCAATGTGAAGGAATACGACGCATTTTCCAAAGCTAGTGAACTTAAAATTTGCTTACAATTAACTCTTGGAACTGCCATGCATCAACCTTAAGTATCCGAGTCATTCGATAAAAAGCGTTTAATTTTTTTATTCATTGGAGTGGTTTGTTTTTATTATGTAAGATAGCGTTGTAGGGAGGCAGAACGAAATTTATTCAGAGTCCTATAAATGCTTGCCCTAACTTAGCCTTTGATTCATTGATTGATTTTAATGGCATGTCACCCTAGCTTAGTTTGGTTTGATTTTATGCCATATCAACCATTGTAATATTATTTATCTAATGCCAAATCCATTTTTATACATATAAATTTCTTCGGCTGTTTTGTGCTAAGAGGTTCATTATATTCTCATATTTACATTTTTTTTTCTTTTGCGTTTTTTTCTTTCATGCAGTCCAGTCGAATATGAATTATTTTTTTAACTGATCTATTTGATACTTTGATGGGACCGTAACAGATACTTCCACTCCATTTCCGCGTGGACAAGGGAATAATGTTAGTGAAGGGATTCGCCACATTTTCCAAATTTCCAGAATTTTAGCCTCACCATCAGATACAGTTTTATGTTTTACCCAGGAAAACCTCTTTTTTGGGCGGGATTCTTACCCGTTTTTAGAGTATACAGTCAGCATATTCTCGGGACTTTTAGCCTCTGGGATAAAAGTGCTCAGTATTTAAGTGAGTATATTCTTAAAAGAAATATTTTGAAACCGCTATTTTAAGTTCCTATACAGTAAGTCATAAAAGGTTTTTACGACTTAACATAAGGAGGATTGTTAGAGAAATATTTAAAAACAAAGAAAGGAAAAACAGTTGGGTTTTTTTTCCAAGTTGGAAGAATGCACAGATATGTAAAAAAAACTACGAATGTTGATCAATAAGTAATGCCCTCAATAGTATGAAATACGCGAGGTGTGTCTGAAAAGTAATGGGACTGGTGTCACAAACAATTCTTTTCAATTCCAAACAATAAGGCATTAAGACATCCTTGACTCAATGGCATTGGAAAGTTCGTTTTTTTGCAAAAAATTAGGATACTGATTTTATAGTTTCTGGTGGAATAATATGCGAAAATAACAATCCTACCGAAGAAGGTTGCCAATTTAAAGAAATAACGGAGAAATATCCCTGACTTGTAAATTGAATTACCACGACCAGAGAATCTGCCAAACACCCACGAACGATATACAGGAACACTGAACAGCGGTTTCGATCTTATGAGGTCTCATCAGCAGTGTATACCGTAATCTCCACAACGGCGGATTTTCTGGTCGTGGTTATTCAATTCACAATATTAATTCCTCTACTTAAAAAATAAAAATATGTACACATATCCCTGACTTGTTCTTAAAAATATACTTTGCATAGTATATTTTTCTGATAAATGCTGAACTTTTGAGCTAGGGGAAAGAAACGTAACCCGGAGACCAGGTAAATAGAAAGTTATTCTCGTACCGTTATGTTCCTCTTGGCCAGGATCTGCCAGATTTACAGCAAATCTAGCACTTTTTTTTACCTATTTGTTAAAGGCCTCCTGTTTCTGGAGTCATCTTTCACTTCCTTGCACCCTTCTTTGAACATTTTGTGTCTCTTAAAAAACAAATGTGAGACATTTATTCTTGGGGCGGAGTTTTCCCTAACTGGATGTGAAATTTCAGGCATATTTGTTTCTCAGTGTTCATAGTTGAACGACCTGAAAAAGAGATGGCATAAATAAACGCAGATGGAAAAAAATACAATGATTTCAGAAAGCTTAGAGTAATATACTTACAAGATATCAAGTAAAATGATAACACAATCCGCCTATCCATCTTTAATTCATGGATCACATAGCGCGCCAAGTCCAGCTACTTTGCAGACAGAGCGAGTGAATCTCATATCATAAAAAATACTAGAAAACATATCACCATAAAGTGAGAGTATCTCTCTCCAAAATTACAATCGACAAGTGAACGACTCTTAGAATATGTTGACCATTGCTACAAATAGTGTCCTGGATATGACACTAAACTGATTTGTGGGGTTCCAGGTAGGGAGATTCCAGGAATATGGACTGCCTGTTCATTAATGTTATTCTCGGGTCCACTGTGAACCGAAATGGTAGTAACCGCTAGGGTCTAATCTATGGTTGCCCAGTCGGCTGGTGCAGTAGAATAGATCGACTGCTTCACTGCAGAGGGGTAAGACCAGGAGTGTCCTCGATAGGACACTAAACAATCTGATGGTGAGGTTCTAGTAATCCTGGAACAATGTGGAATGTAGAATACCTCTTCATTACCATCGCTCCCTGGTCCTCTCTGGCTCGGATTGGTAGCACCTGATAAGATCATATCAATTGGTCACATAGAAATAAACTGTGCATCTATCCTAAACTGAATTGTTTGAAATGGAATTGATTTTTTTCATTGAAATTGTGTACTTATGCTAAACTGAATTGTTTGAAATAGATCTGTTTATATGTATACACATGGATTTGGCATTAATAATCTACAATGGGTGATGTGCCAAAACACCAAACCACACCAAACCAAGCCAATCTATGGGTCAAATAGATCTGTTTAAAAATTAATAGTTTTATATTTTGACCTTCGACCCGGCCCAAAAATGCTATTCCAAGGTGATACACCGGAAGGAAGTGACACATTCCAATGGCCAGTAATCGAAAGAGATCGCGTGGGAGGATTAAGGCTTATGATATGGGACAAGGTGAAGGTCCCATTGTGCCACTACAGTGATGCACCGGAAGAGAGTAACCTCTGAACTGCATGACAGTTATTTCCGCTTGATGACGATTAAACATCCGATTTCAAAGATCCAGTGGGCGATCATGTGGGCGTTGAATTATTATTTAACTCAGTTGAGTTCTGGGTGCAAGAGCAGTTGCCAGCAGACTTCCAGACACCTAGAGACCAGATGTGGTAGGGAAAGCCACACCCGACCGAGGGGGTCCTCGGAAACCCCCGATGGAGTTTGGGGTCCAGAGAAGATGCTGATAAGATGCCATAAAGAAAGCCAGCGTCCATTAGGGGACCCCAAGACCTCTGGTTGAGCATCTAAGAGAAGAAGAAAGACACAACGTGACGGTCATAACAGTGGGGTCAAAATATGAAGTATATGTTCGGTCTCCAGCACCCTCTCACATGCAACTTTGAACAACCCTTTTCAAACCTTACAAATAAAGTGAGAGGTAAATATAATTGTAAAGAAGTCTTCCTGTGTTTTCCCTCTTGCGTCTTTATCGTTGTGTCGCTGTGAATTATTCTACATATATATGTGCATGTATGTAGGTGTGAATCTACATATTTGACTATATAACAATAGTATTGGGTAGGAATATTTGATTCAAAATAAGTACAAATTATGTGTATAAAGAACAGATATTTGAATATAGATTTGTTCTCTTAGACGCAATAATAGTTACTTGGAACCACATAAGTGAATTCAAACAAATGACTAATAATCGTAATAGTACTTGAAATTATACAAATGATAATAAATTATTTGACAGGAATACTTGATATACTATTAGTGTCTTGAAGTATAATACTACATGCATCGGATGGTGATTCTAGAGCTAAAGATCTTAAGAGTAGAGTGCATATTCTTTGCCATTACTCCCATGTCCACTCTAATCCGGAGAAGAAGAATAACCTAAAAGAATTCCATTTATGGTTCAAATAGTTCAGTTGATTTGTTATTCGCATTCGATGAGATCGTGTACAAAAAATCTTTAAAATATCTACACAAAAATGTAAATATCAAAATACAATGAACACAATTCTCTAACCTCCAGGCTTGGTATGGCCCTAAACAGATTGGTATGTCCTTAAAATTACACTACTTTAAATGACATTGCACAATACTGTACTACATTTACTAGACTTGTAAAATCCTGTATTGCGTTCAAATTAGTCGATCAATATCATATAATTTCTGAAAAAATAACCCCTCAAGAAAGAACTAAACAAAAAAGTTATAAATATAAATGAACTATGAACACTATTACCTTAGCTTTGAGCATTAAATATCCTTTGACAAGTTGACATGCCATTAGAATCAATCAATCAGTCAATATAATGAAAATTGCAAAATAGGTTTTGTCTGCGCTCTGTACCGCACTTGCGAAGTTAGCAACGAGATCACGTTGAGAATTTTAGCCCTGTTGATTCTTAAAGCATGTGAATTATGATTGTATATTTTTTTATTAGTAATACAAATACGTTTGAACACTTGAGAAAACAGTCTCTACGTTAAACCCAGCTCTATTCTGGGCTGTGATTTCAAATATGTTATGATGAGAAAATTACGTTTCTTTCAAAAGAAGTTTGCCTAATATCATCCGTACCATTGAGTGGTTATTCATCAGTGAAATTGAAAAAAGATGAGAATATAAATGATTTTTTTCCTGTAAATATATTGTAAGAGAATCTTCTTTCGCCCACAGTGCATTATCTATGCCCATCCTGCCTATTTTCTGATTAATTTTGTGGCATTCGAAATATGAAGAGACATTTTGTACGTGAATCATCTTAGTATATTTTACAGTATCATGTCATAGGTAATTAGACATCTTCACATGAATGTTTTCATTAGAGCGAAGTTTTTATTTGTTGTGAGGTCAGTTTATTTTCATCTACGTCTTTCTTTTCTTTAGAAAATCCACAAATACGTATCCCCTAATTAAATATATGTTTCTTCTACAAAACCATGGTAAAATTCAGGGGCTTGAGAATACACTGACAGCATCTCTGCAGAGGGGTAAAACTCTTCCAACAAGTGTCCTGGGAATGACGCTAAACAGCATCCGATGCTGAGGCTCCAATCCTGGAACTTTAAGGAATTTGGTGTACTCCTTCCTTGCCATTGATCCTAGGTCCACTTTGAGCCTGAGTGGTAGCACCAGGTAGGGTCCTATCTCTCGTTCATATTGAACTATTAGATATTTAAGCAGTGTGCAAACAAATGACTTATGCTAAATTGAATTGTTTGAAATAGAACTCTGACATTTTAATTGTATAAACAAATGACGGATGTTTAATTGAATAGTTAGTTATTCATAGAAATACATGGAATCATTTAACAGTTTGAATATGAATATCATTATGGAGAATAATGTGTACTAAATATCAATAACTCTTAATAAAAAAAACTATGTGCAAACAAATGATTAATATTAACTAGAATTATTATTGTTAGATTGAAATATTATCAACTATTTAGTAATTTGTTGCTGCCTCTTACCAGACAGGACTCGACACAAGGTTAATAATCAGAAGGTCGGCTTTAAGAGGAGATTTAGGGGAGGTAAAAGTCGGACTCGAGCCGAGGCTCGAACCCTGCTGGTCTATGTTGGTCATCGACCCACCTAGTGCAATGTGGGCCTGATGAGCCTTGCTGGTCTTGGACCCGAATAAGGACCCAGGCACAAATGCCTTCTCATAGCTTAAACTAGACGGCAAGGTCCAGTGCTATACAAGGGGGACAAAGGTGTCAATGTTGCAGCTTGCCCAGCCGAAGGTGGCCCAGCCGAAGCCGGAAGATTCGAGGCCGAAAGGCCCCCGGCTTCGACTGGACCCCCTTTGATACCCCATCCGACACAAATGCCAGACGCCACAGCCAAGGCCAGGGAAGTTCCCAACTATTTAACAGTTTGCAAACAATAGCAATGCATGTGGGCAAAAAATATTGTTCTAACTCATTTAAAAATAAAATTACTTAAAAATCCTAATTAAACGTGTGCAAAGAAATGGTTGATGTTAATTGTGACTGCTACATAGCAATACTTGAAACCTTTTAACCGTGTACCAAAAAATTAACCCTAGCTCGTTCTAAAAAGGTGTTTACAAATCATATATAGTTGATATATATGATGTATAAACAGGATTTGGCACTAAGTAACCTACAGAGTTTGATATGCCGTTAAACCCAGCTAACTACGCCTAACTACCTGGTAAAATCTCGTAGGTGCCCCATTCATACTCCCTTGTGCCGCATCTAAGCAAAAAAAAGCTTGGTAAATTACCCTAACTACATGGTAAAATCTCGTAGGTGCCCCATTCATACGGCCTTGTGCCGCATCTAAGCAAAAAAAAGCTTGGTAAATTACCCTAACTACCTGGTAAAATCTCGTAGGTGCCCCATTCATACGGCCTTGTGCCGCATCTAAGCAAAAAAAAGCTTGGTAAATTACCCTAACTACATGGTAAAATCTCGTAGGTGCCCCATTCATACGGCCTTGTGCCGCATCTAAGCAAAAAAAAAGCTTGGTAAATTACCCTAACTACCTGGTAAAATCTCGTAGGTGCCCCATTCATACGGCCTTGTGCCGCATCTAAGCAAAAAAAAAGCTTGGTAAATTACCCTAACTACATGGTAAAATATTTGTTAAATGAGAAACATGGTTCTAATAACGATTAAAATCGATTATTTACAAATGAAAGAAAGAATTTTTTTAAAGAAAAGTATCTAAAAATTAGAAGACAAGATAATGAAAATATATTCATTGTATTCCAAATGAAGACGATAAATCTTAGGATATTTCTAATTTGTGATTGAGCTCTATTTGTCTACACTAAGTGGGACGTTGTTTATCCATCATATCTTCCAAGATGTTCAGGGGGGGGAGCATAATCCGAGCCTTGTATAGCGTAGAGAATTTGATATTTATCTGATTATCCAACAATCAGCATGCGACACAAGGTCATTTTATATTGGGAGAAGTATGCACGAATCGAGACTCATCCTATTTACCAACCCCTCCGCTCGGGCAGGATATGACACAAAGTCAATTTTTAAGCGGAGTTTAACAGGTTTGAATTTAGAGTTTTCCTTCTCCTAGACTAGTCGTCTCACCAAGGCTGAAGAACCTAGTCTGTCCTACTATTAACCCATAGCTGGAGGGAGAATGATTGGATTCATACCTTTCCCAAGGGTATTAGTGCTATGTGGAATGCAATCAGTCTTGTTCAGGAATTGAACTCGGATCGCCGTGTCCATATCCTGTGACGATAACCATTACACCACGGGCACCTCCAATCGAATTGAGACTCATATGCGTTCGGCATTCCAATATTGGCGCGCGTCAAGCACCAAACCATTAACGTAACCCTGAAGACCAGGTATTGCGCGGTGAACGGCCCTTGTGTGAACAGACGATTCAGTTCAGCAGTACCCACCCGACCTGAACACCTGGACACATGCTGAGAAACTCGCAGAACGGAGAAGAAGTCAGTATTTAACTGACTACCCACTGAGTGAGAATGCGGCACAAGGCCATTTTATGGTGGGATAGAAACCCATGCACGGTCTTGACAACATTCCCTATTGGGGTTATTCAGGTGCTAAGTCATAAATTCAGCTCTGCCAAACAGGCATATCCTACAGAAGGTCCCTTGAGATCAAACGGATGCAACGAAACGCGCTATGACACCCATGAAGGGTGCGCCCAGGAAAATGGCATATGACGACCGTCTGGTTAACAAGAACTCTTCTGAATAGTTTACCCTGTATGCATTTATATTCGACAAGGACTCTTCAATGGCAGACTCATGAATCTGTGAATGCTTGAATGACGTTCGTAGTGCGTGTCGACTGATAGAATACGCGACATGTTTACCAATCCTCACTTCTTATCGCTGGATAGTTTCGCGAACATAATCAGCGCCACCTTGGCATTTGAAGCTATGAATAAATAAATTGTGTCGGAGTGTTGGCAAAATACCTTTACGAATGGATATTAACTCTCTTCTAGCGGTAAAGACGGTACACAGTAAAGGGGGAAAAAATAATGCAGAACAAACAAAGATATCAGCAAATAAATAATTCATGGTATTTTAATATAAACAGGATATTTTGGAGGGCTGAATAGTTTTAGCCCCAACTCTCGTATATATATATATATATATATACTCGAGGGAAGGCTGAAAATTTATGATGCTGAAAAGTACATATAGGGATGGCATATTTACTGTTGATGACTTTTTTGACTAATGGAATCCAAGAACTACAATACTGATGGAAAAGATTATCGACTGCTCGGTTGATTGTATTGGAAAATAAACCTTATTTGAGCACATTGCATGAGAGGCTCTTGGCCAGCCTATGAATTTTTCAATCGACCCTAGTATATATATATATATATATATATATATATATTATTCTCCTCGAATAAGGGTAAAAGGTTAGAGTTACAGATTGACTGAATAGTTAGAGTAGGGGCTTATTTCATTTATTTTATTTATCTTTATTTTGTATTTTTTTTATTTAGAAGTAGTAGTATAGGGTAGATTTGTGGTTGGATACGCGTAAGTTTTCTTAAAGTTTTAGTATCGCTAGGGGATCAGCATTTAATATGTAAAACATGGACTTAGACAAAGCATTTAAAATACCATCTTACCTCTTTATCGAATCCGGAAGTATTTGATCGAAACCGGATGAAGTAATGACAACATTATATTGTAGAGGAGCGCGAAATGCCCTGTTTTCATTAGCTGATGCTGAATGACATATGTCAATAAAGAACGGTCGAATTCCAGCCTTACTGTTTTTTTTTTAATTGTTTTAGCAATGTTACGGTGCGTAGCACGTTGCTATCAAGGAGACGGTATTACTCTTCTAAAGTCATTCCGGAGTTGCTGTTGGAGTCGATATGATGCGAAGCTCGAAATCGGCGAGGAAAACAGTGCATCACTGATGACCTTCTTTGATGCATCTCGGATGTATGAGTTAAATATATATATATATATATATATATATATATATATATAATGATGAACAAAAGCGATATGATGAATAGGAATATATACTTTTGTCATTTATTTTTTGATTGTCTATTTTTGATCTCAGATAAACGTGAGAAAAAAGGTTTGAGAAGTGAATATTTTCAGAAATCTTTTTAAAATTGGTTTGATATTATATAAAAGAAGCTACGGAAAAGAACTGGTGATGTAGCATTGGCATCTCTCAAGTTATATATATATATATATATATATATATTCAATGATCAAATAGGCATAAAACTAGCAAATACTAACCGCCACTGACTCAATGTTTATGGTATCCTAACTTAGATATATATGCTCTCAATCACTGATATTCAGCCCTCTTTCTTTATACATAATTGACTATATATATATATATATATATATATACGGGGTTCATTCAAATCAATTTGCTAAGTTTTGCCAAACATCTTGCCATAAGGAAGCGGTGTGGCAACTTTTCAAGTAAATCAATAGTGATGGCTCATTATATGTTCACTAACACTATCAGCATGACCTTTTTTACTAACTACCCTGCCCGGAACTTTTCTTTACGGGAGAATCAATTTATTTCCATTACTTGCACTGTCCTTTTTACTTAGACTCGTTATAGTAAACTCATGTTTAAGCTGTTTGTAAACACTTTGACAAAAAAAAAAGGCTTTTCTATACACATTACCCGTTTATCAGTAAATTTCACATGATTTGGAATTCCCCGCCTCTAAATATTTGATGTCCAATTTCTTTAGCACTCTGATTAGTTGCGATTTAGAATAGATTTATTCTTTTTTTTGTGAGAGTAAGCTAACTTTTCCAATAAACCCTCATGCAATGTGCTCAAATGAAGTTATTTTTTCAATACAATCCCCCGAGCAGTCGATATACCTTTTTTATCGGTATTGTAGTGCTTGGATTCTGTTAGTCAAAAATTTCATCAACAGTAAATATGCCCTCCCAAGATGTACTTTTTAGCATCGTAAATTTTCAGCCCTCCCTCGTGTATATATATACATATATATATACGAGAGTTCGGAAGTTGACTAAAACTATTCAGCCCTCCAAAATATCCTGTTTATATCAAAATACCATGACTTAACCCGATTTAAAACAATGCAGAAATTTATGGAAAAAAACCCCCAAACATTTCACTACTTTCAAAAACTTTTATTTATTTATTAAATGACACTCGTTCACATACACGCACATCGTGGTTCACTGGAATTCTGTTTCGTGGTATCACAACTCATCAGTGTGACTAGACTTGCGAGATGCTTCAAGCTGGGATCGAATCCTGACGGACTTTAAATCAGTCAGATATATTACTGCACAGCCATCAACAACTTCAGTGAAAGCGAAGGGATTTTAACGCATGCGTATCACTTTTCTTTTGTTTACATATACGCTAAACGGCTGGCGAGTTTTCAATTCATTAGAAGAGCTTTTCATTAGACGAGTGGCAACCGGTAATTCCTTCGTGAAAGTGATCATATATATATAGATATTTTGTTGTTGATCAGTAAAGGGTCCGGAAGAATAACACAACTCGGGTTTGAGTGGAACAACGTATATTAACGAAGTATACTACAACATATGCACAAAGTGTTGGAAGTCAGTCCGACTGCCAAGTGTTCGCCAGGAATAAGAACAGAACCCGGTATTATTAGTCACGGAGGAGTTCACTACCGACCCCACAGGTCGGGTACCATAACCTATATATATATATATATATATACCCCAGATATTTTATGATTATTCAGTTGTAATTTAGAGAGATCCTCATCAGATTATTGTGCTAGCGACAATCTCGCTACAATGTGCCCTGTTTACGTACCATGTACTTTCCCTATAGTTACAGCAAATATTCTCCTTTGCTTTTATAAAATCAATTTTTAAAATATGCTCAGAAGAAACTTATTTTTTAAGCAGAAAAATTGAATATAGTTTCATTATAACATTTCCTTTTTATACGCTTGCCCTGGAAATTTTGCAATCTCTATTCATAGGGTTTCACCAGGTCACGAACACCGATCTCTATAGTCAATGTGAAATTTGCTGTTAAACCCCCATCACTTTGCAACTTCTCTGATATTTATATAATCTGTGTTTATATTTCCAACAGAAAAAAAACTACCTGTGGATCTTCAAGTTTTCATTTTCAAAACAACATGGTATATTTCTAATATCCTTTAGGCGAGATATGTCTATCCGTTTAGAAATTGCTTTCTTCCTGATTCTTAAAATTGTCTCATCTTCTGAAATTTAGAGTTCTTTTTTCGAATTTGTTAATGGAAAGCCATTAAAAGTTTTAGCCTCTTTGCAATCTCCCACCTGTAACTAATGAAGAGATTACTCTGTCTCATTACATACAATGAACATGAGAGATAAAAGCCGTCGATTCACGCTGAGCGTTCGAAAATGAGGCTAACATATATTTTGCCTGCGTATTATAAACGAGGCAATTAAAATAGAATAAAATACATAAACCAATATAAATGCATACATATATATATGTGTGTGTGTGTGTGTGTGTGTGTGTTTGTGTGTACGTGTGTTGCTTTTTATAAAGAATTTTCCCCGTTGTAATCTAATTAAATCCTTACGTTGCTATCTCGTTATTTTCTTTCTTTCTTTCTTTCTTTCTTTCTTTCTTTCTTTCTTTCTTTCTTTCTTTCTTTCTCAAACTGTCCCACTTTCCTGCATCTTTCCTTTTCATTTCTTTCTTTCTTTCTTTCTTTCTTTCTTTCTTTCTTTCTCAAACTGTCCCACTTTCCTGCATCTTTCCTTTTCATTTCTTTCCTTTTTCTTTCTTTCTTTCTTTCTTTTTCGAACTGTCCCTCTTTCCTTTTTCTTTCTTTCTTTCTTTCTTTCTTTCTTTCTTTCTTTCTTTCTCGGTCTGTCCATCTTTTCTTTCTTTCTTTCTTTCTTTCTTTCTTTCTTTCTCAATCTGTCCCTTTTTCCTGCATCTTTTCTTTTCATTTCTTTCCTTTTTCTTTCTTTCTTTCTTTCTTTTTCGAACTGTCCCTCTTTCCTTTTTCTTTCTTTCTTTCTTTTTTTTCGAACTGTCCCTCTTTCCTTTTTCTTTCTTTCTTTCTTTCTTTCTTTCTTTCTCGGTCTGTCCATCTTTTCTTTCTTTCTTTCTTTCTTTCTTTCTCAATCTGTCCCTTTTTCCTGCATCTTTTCTTTTCATTTCTTTCCTTTTTCTTTCTTTCTTTCTTTCTTTTTCGAACTGTCCCTCTTTCCTTTTTCTTTCTTTCTTTCTTTCTTTGTTTTCCTTATTTATTCCCCCCCACCACTAGATTTGACTTTTTTTGCTGCAATTCACGCTTCTATTTTTTCCCCCTTGTTCTATTTACATACCTCTTACACGTTTACAATAAAAAACCTTCAGTTTCATTCATATTTACTTGAGGAAAGTTTCTGCTTGGCTGACATTAAAAAATTAGTGAACAGAGAAATACGTCTGTCTGATAATTATAACAATACTTGCGTGAAACTTTAAGTAACGATAAACTGTTTTAAGATAAACGATTTTGATTTGTTTTAAAGATGAACTTGGCTATGTCTTCAGATCATTGGTTACTTTGTATGTATTCTTAGTCATTACAAACAAGTTAAACTTTATATATATATATATAGGCAGAATTTCTTCATTGGGAAATATTTGAGGGAACATTATAGACATGCTTTGTCAGCAAATCGATTGATCTTATGATAATCGGCGAGAATTGATTAATAAACTTTTCTTAATTAGTTATTTCTCTTGTACATTCTACCTAATCTTAGGCAATCATTCTTACCGAAAACACAACAATATGAGAACAACAAAATAACAAACCAAAACAACAGATTCTCGGGGCACTACATTTTAGAAATATACAACCCAAACTTAATAGAATTAATTTTGAAACCTGTGCTAATGTACTTAAATGTCTTTATCTACTGACCCTATTTACAGAAACAAATTTTAAAATGTAAACTCTACACAATACACCAGTATAAACACTCATTCTTTCATACTATTAATGTACATGCAAAAGTTACACACCTTTTATAATTGATCCTCAATCCTTGTTGGTTATTAGATGCAAAATCTATTTTTAAACATATAAACACTATCTATTGCAAGCAATTTAGTCTTGCATAAGTACGTAGTTTAAATGTCAAAACAGTTCTATTTAAAAAAAAAAAATTAACATAAGTACATGGTTAAAATATCAAAAACAGTTCTATTTCAAACAATTCAGTAAAGCATAAGCACACTGTTTAGTTCTCTTTGACTCATCGATAAGACCCTATTAGGTACTATCACACCGGGCCAGAGTGGACCTGAGAGCGATGGTAGCGAAGGGGTACTCTGCATTTCCGAAAGCTCCAGCATTACTGAAGCTTTGCCATCAGATGTAGTTTAGTGTTATATCAGGACACTCGTTGAGGGAGTCTTAACCCTTTGCAGAGATGCAGTCGGTGTATTCTACACCCTCAGACGACTGAACAATTCCCTTTAAGATATAAACAAACTTATTACGCATCAGGCTTCAAAAGTTTTTTTTAGGCTCATATTCGTTTCATACATAGCAATACGTATGCATTATGTTTATTTTTTGATCAGCTAATGAGAAGATTTCTTTTTTTTATATGGAATCGCTAAAAGACATATTATTATTTCAATCCTGTCTTCACTTCATTGGCATTGTTAATATGTGATTTTTAAAATCAACGCTAACATCATTGATTATCAGGGGGAGTTCAGCCCAGTTTAATGGGGTTGTAGAATACACCAACTACATCTTTGAAGAGGGGTAAGACCCCCTCACAATGGAGTGTCCTAGATATCAGACTAAAATGTCTTATGGAAGAGGATACAGTCCTAAGGCTCTGGGGAATATGGAGTACCCCCTTTATTGCCATTATTCTCATGGTCGCTCTGGCCTGGAGTGGTAGCAACTGATAGGTTCGTATCTATGGATAAAATAAAACTGTATAATAATTAAACTGTCTGCAAACAAATGACTGATGTCCAGTTGAATTGTTAGTAATACATAGCACTAACTGGGACCACTTATCTGAGTGTAAACGAATAAGTAATCTTGAATGGAATTATTAATGTTAAATAGCAATACTCGAAATTCATTAACAGTGTGCTTAAATCTAATTATTATTATTACATACCAATACTTTACTTTAAGCAAATGAATGAATAATGTTGATTAGAATGATTGATATTTGGCCCAGTGGGTAGTGTGTTCGCCTAATGGTCTGGGAGACCTGGGTTCAATCCCAGATTACATCATACTAAAGACTTTTGAAATGGTACTTGATACCTCTTTGCTTAACACTCAACAATATAAGGTACGTATCAAGGGTAAAGTGGAGCAAATGTGGCATTTTGGTATGATTATTTAAGTCCTTCTTGAATGCACCGGGTGGGGAGGAGAGGAGTATTGAGTCTTGGTAATGCACGACAAGAGACGAGCTTGGGTGTAGGACTGCTAAAGAAGATTGTTGCAGGCAAAAAGGAATTCATAGGAAAACGCTATGAGAACTGTCATTTTCAGCGTAGAAATTCGGCTGTCCACCTTCTAGCAAGAAGACGGCGACACGGCAACAGCACTTGAAATTGATTCCACGTGTTCAGTTACCAGAGACTCTTTTCTTTCTGTTACTGACGAGGCATACAATAACCCACCTCTTATTTCACCTGCATTGTATAAATAAGTGAAGAAATAAATATTCATTCTGTAAGTTTGTCTATTCTGACTCAATACCTATTCGAATTATTTGATTTGTGTGAAAATCTACTTTCTTCTATTTTTAAAAGGTGTATTTCATTTTTACTTATTTAATTTTTCTTACATTAAACCAATGTTTTTTGACATTCTTGATGATTTGTATCTGCAGCTGTTAGAAGTAGTTCTCAAAATAATGCTAACATTTACTGCTTTCTTAAAAAAATATCTACGCTAAGGAACATAATCTTTGCTAACAAGAAAATATTTTCTCCTTTTGTTTTTCAGCAAACTTTACGCTCAATCTAAAGAAATTAAAAATGTAAATTTGGACATCAGATGTTTATTTATTTAATTTCTCTGACAGCACAGAGTTCTGTGACTCTCTCTCTCACTATCAATCCCTATCATCGCTCATGGAAAGTCCTCTAGACTATATCCAGCGTCCACACAGAGATAATATACAAAACCCTTTCTTGGTAGACCAATACCGTCTCATCCTTGTCTACTAGACCAGAAAAGATCGTTGCTTATGTGTTTGACCTCGATTTTTTTATTTCTTTTATTTCTTCTTTTGACTTCCTAACCACTCAGATATCTTGAACTGTCTTAATGGTTAAATAGATGATAAATTTTACATTTTCCGTTATTTTTCAAACCAGGAACTTCAGGTGAGAGGCCTAACTGTAGCGTAGTTATAGTTATAAGTAGCTAGAAGGGACAGGTATGTCATGTGGTCACTCAGGCATATGTGAAAGGATGCAAAGTTTGATATAAAAAACACATGGACACTTTAGTATTTTTCTTTTGGGTTTATAGCTTGTTCACTATTTTGAGTTGTCTGATAATAGAGAGAAAGACTGGTTAATATTTTCTATTAAAAGATCACGGCTCCTAATGGGATATAATTTAAGCCCGACTTCTCTCTACACCGATTGCTTCTATTCTGCCTTTCAAAAACGGATTGTCCCCTTACTTCCACCTGTTGTGTCGGCAAGGGTGGGTAGAAACTTATCCGTTTCCGATGATTCCATACCTGAGCAGAACCCTCGATTTTCCCTAGTCATTTTTAATTACAGCAGCCATTCGTTCATGACTGGCCTGGCTGTTCGGAGGCTGTCTACTTTTTCCTATTTATCAATGTGTTTTTTCAATTTCAATTTTCTATTAGACGTTTATTTATGTTACACAAGATCATAGGAAGCTCAGCTTTTTAAGAGTTAAGCAAACAATTCTGATACATCTTAAGCGCATAGTGGGTAATATTATTACTTCTGTTAATGCTACACGAGAGGTAATTTCTCATATAACTGGAGCATCGTGCAGTTTGCTAAATTAAAAAAAAGATTGTGCAGAAATTTTATAGATAAGATTTGGATTTAATATACCTTTCTTAAATGACCATAAAACTATTTAATACCTTCAAGCCAATAAAAGCTCTACGTACAGCTCTAAATAATAGCCAGTATCGTCGTTAAAACATTTGGAATATAATAACAAATTTAATTATAATAATGGAGATAATATAGATAATGTCGACGTCAATCTGAGTCAGAATTTTTCTAGATGAATTAAGAGACAGAAATCTAATTACAAAATTTGACAGACTCGAGCTGAATGTTTCCACTTTTATAAGAATGAATCGATAAACAGCAAATATGAAGTTATTGAAAATAAAATAAATAATTATGATAAATAAAACAAATATTCCGAAAATCCAATCAAATCAAATCAATCTGAATAGTTTTTGTAAATTATCTCTTAAAACAGATTCAATCACTCTAATCATTATGCTTATTAGTTTAACTAATAACAAATATTAGTCTAGGCATTTTTTGTATTAAGTATTGAAAATTATTATCAGATTTCGGTAAGATTCCTTCTATTATTGGGTTAATCTTGATTTGTTTCATACCAGCTGTTTTAGATCCAACGGTGTCTTGGATTCTTACAAAAATCATTGCCACTTTTTTCTATTTAATAATTGAATACTTTTGATTTAACGTATTTGTGGAATTAGTTATCATGTTCGTTTGAAGATTCACATTTCATAGATATACACCTTGTGTAGTCTTTTTTTAATAGCAGATCAAACTTCGTGGCTGTTTAATGCCAAGGCTATCCTTATCATATCATATTTACCAACCCCTCCGCTCGGGTAGGATATGACACAAGGTCAATTTTTTAAGCGGAGTTTAACAGGTTTGAATTCAGAGTTTTCCTTCTCCTAGACTAGTTGTCTCACCAAGGCTGAAGAACCTAGTCTGCCCTACTATTTACCCATAGCTGGAGGGAGAATATTTGGATTCATAGCTTTCCCAAGGGTATTAGTGCTATGTGAAATGCAATCAGTCAGGTCCAGGATTTGAACTCGTGTCGCCGTGTCCATACCCTGCGACGATAACCATTACACCACGGGCACCGCCAAAGCTATCCTTATAGAACAGCAGTGATACTATTTGACCCATAGCTTGGGTGATAAAAGAATTCCTCTTTTTTCTCTAGAGCATTAGTTCGGAGGAGAGTCAGAGTAATCTTTCAATGGTTGTATTTTTACCTCATAAATAAACGCCATCCTTATAGATGAGTAGCAGTAGTTTCCTGACTGAATTATTTGATCTTCCACCTTTTACCCTGTGAAGCGCGCCGTTGACTCGTCGTAGGGTTCATCCACCTTACTTCACATCCACCTTGCTGCTTCCCATGGCTTCAGTGGTTTAACATCTGGGGTTAAAAATCCCCCTGTATATTCTATTAGTTAAAATCAAACTGTATATTTTGTATTTTTCTCTTCCCTAAATACACAGTCGGCTTCTTGTCTCGGTTTCCCCAGTTACAAATGGAATTTCTTAAATTTATTTCATAGATGATTCGAGATATGTCTGGTCAACATCCGGTTTAGTAAAATACACATCACTAATTTAGAGAATGGTGGAATAATAATAATAATAATAATAATAATAATAATATTAATAATAATAATAATAATAATAATAGAACGGCTAGAATACTGAAAAGACTCCTAGAGAACTGAGGAGACTTGCTGTCTCTCAATCTCCACTGAAAAACCATCAGCAAATACAGATGTGAAAAACTCTAAATGAATAATAATAATAATAATAATAATAATAATAATAATGATAATAATAATCATGTCGTGCTGGTAGCACCGATATCCCTGACCCTCTCACGCCACTCCTCCCTATCGTTCATCACCCTAGGCAGGTCTTCAGGACAACATCCCGTATCCTTACATAGCTGCTGAATGTATGTTCGTACTGGTCGTCCTGCTTTTGCACGGCCATGTGTGGGGGTCCATAGCAGTACATCACTTATGAGTTCGTCCCTGCTTCTCCAGCAGTGTCCTGCATGTCTGGTTCGTCTAACTTGAATAGTTTTCGTGATAGGAGGCAGGTGGCCGTACAGTTGGTGTCTTGTGGGGTGTTGCCGCCAGGATTTGTTCAAGATAGCTTCTTATCCGGCCGTTTTGTTAGAGTCCATGTAGTGCACCCATATAGCAGTATCGATGTGACCGCTGCCAGGAAGAAACTGCGTTTCAAGAATTGGAAACTCTAATACATGCAGTGAGAATATATAGTCAGGAAATAGGATTGGATTTTGGCATTGAAAAATGCGCCATGCTAATAATTAAAAGCGGGAAACGACAAGTGACGGACGGAATCGAACTACCATATCAAGAAAAACTCAGAACGCTAAGCAAAAAGGAAACATACAAATACTTGGGAAGATTGGAAGCTGACACCAAAATGTCAAGATGAAAAAAAAATTAATAAAGTTTCACAGGAGAACGAGAATGTTATTCGAGACAAAACTATATAGCAGGAATCTTATCAAAGGAATAAATAGCTGGGCTATCTCCCTCGTAATATATTCAGGACCATTCTTGAAGTGGACCAGAGAAAAACTTAAACCAAGGGGCCAGAGAACAAGAACACTAATGAACATGGACAAGGTATTAGATCCTATGTGTGACGTTGATAGACTGTATGTGTTAAGAAAAGAAAGAGAAAGAAGACTTACCAGCATTGAAGATAACGTTGACGCATCGATACAACGACTGACAGACTACTTAAGAAGGTGTCGAGTAAGACTGATTACAGCCACCAGAAACAGTACTAAACGCACGAGGACCATCCCAACAGAAATAATAAGAAAACAAAAACGGGAAGTAAAACAACACTCTGGACGTTTTAAGCGACCAGCAAGTGATATCTCACGAAAAAACGTGGACGTGACTAAGTAAGGAAACCTTAAGAGAGCAACTGATGCTCTTCTCATAGCAGTAAAAAAAAAAAAAAACGCCACAAGGACCAATCATATCAAAGCAGGAATTGATAAGACGCAACAAAACAGCAGATGTAGGTTATGTGGAGATGGAGTTGAAACAATGAATCACATAATAACTGGATGGCGTACATTAGGACAGAAAGAGTATAAAACTAGACACGTCTGAGTGGGCAAGGTGATTTACTGGGAATTGTGAAGGAAATTGAAATTTGACCAAACGAACAAATGGTATATGCAAAACCTAGCATCTTTCCTGTAAAATGAGACGCTCAAAGTCTTCTGAGATTTTGACTTACAAACGAATCACTAAATCTCGGTCAGACCACTAGACTTTATCATAATCAACAATAAAAAAGAGAACTTGCAAAATTGTGGACTTTGCCGTCCCAGCTGACCACAGAGTAAAATTTAAAGAAAGGGAAAAGAAAGATAGGTATCTAAACCTTGGTATGGAATTGAAAAAAACTGTGGAACATGAAAGTGACGATTATACCAATTGTAATTGGTGTAATTGGGTCAGTGACCAAAGGACTGATACAAGGACAGGAAGACTTGGAGATAACAAGTCGAGTGGAGACCATCCAAACTACTACATTAATGAGATCGGCCAGAATATGGAAAAATCCTGGAGACTTGAGGAGACTTGCTGTCACTCAGACTCCAATGAAAGACAATCAACTAATGCTGATGTGAAAAACTCTCTAGGAGTAACTATAATAAAACCAGCAAAATAATATTAGCAACTGCAGATACCTTCCATTTCTGAAACCATCAAAACAAGACATGCAGGACACCGCTGGAGAAGTAAAGAACTCAGAGCGACGTTCTCCTTTGGACCCCTTTACACGGATGTGCCAGTGTTAGACGACCAAGAAGAAATTATCTCCAACAACTCAGAACGGACACAGGATGTAGTCAAAAAAACCTGCTGAAAGTGATGGATGATAGAGACAAATGGCAAGAGAAAGAGAGAGGGAGAAAGAGAGAGAACGAGAGAGAGAGAGAGAGAGAAAGTCGGGGCTAGCAGCACGACGTGATGATTAGTTGGAAAGTGAACATAATAGCGCGACTGGAGGTGCCCGTTGTGTAATGGTTACCGTCGTAGGAAATGAACACGGCGACACGAGTTCAAATCCTGGACGAGACTGATTGCATTTCACATAGCACTAATACCCTTGGGAAAGGTATGAATCCAATTATTCTCCCTCCAGCTATGGGTAAATAGTAGGGCAGACCAGGTTCTTAAGCCTTGGTGAGGCAACTAGTCTAGGAGAAGGAAAACTCTGAATTCAAACCTGTTAAACTTTGCTTAAAAATTGACCTTGTGTCACATCCTGCCCGAGCGGAGGGGTTATTAAATAGGATAATAGCGCGACTGGAATTCGAACTCGCTAACTTGAATGTTACAGTGCCGCACTTTAGCCACTGCACTACATGGACTGTTAGTTATTGATAGCCGGCTAACACTGGTTGTCTATATAGAGGAATCCACAGGAAAATGTCACTTATAAGTAACAGTCGTTATGGAATTTACAATTCTATGATTACTAAGATATAAACGTATGTTCTTGTCAAACATTCTGGTAGTCAAAACGTTATATCAAATATGTTGCATTAATTCAATTGGAATAATTTAAAAAAAAAATAATGTTCTATTATAAAACCACCAGAAAGCGGTAGAACATTGTTAATTAAAATTCTTTATAGGAAATCGAAATTGTGAGATACTGCACTTCGTAACCCGCAGTGGGATTAACATTTGACAATGAAAATTTCACTTATGAAAGAAACAAAAAATTCCCCGGTAAACCTATTAAACTGGTTCAAAAAGTGCAGCCTACAATTGAAATGAAGTTTTATTACATCTTTCAGGTAGTGTGAATTCAAATTCATGATGGCTTCTTCCGAGTTGATTTTTTTCTAAGTTATAGTTTTAAAAGATAAATCATACATATACACACACACATCCCACTCTGCTTGTGAGGATTAGAATACGCTTCCCCTATTCCCTGCAGTCGGGCATGAACCTGAGTGTGACATTAAACCGCATATATTGGTGAAGCTCATGTTCTGGAGCTACAAGGAATCATTACTCCCAGGTCGACTTTGACTCCTAGTGGGAGTATCTGATATATTTACATGTCTATGTCAAATAGACGTTTTAATAAATTATTCATAATCGATAAGAATATTTGCTCCCATATAACTGCAAGTTCTTGGGCTAAAAAATATTTAGTGGAAGCTAGAATTATTTATTAAAGGTTATTATAAGTTACTTGAAACTAAATACCTGTATGAAAACTAATGATCAATATTAAATGCAAAAATCTTCAAAAGAAACAACCACACAAAATATGTAAATATAAATGTTCAATGAATGCAATTCCATAACCTCGTGGCAAGGATTAACCCTGGGTAGGTTGACATGCCATTAAAATCAATCAACCAATCATTTTTGTTTTAAATAGCAGAACAGTAATTGTTATCTACTTTAAAATAGATATAAATAAAAATATATTTTAGAAGATCCGTCAACATTTTTTTTTGGTGGAAGGTGTCCTCGTGGTGAAATGGTTAAAGCGATGGACTCCAGTCGCGCTATTACGTTTACTTTCGAACAAATAACCTTTGGAAAGGTATTAACCCCCATATCCTCCAAGCTATGGGTTAAATAGTACTACTACTGTTCTACAAAGGTTGATATGCCGTTAAACAAAGAAAACGAAACATATTGGGTTCTTGTAACAACAGTCCATGATGGTATTAATGCTTCTCTTTATGAAGGAGTGAAGGATTCTAATTAACATTTTATTATTATCCCCTTTATATTAAGAATTTGAATAATTAAAAAAAAGACCTTAAATACAATTACAGACACAACAAAATTTTTTTTTTAAAATTGGACTGGAAATCGCTGTATTCTATTATCAGTTAGAATGTTTGCCAAAGGGCTGGGAGATCGGGGCTCAATCCTAGATCGAGTCATACCAAAGACTCAAAATATGATACTTGATTCCTCCGTGTTTAACATACAACCTTATAAGGTAAGGATCAAGGGTAAATTGTTGCAATACAGGGAAAGGACTGGAACCCTTCCCAATAGGTCGGTGTAGTAGCTATTGAAAAAGGAACCTTCGGGTCACCCTCGACCATGGTCACCAACTTTACTTACTTTTTATAACTGTTTCCTAAGGAATATCATTAGTTACTTGAAACCAGATAACTGTATATAAACATTAAATGACCATTATTAAATTGAAATTATTACTACAAACCAAATAATTTTTCGTATTAGATAGATCAACTTGAAACCATTTAACTGTGTACAAGTATTTTGTATAGGTTCGTTGGTTGGGTTGGGTTTTATGGCATATCAACTATTGTAGATTATTTAATGCCAAATCCATTTTTATGTAAATAATCTGTTCTATTTAAAACAATTCAGTTTAGCATAAGTATACAGTTTAATTGTCAAAAACATTTCCATTTCAAACTATTCAAACAGTTGTATGTAACAATTCGGTTAATTGTAAATACAGTTTTAATGTCAAAAACACTTCCATTTCAAATAATTCAGTTAATCATAAGCACGCAGTTTAAATGTAAGTACGGTTTAATTATCAAAATCATTTCTATTTCAAGCTATTCAGTTTACTCAAACAATTCATTTTAGCATAAGTATGCTGTTAGTTCTATTTAACCCATAGATAGGGCCCTATCAGGTGCTACCACATCGGGCCAGAGTGGACCTGGGAGCGATGGCAATGAAGGGGTACTCCACATTCCCCAAAGCTCCAGTACTGCTGGAACCTCACCATCAGATAGTTTAGTGTCATATCAGGACACTCGTTAGGGGGGGTCTTACCCCTCTGCAGAGAAGCAGTCGGTGTATTCTACAGCCCCAGCCGACTGGGCAAATTTTGTATAGGATAGGAATACTTGAAACCATTCAACTATGTCAAAATTATTCGTATTAGATAAGATTATTTGATAATATATAACTATGTGTCTACAACTCTTAATTCAAAGACAATACAAAAATTTAAAAATAAATTTAAAAATAAATGTACAGCAAACTTGATTTCCTAACCTCTTCGTATAAAATGTCCCTACCCAAGTTGACATGCCGTTAAAATCAATATATCAGTCAATTATGCTGATATATACGAATATTGGAAGGTGTTCGTGAAAAAAACCTTGAGGCGACACTATTTTTTGTAAACTTCTCCCAGGCATTTGACTCCATACACAGAGGGAAGATAAAGTAAATACTTTTAGTCTACGGTCTCCCCAAACAACCGTCAAGGTCATTATGATGCTATATAAAAACACGAAATTAAAAGTTCTCTCACTGGATGGAGACACAGACTTCTTCGACATCGTTACAGGTGTGCTGGAAGGAGACACATTGACCCCATACCTGTTTAATATCTGCCTAAACTATGTGCTTCGAATGACTTTACGCTGGCAAAGGCATGAAGCACCCCGGACAAACTATTACGAACGCGGACTACACTGATGACATAGTGCTTCTGATAAATACACCAGCCCTGGCACAATCCCTGCTGCATAGTCTGGAACGGGCAGCAGGTGACATAAGCCTCAGTGTAAACAAAACAGAGATCATGGGGTTTAATCAAAGAGGCGACATCTTTGGTCGGCCTTGTTCTCTGGTACAAGGTGCAGGTCGGGTTAAGTATGATTTGGTGCCAGTCGATTGAGGCCGCCAAATATGGGTACTGAGGAAGCCCGGCATTTATGTCATGCGGCTGGGATCGACATTCCATAAGTCTCTGGGAGCCGTCACTCCAGCCTCTCACCTCTTGGTTTATTGACTGATGCCTGAGGCTCATTTTTTTAGGGAGATGGTGACGAGATCTAAAGAATTTTTGGAACCACTGAGCGTATCAGGGTTACGGTCCTGCGACCGACTCCCAGGATAATGACGCCTTGTGCCACACTTTTGCTCGGTGGGATACTAAACAAATACCAGCAGTAAATATGTACCATAGCTCTCATAAACAAGTGTACCCCAACCAAAAATTCTTTAATGAGAAATAACTTTGTAGGAAAAATATTATTAATAGGTATTATGCATTATCGAACTGTAGGTATGAAAAATTCTTTGGAAAAATATAAGGATGTTTGCGGCATTATGATAATTGACGCAGGAAATTAAACTGGTTATCAGAGTTCAAATCTGCTGGAATTTATGTTAGCGTTCAAATATTTAGGGAAGATATGAATCCACCTATTCTCCTCTTAGCTATGGCAACTAATTTATGGGGGAAAAAATGAATTCTCACCAGTAGTAGACTTTAAGAGGGATGGATGCTGGCTGGTTATTTCTGCACAAGACATGCTACATGAATTGTGTCTATACACCCAAACTATGGGCACCTCGGGTGGTGTAATGGTTAGCAAGATAGACTAGCAAACCTGCACGAGTGAGTTCGATTCTCATTAGGTGCGCCATTCATACGGCCTTGTGCTATATCTAAGCAAAAAGCTTAGTAAATTACCACCCAAACTATTCAATTTGACCAGTGAGTCCTTAAACAAATGTACATTTATCTATAATTTTTTTCTGTTATTTTGGTTATAAGTAATGATCTTCTTCAGAGAACGGGCGTGTCCGTTTGATGCTTGGTGGATTGTCACAAGATAGTTTTGCAAACAATTCTCTACCTCTTTTGTTTCTGTTCTTTAAAATGGAGTGACATGTCTCTGACCCTGACAGTGAATGATAAAGCCACATGACTATTTAAGTAATCCTCATCAAGTAACCCTTTTTCTATTTTTGTATCCCTTCCGAATGCTTCTTGTATGGAAGCAATATTTGTATATTTCTGACCAAGAGATGGGTTCTGCCAAAGACCCCACAACATGAATAACATCCCTACGTTGTCTCATAACGACAGTCTTTGAGCTTAGGGAATAAGCAAAAGTCACTGGGAGAAAGGTATGGACTGTAGGGAGGTTGTGGAACTGTCTTGATGCCCATCTTGGTCAAATAGTTTGTGACAAGGATGGAGTTGTAGACTGGTGCATTGTCCTAGTGGAAATGCCACTGACTCGATTTGAAGAGTGCTGGCCTCTTCTGACTGAATCTCTCTCTGAACTTCCTTAAAAACTCAACATAGTAACCCTAACCCTAACCCTTTGGCCAGTCAACTCAGGTGTATTGAATTCCTTACTCCTCCCACACCTCTCACCATCCCTCGCAGACTTCCTGCCTTACTTGAATCTCTTATGCCACTCAACAACTGATGCTCGATTCATGCAAGACGGTCCAAAAGCAGTCTGAAGCATTCCATGCGTTTCCGTAGCATTCTTTCCAAGTCTAAAACAGAATCTTATTGCATATCAGAGTGTACGACAATTTTAAATGCCTGTACAAAAAAAGGCTGGAAACTTATTGAATGCATTACGTAAATGATTTAAAATAGAGTAAATGTTTAAACAGTTCTATTCGACCCATAGATGAGACCGTAACATGTATTGTTACAATAGGTCAGTGTGAACTTGGGAGTAATAACAATGAAGAGGTATTCCACGTTCCCCAAAACTGGAACCTCAACATCACATGGTTTAGTATCATACCTAGAATTTGCACAGTCGGCTGGGGCTGTAGGATACACCGACTGCTTCTCTGCAGAGGGGTAAGACCCCCCTAACGAGTGTCCTGATATGACGCTAAACTATCTGATGGTGAGGTTTCAGCAGTGCTGGAGCTTTGGGGAATGTGGAGTACCCCTTCATTGCCATCGCTCCCAGGTCCACTCTGTCTCGGAGTGGTAGCACCTGATAGGGCCCTATCTATGGGTTAAATAGAACTAACAGCATACTTGTGACGGCAAATTCTTTAAAATCCCAAAACGGGACTTTATTTTTGCACGTGTGAAGACGGGGCAGTTGGCACTTGATCCCTGATAGGATAAGCCCTCGTTCAGAGTTTTTTTCTCAGGCATATAAGAACTGGCATATTATGTGGGGGAACAATTTACTGCAAGACTGACCGCCGCTGGCAAGGGGTTCCAAATTTCACACTATCCACACACCCACCAGGTCACTTTTCTTCCTCCTCTAGAACAACGGAAGATATGGACCACTAGGTTTAGACGTTATAATATTATATTGTAGTAGACGGCAACTCCGGTTTCCCGTGTGATATTTTAAAGGAATTTATAGGACAATTCTAAGCAAGATAACATAAGGCGAACAGAAGCTGAAAAGGAAGCATGAAGTAACAAATTCGTAGCAGGCGCCACAAATAAAAACTTAGACCACGTGGTAAAATTAAAATACATTAATCTTTTACTACACATAGATATACACCGTCAAAGTGTCAAATATATAATAAATGAACAGTCCATGAACATAAATGTCTTTCTTCTTTTCTTTTCTCTCGTTTTCCTTCAAATTGAGAGAGAGAGAGGTGGGTATATAAAATTGGGTATAAGGAGAAACAGTCCCAAGGGTACTTATCTTATTTTCTTTGATGGAGTTCCTGAGGAGAATCTTTCCTCTTTTAAGGGCTAATAGACTTTATGCTATTTTTAACACTGGCTTGAGAAAAATGGCTTCTTCAATCCGAAATATTTTTATGTCTTCTTCTACCCGGAGTACTGGCTTTGGCTCTGTCTGCCACGAGCCCTGTCCAGCAACTAACTTTTTTCTTTTCTATTTCCGCTGACGAGAGGGAGTCCCCACTTCCGTTTTAGGGTCCCAGCCAATCGTTTGGCTTCTACCTTCCCGTGTCAGGCGACCCGAGTGAGGTCACCAAGTATAAACATCTGGTCTCCCCTCTGTGACCTACATTCTTTCTTAACGGTCATTCTTTGACGGCTTGCTACTGTTATTTCGAACACGGGGAATAGTATTAATCTTATTTCTATCGTCTCAGTGGGAGACCACGTGACAATACTTATGCTAAAATGAATTGTTTGAGTAAACTGAATAGCTTGAAATAGAAATGATTTTGACAATTAAACCGTACTTACATTTAAACTGCCTGCTAATTCTGAACTGAATTATATGAAATGGAACTGTTTCTGACATTAAAGCTGTATTTATACTTAACTGAATTGTTACATGTAGCTGCTTGAATAGTTTGAAATGGAAATGTTTTTGAAAATTAAACTGTGCACTTTTGCTAAACTGAATTGTTTTAAATAGAACAAATTATTTACATAAAAATGGATTTGGCATTAGATAACCTACAATGGTTGATATGACATAAAACCCAACCCAACCCAACCAACATACCTAGAATGATCGCTAATAGGTGGGTCATACGCCGATTGTTGTAATAAGGACGGCGTATTCTACAGATCCAGTTGACTGGGTTACACTTGTTTAGGATCTATATATATATATATATATATCATCATCATGTCGTGCTGGTAGCACGGATATCCCTGACCCTCTATCGCCACTTTTCCCTATCGTTTATCGCCTCAGGCAGGTCTTCTGGACAACATCCTGTATTTTCACATAGTTGCTAAATGTATGTTCCTGCTGGTCGTCCTGCTTTTGCACGGTCATGTATGGGGGTCCATAAGAATACATCACTTATGAGTTCGTCCCTGCTTCTCCAGCGGTTTCCTGCATGTCTGGTTCGTCTAACTTGAATAGTTTTCGTGATAGGAAGCAGGTGGCCGTACAGTTAGTGTCTTGTGGGGTGTTGCCGCCAGGACTTGTTCAAGATTGCTGGCAGCATTCTTGTGTAATTGCTGTCTGGCTTCTTCTCCAGCCGTTTTGTTAGAATCCATGTAGTGCATCCATATAGCAGTATCGATGCGATAGCTGCCTGGAAGAAACTGCGTTTCATTTTATCGGTTACGTCTGATTTCTGTATAATCGATAGCTGTCCATGCTTTCGTTAACCTCGTGTCAATGTCCTTTTCTGTTGATGCGACGCTGCTTCCTAGGTAAGTGAATTTGTCTACTAGTTTAAGAGGGGTTCCGTCTAGAGTGGAGATGTCCCCAGTTTGATTATAGCACATATATTCCGTATTGTGTGCATTGACATAGAGGCCTATATCGACGGCTGCTCGTTCCAAACTATGCAGTAGTGTTTCGGCTTGGTCAGGTGTATTTGCCAGTATCGCTATGTCATCGGCGTAGTCGGCGTCGGTAATTGTTTTTGCGGGGTACCTTCTGCTTCTTTTCTTTGTCAGCTCAAAGCCGTTCTCTCTGATTTTGTCAATCGATGTTCTAAGTACGTAGTCTAGACAAATGATAAAGAGGTATGGAGCAAGCGTGTCCCCTTGTAGTACACCTGCAACAATGTCAAAGTTTTCTGTGTCTCCATCTGGTGATCGTACTTTTACTTTGGTGTTTCTTTAGAGAATCGTTATTGCTGCCACGGTTTCTTTAGGTATACCGTATTCTAGCAGGAATTGTTCAATCTTTCCTCTGTGAATGGAATCGAAGGTCTTGGTAAAGTCGACAAATATTAATGTCGCTTGTAGGTTTTTTGCCCGTACACCTTCAAGGATTTTACGGATGGTTAATATTTGTGAGGTCGTGGATCTATTTCTTCGGAAGCCATTTTGGTTTTTCCTAAGTATGTTGTCAATTTTGGGTTATATGTGGTTTCGTAGTAGGACATTGTACATTTTGGCGGCTATGGATGTAAGTGTTATGCCTCGGTAGTTTTTAGCTAATCAGAGGTCCCTTCATCCATTTATCTATCGGATTTTGTTTATATACTGCGTTGCAATGTCAGATCAGTGCGTCGTCGAACTGTCTGGTCTTCCATACTTCTGGGGGAATCTCGTCCAGCCCTGCAGCTTTCCTATTTTTAATTTTTCTGAGAACCGAGTCGAGTTCTTCTTGTGTGAACGGTCCTAGTTTAATGTCCAATTGTTTACTAATTATTCTGGTGATTGGTTCATGTGTTATTGTCGGTTGGTTTCCTAGTAGGTTTTCGAAGTGTTGTTTCCACAGTTTTATTCTTTCTTGTTGGTTTGCAGCTTTCAGTTTTGTTTTGGCTATGCTCTTTCTTCTACTCACTTCGTTTATTGTTTGCAAGGCTATCCTAGATTGTTTATCTTCCACCGAGTCTCTAATCTTATCTATTTGATTTTGGATGTATTCTGTCTGTTCCTTTATATATATGCCTGCTAATTGATATTGTGCCCTTTTTAGTTTTCGGGCATTTGTGTTTGTTGGGTTTTTTCGATAGCATTTGGAGGCTGTTTTCACTAGTGCACGTTTTTTTCTCACCGCTAAAGTTTTCCATGGCACTCTATATTTAGTTTTGAGTTTTGTTGGAATACATTTCGCTGCTGCCTCGAGGTGTGCATTGACGAAATTTTCATATTCGTCATGCGGTGTACTTTTTCCGTCTTCTCTTGTAGTGTTTCGAATCTGTTTCTTAATTCTAATACGTATTTATCTCTTATATCTCTGTTGTTCAAAAGGGCTCAGTGATAGTGTTTGGTGGTCGCTGTTCGTTTGGCGTTTTTTCGTAGGGTTAGCCGTATTTTCGCCGTGACTATTCGGTGATCGGAGGACACACCCTCGAAAGAGGAGTATGCCTCGCAATTCATTGCACTATTTTTCCATTTGTTTATAAGGACGTAGTCTATCTGAGCTTTAGTATTGTTCGCGTACGTGTATGTCCATAGTTTGCCCTCCCTTTTTTAGTAGTTTGTATTGAGGCATGCTAATCTATTTTCTATCATGAAATCTGTTAGATGTTGCCCATTCCTATTTGACGTGTTGTGGAGGCTGTATTTGTTGTTTCAGTTTTTCCCGATTTGGGCATTCATGTCTCCGCCAATGACTAACATGTTGTGTTTCGGGATGCTACGAACTAATGAGGATAACTCATAGTAGAAGGTGACTAGTTCAGTTTCCTCACTAACATTGGTAGGGCTGTAGCAGGAGATGATTGTTGCTCTGGGGTTGCCCTTAAAAGTAGCTGCCATCATCCTAGGTTGTATTTTCTCAATGCTATTTAGCGTTTTTAAGGCTCTAGGTCCTATAATTAATCCTAACCCTCCTACTGCGGCGTTCGCAGAGTTTTTCCATGCCGATAGAGTGACGAGCGACGATCCATTGCCAGTTTCGTGATATTTGATATCTTCGGTGTGCGTGTATCTGTGTTTTTGTATACACATTATGTCTATCTTATGTTCTTCGGCCGATGCGATTAGCTCTGGTAGTTGTCCTATTCTATTTAAGGTTCTTACGTTAAATGTCGCTATTTGTAGTGTTTGCTTGCATTTTAGTAGTTTTTGTCGTTTGAACTCTGTAGCTGATTTTTCGAACACTGAGGCCAGGGCTCCAATCTCAGCAGGACGCGCCCTTTTTTACCTGCGCGAAGAGCGATGCGGTTTGTGTATGTGGTTTGAGTGTTGGTCATGGTTATCTTTCGATGGGTGTTTTATTCTCTTGTATAGAAGCCACTCTTATAGAGGAGCAGCAGTAGATCCCCGATCGAACTAACGATCCTGAGCGTTAAGTCGTCAGACTCACGTCCAGGACCTGTTTAGGTACTGAGTTTGGTCGTCAATGGATTTATTCAAATACTTCTACGTACATCATGCTGCTTCCCATGTGTACGTTTAAAAAAAGCGGGGGGATTTTAATTTAAGTTTTCTTAAGTTTTAACTTAAGAAAAGTCCAGGATTAAGGTACTTTTGTCAGACTTTCACTGGTACTGAATTTTTTTTTTTTGTTTTGCAGTATTAGGACATTTTCCTAAGCTTTTTATTTTTTCTTCTATACTACCGTTGGGAACCGAGAAGGCTTTAAGAATTATATAGCTTCTACAAATGAATTTTTTTGTGTGTGTGTGTGTGTGGTAGCACTGGGAGTTTTAGGCTTTTACTTTTTCTCCTAAACTACTGTTGGGGCTTTAAGAATTTTAAACTTTTAGAAAAGATTCAAAAACCTTTTGCCGTGTTCGCTGACATTTGGACAGAGTCATATATTCAATTTGGGTTTATACAGTCAACTGTTTGAGACGGGGGGTATATATATATATATATATATATATATACCATCCTCTCCGCAAGAGTATAATGTCATAAAAGGCAAATGTTTTAAGAGGAGTTCAACTGCTTTTAATGAAGAGATTTGCTTCTCCCAGACCTGTTGCAATATCAAGGTTAAAGAGCCCAACTGTCATAGTATCTAACTATACATGGAGACATGTGTGTGTGTGTGTGTGTGTGTATGAGAGTTAAAAACAGGATACAGCTAGCTTCATTGGTAGGTATTAATTAATCTTAAGTATTTTTAAATACATGTATGCATTGACACCTTGCGTTCGCACACGTACATGCTTACATTTCCTGTCACACTCATTCATCCATTAGTATATACATACATATCAATGCATGTCGGTTTGTATGTGTGTGTGTGTATGTGTGTGTGTGCGTGTGTGTGTGTGTGTGTGTGAGTGTCCATGTGCGTGTGTCTGTGTGTGAATGATTGTTTTCGAATTGACTCTAATCACTTCCACATGAATGCAATTCTGTTTCTGTAAGATTGTTAAAAGAATATCTTTGCGCATGCGTTCTTTAAATGTGCGTCATGATGCGATCTACGTCAATCCGACGAGCTGGCCCGTTAAGTAGTTTGAGTCTCGTGTAGACAAACAGCATCAATCGTCTTTGGTGGCGGTGGCGTTCGGCAAAGTCAAAGATTAGATTTGGCGGGAATAAGTTTACTCGGAGATGTAGCAGCCATTATGGCCGACTTACTAAACAGATTAGACTCTAAAATTTTCAAGACGCATTTTCGCAAACGGGGAGATTAATGTGAATACGTAAAAAAAAAAAAAAAAAAAAAAAAAAAAAAGAAAAAATGAAGTAAAAGAGAGTGAAACAAAAAAGAAATAGAAATACGCTTATCTTGTTATTTACGTGTGTATTTTTCGAGATGTTCCTGAGATAGTGATAACGATTAAATACTAATCTTTGCTTTGAAATGTTTTCTAAATTCTATGGCTGCTTCAAATCCATTACATATATATATATATATATATATATATATATATATATATAACCTAAAATAAATTGATGTTCATTCATTCCTCAGTGGCTGCCCCATAACTGTCAGTTTAATGCATTTTTGGGGGCGGATAGGAGAAAAGAATACAATCGGTATACGTGAACACACACACACGCACACACACACACACACACTCTCTCTCTCTCTCTCTCTCTCTCTCTCTCTCTCTCTCTCTTATATATATATATATATATATATATATACTTGTTTTTATATATTGAAAATAATTTTTGTCTTTTTTTTTGAAAACGTGGATTTTAAACATTTAAAATGCAATTATATTTAATATCAAGAATAGAGAAATTATACCATTTTAGAAGAATGAAAAGTCTTCTATTGCTATCATCACAGTAATGAGAGTTGATAACGGGTGTTCGAGTTCTAGATGAGACTGTTTTAATATTACGTCGTACCACTATCCACGGGAAAGGCATGAATCAATCTGCCCTCAGGCTATCAGTAAACACCAGGATAAACTGGTTTGTTTAGCTTTGGTACGGAAACCAATTTAGAAGAAGGAAAACTCTGAATTCCCACCTGCAGTACCCCACTGAAAATAATCTTGGGTCTCACTCATGTGGAGGGGCTGGGAAAATACAACTGTTTTTTGGAAAATTTGATAAACAAGGAAGTTCGTTTGATATTTATCCAACCTCATCCTGACTGAATCTGACACAAGGTCATTTTATAATGGGAAAACATGCACGAATCAAAACACATATATAGCCGTCACAAAAATGGTTGATCGTGTCTGCATTACTCGTTTCGGGGGCGTTTCATAGGCCAAGCGGTGAACTCAGCTCTACAAAGAAGGTATTACCAGAGAGGAACCCCCCATGGGACCTTGTGTGCATGATAACACCCACCAAGCGGAAACACCAAGTGAACCCTGAAAAACAAGTGATTACAGTTAAACAAAGAAGTTGTTTGCATCAAACACCACTGATAAATGAGGTGTCGTCGTGGTGTAATGGTTAAATTGATGGACTGCGGAATCGTAGTAAGCGAGTTCGTACGCTAGTCATGCTATTATGTTCACTTTCGGGCAAATACTCTTGGGAAAGGTATGAACATCCGTATCCTCCCAGCTATGGGTTAAATAGTACCACTACTTTTCTTCTAGGAGAATAGCTTTGGCATTAAATAACTTACAAAAGTTGATATACCATTAAACAAAGAAACCAAACCAAACCACTGATAAAATACGCTGCTGCCACGAAATTCTAAAAAAGTGCGTCGGTTCAGATACACGTGGCAATAAATTTTATTATCCATCCTAACAATATCTGGTGGGGGTAATTGGATTCATGCCTTATCCAAGTGTATTAGCTATGTGTGAAATGCAAATAATATCATCCAGGAATTGAACTCGTGTCGCCAAGTCTAATTTCTATGTCAATAACCGTTGTATCAGGTACACATCGAACGCCCCGATGTTATACATTGGTGACAACAATATTTCGGCAAAAACTAAAATTGTACAAAACTATGTTGAATAAGTATTGGAAAATGCCCTCTCTATTTTTGGGCGTTCCGGATCCGAACTTTTGTTGACCCTCAGTAACAAAAATCAAAATAAAAGTAAAAAATCAACATAAATATACAAACAAATGCATAACCCTTCTTAATTATCTGAAGATACAGATGTTTCAGTTCGCTTCCAATTTTTTTGTTTTTGTTTAAAGGCATATCAAACTTCGTGTGGTACTGAAAGTCAAATCTTCCATGTGGAATGACAGTGCTGGTGCGATTAATTCACAGCTGGGGTATTACTTTGTTCATGCCTTTCACGAGGGTATTAGTCCGAAAATAAACGTAATAGCACGACTGAAGTCAAATTTCGCTTACTACTATGTTGCAGTTCACAACGAGGATCCTCAATGAAGCTTCACAGGATATAAACAGGTTCACGAGAGACGATTTTTTACATTTTTTTCCTTTAAGACGTATGGGTTTAATTTATATGAGTTGTTAAAATTCTTGCCGCTATAATAGAAGTTCCGTTGTTCACAAAATCCAATGTTGGTAATTTTAGTCTGTACATTTAATCTAGAGTTAAAATGCAAAATAAAATTCTTCCAGGCAGAAAGTTTAACTAGCAATTGCGTTTGATGTCAATTGCTAAAGTTCTTAAATGCTTTTAGTCCTTGTTTCTGATTGGTCATTTTTTTACCAGAAGTGCCTGCGGTTGTCGGGAAACTTTCTAAGCAGAGATGACGATTTTGTGTACAGTTTATACCAGATTGAATCTATCATGAATGGTAAAATGAAATTTGACCATTGGTTATAATTATAAATGTACATTTCAATTTATGTTTTCTTTTTATTTGTAGTCACCGGTAGTACGTATCCAATTTGAAATATTACAATATTACACAGATTGTTTACAGCATCCAGTTTGTTGTAGAATGACGTGCTATTCGTAGTACACAACGGTCATTTAAAAATATGACAAAGTTCAGCTAAAAAGATACAACGGCCATTTTGAAATATGACAACGTACCAACAGTGGTATACAATTGTTGCATTCTTATCTACATGTTCATGCAGGATACATACAGACGCAATGAATAGCAGACGCAGGAAGACTTCTTTAAGAAAATATTTACCTCTCACTTTATTGCAAGGGTTCGAAAAGGGTCACTCAAGGTTTGCGTGTGAGAGGGAGCTGGAGACCGAACAGAACTGAAATATTTTGACCCCCCCCACTCTTATGGCCGTCAACGTTGTGTCTTTCTCGTTCTCTTGATACTCAACCGGAGGCCCTGGTGTCGACTCAGCTGTGTGCTGGCTTTCTTTACTGCATCTTATCAGCAACTTCTCTGGTGCCCAAACTCCATCGGGGTTCCCGAGCCCCCCCCTCGGCCGGGTGTGGCTTTCCCTACCACATCTCGTCTATAACTCCGTGTCCAACTGTCTGCAACTGTCCGTCGAACTCAACTATCTGGCTTCTGTCTTGACTGAGTTATATAATAGTTCAACACCCACTCGATCGCCCACTCGATCTTTGAAATCGCATGTTTGATCGTCATCAAGCGGAAATAACTGTCACGCGGTTCACAGGTCACTCTCTTCCGGTGCATCAGTCTATGAGTGTACCATGGGAATTTTTTTTAGCTCGTCCCATTTCATCAGCCAATTTCCACCCACGCGATTTCTTCTCATAACTGCCATTAGAAAGTGTCACCTCCTTCCGGTGCATCACCTTTGAATAGCACGTTTGGCCGGGTCGAAGGTCAAAATATAACACAATAATCAATTTAAAATCTAACAATGTATCACCGGTAGTATACAAAGATCAATTTGAAAGAGGATGATTTATCACCGGTGAAACCCAATAGTCAGTTTGAAATATGATAATTTACCACTTGTGGTACACAATGGTTCATCTAAATATTAGTTATCTAAATTTCTGAGACAAAACTTGTTGATTTTTATCATTAAGGGTTTTTCGAACTATCTTTATCATCTTTATTCTTATTTCCACAACAAGGTTCCCGAGTTCGACAAACACCTGAAGAAGGCCGGAGGACATATAGGCCCTGGTGTCGACTCAGCTGGGTGCTGGCTTTCTTTACTGCATCTTTCAGGCCGAAACATTGTGGAAATAACAATAAATATGAAGACAATAGTCCGAAAACCCTTAATGATAAAAAAAACGGTTTATCTGAAATTTGATAATTTACCACTTAGAGTAGGCAACGATTTATTTGGAATATGACAATATTCCACTAGTGATACACACCAATGAATTTGAAATATGACAATATATCACCAATGTTACACGACCCTGAAAAAGTGTTAAGAGTTTCAGCAGAGTGGGAATCAAAGTAACAATTTGTCAGATATTCAAAATATTTGAATACGAGTATGATTTTTCATTCTTAAAGATTGATTCAGAACAAGATTTTAGATACAAAAATTATTTTTTGAAAAACATTTCCCAGAAATGTTTTATTCAGATTTGTAACAAAAATACTCGTCTGATTATATTGATGCAGCTGTGCTAAAAATAATCTTTACATACATAAATGAAATAAAACCTTGATCATAAAGTTAGTTAAAAGAGAAAATTCTCATTAAAAGACAAAAAATAGTATTAATTTTTTAGTGTCCCATTGATGACTACATCAGTTTTAGATTGAACACATATAAAAACGAAAATACATCAGATACATCTTAACACTCACACACACACACACACACACACACACACACACACACATATATATATGTATATCGAATACGTTAGTTTTAACCTTAAACCAGTTCCTACTTCTACAAAAAAATATCTCACTAGCAGCTCGATCCATTTATCATTATCATACCTACTTATATTATTGCCTTAATATCATTGTCCCAGAAAATATGTCTCTTTATAGTAAGCTAACAAATACTACAATATTTCATTCACAAAATATTAACTATATCCATTAATATATCTACACTCTTACGAATGTTAACTTTGCTGCATAAAAGATTTTGTACTCTTGTTTTTTGGTCAACTTTTCACTTATTTTAAAGAGATGACAAAAATTATAACCTTGTTGATCTGATTTTTGTTCATTCATTTTCTCCTTTCTCAACTCTCTCTCTCTCTCTATATATATATATATATATATATATATATATAGAGAGAGAGAGGGGGAGAGAGAGACAGAGAGAAACAGAGAGAGAAAGATACATCGTCTTTAGATATTTATAATAATATATGCATTTGGATTTGGACTAAATGTCTGTAAAAAGCGAAAATACTATTGCAAACCCGAATATCACTTCTTTCCTTATTCTAATTTCATTTGTGTTCATTTAATTTTTTCACTCGGATCACTTTTAGAAAAATATATTTATTCCACTGAAGAAAAACACTAGTCTAGTTTTTTTTTTAAATTTTATATAATGGAAGAAATCGAACATTGGGCAGAAAAATTCGTCTCGCAGACTTTAAACCGCAGGCAGGTTCTCAATTTATTTGGCTTCTCTGTGCGACTACTCTTTTTCCAAAGTACAATTTAAACAGTCATGTTTTAAAAAATCTTCAAAATAAGAATAAAAGAATTGGAAAAGAAAAAAAAAATGTAAGAAAGAATTCTGCCAAAAGCAAGAGACTGTTCTTTTAATTTCATCTTTTTAGTAATTTTCTTTTTTAAATAAGGCTTCAGAATTTTTCCTTCGGGATTTTTTTCCTTCTTTCTTTCCGTCAATAAAATGGCAATTCCATCAAAATCGTATTCCCCAGATATCTGCAAAGAATTGTTTATTTACAATTGCTTTTTAGCCTCGTGGCTGAAAAGTAGATGAAGGCCAAAACCTATTTTCAGAAAGTTGAAAGCTCAGGTGGCACCACCTCATTGCACTGATCGGTTGAGTATGGTAGAGTAGGGTGGGGTAAGTTTTATGCCATTTTCACCCTTACAGGAAAATGGGGAAAAATTTGACAATTTTTTGTCACTGATGAGGTTAATGCGTGAGATCTCCCTAGAAAAGAATGTTTATTTGCATCCAAGAACTGCAGGGTATGAGGTAAATATCTTCTACTGCCAAGAGTGATTTAAATGAAAAAATGCCCGGATTTCTGGGATATAGAATACCCATAAGCAATTTTTTGCATTGCTGGGACAAGAAGAAAGATGACAAAGACAAAGATAAAATGAAGAGATGTCAACAAGATTATAGAAAAAAAAAATCAAAGACTTGGTTCAAGAAAAAATACACTTACTTTATCACAATATTTCAGTTTCTCTCTTGACCAACTTCTGATCAAAATGACGTGATGAATTTTTGAGTGGAGGAAGAAATGTTAGTGTCCGGGTAAATAGTAGCCAATCCTCAGTGTGTGTGGGGTTGTGCAGCCCCGCTTACTCTGATATTCCTGTCACTTACGTGTCCTCTTCCAGTATTTATCTGACTAACCGAAACTTTTAAATATCCCCAAATCAAGTGTGACCATTCACAGTGATATTCTTGAAGTCGATCATTTGTTTGCGGTCACAAAGCCGGTCACAAGGTTCTACGGTGTTGGGCAGGCTACTACTCTATCACTACAGAATTGTGAATTTCTAATGCTATGATATGTGACTGAGTAGGAACTTCATTAACATGGGATCTATTCAAAGGGTTACGATATGACTATTTAGATATGATTATGAAGCAGAATGCATATACCAACCTTTATTTTTAAGAAAAAGCATATGCAAATATGTTTATAGTTTATTAGTACATAAAAAAATATACATGCTGAAAAAAGGATGGTGATGAGACGATCTTTAAACAACGAGGGGACACCACCTTTATTAGAGTTTATTCATTTTTGTATAACAGGGAATCATGACATTGCTTATTATAATTGCCATTCCGAAATGATCACTATATAAACAGATCTATTTAGGGCCAAAATAATAGGGGTAAAGGTGTTTTCAGAACGTTTTGATCCTCAAACCCTCCACCATTATAAATCATAAACTTAAAATGGAGATCAACAAATTGAACCCACATTATCGATGTATTCACGTTCCAATTAAAAAAAAGTTAAAGGTAATGTTTTAAAGATATTTTAGTCAGATATGTTTAAAAATAGTCAAAACGCATGTTACCACTTCAAGTCTGAATTATAAAAAAAGACAATATAATAGAAATACCTTAAATCTCTAGTTAACGAAATGTTCCGGTTTCAGGGTCAGTAAAGAAAGTCAAGGTAATATTCTTTCTGATATGAAAAGATCGTGACTGTTGATTACATCGGAAAATTGTGCAACCACCTGCTAAATGCTTTGCAAAAAACCAATTTGTTTATTGAAAACTCCTGAAATATATATATATATATATATATATATATAGGTATTCTTGGTCCAGTTAAACCGGAGTTGGGAGTAATTCCATCAGGACAAGAAATTATCAAAAAGATCTGAAGAAGTCCTGTTAATTTTTTTTCGTGTTTTTGGAAATTTCAAAAATGCGTAACAGGACAGAAATAAATTTATAATCCTATGTGACCGGTTTCGTTGTTTTTTCTTAAAGTATATATATATATAACGATATTTCACCGGTGACACCCATTAACTCGTTACATAATTAAAGTCCGGACGTTAGAGTGGGTATTTTGGTATTAAAGAGCACTATCAACAGTCAAGATGTGGCAGTCATCATTATCATCTTCAGCACATAGACAGGAACATGCCATTATGACTTCTATACAATTCTTCTCGCGTAATTTTTAAACTTACCACAGTAATATATATATATATATATATATATATATATATATATATATATATATATATATATATATTGTCGCTTAATTTTTTTATATATTATGTACTCCCGTCTTACTTTTCTTCATTTTTTCACATTTAATGTGTATATGTGTGTTTAAGAAAGAGGAAAGGATATATATATATATATATATATATATATATATATATATATATATATATATATATATATAAATTGGTTTTTTTATATAGATTTAGATATATGTAACCATTATTTTTACGTCTTCTATACCTCATTGATATTTGTCTATGCACGAACTCCTTTTTGGTAAGAATCTTGTGCCATTTTTTCGCGTTTCTATGCGTCAATTTTACCTTGTTTCTTACGAGGTCAATGCAATATTTGTGTGGTCACCAGCTGTGTCTTCTAAAGTCGGTTTTATATGAATGGTTCTTATAGCTCACATTATCTGAATTCTACGTAAGCAAATCTCTTTAATCGGTTCTTCTTCATAATGGTACTGGCTTTATTTGGTATTTCTTTGGTTACTCCTTATATCGTCTATTTTAACCTGATTTTTTTGATTATCTCCGACTATAGTCATGAGGCAATCGTTCTCAAATACAATTATTTATCTCTGCCTCCCACCAGACAGGACTTGACACAAGGTCAAAGACCCGAAGGTCAGAATATAGTGGGGATTAGGGAAGGGGTGTCGGGCACGAGCAGAGTCTCGAGCCATGCTGGTCCATGCTGGTCATCGGCCCACTTAGTGCAATGTGAGCCTGATGAGACTAGCTGGAAATGGACCCAAATCTAGGTCCAGGCACGGATGCCTGATTATAGCTTAAACTGGACAGCAAGGTTCAGTGCAATACAGTGGTGACAAAGGTGTCAATGATGCAGCTCGCCCACCCGAAGGTGGCCCAGCCGAAGCTGGGGTCCTTTTGGCCTCAAGCCTGCCTTTGCTAGACAATGCCGGCTGGGGGCAAATTCAGCAGCAAATTAATGCCGCCGGCCTCGTCCTCGGGGACGTTCTCAAATATAATGTTTTCTGTTGTTTTCTTACTCGAGCATTTATGGCTGTTGGGATAATTAGTGCATAGCATAAACCAAGGGTTTTCAAATGTTTCGAAGCCAGAACTGTAATGGTGTAAATTTTTGTATGAAATGAACACAGCGACCCATATTCAAATCATTGACGAGATTATTTGCATTTCACTGGGTATTAATCATCATCATCATCTTGTCGTGCTACCAGCACAGATATCCCTGACACTCACCCGCAACTCCCCCATCGTTCATCGCTTCTGGCAGGTCCTCAGGGCTACATCCCGTATCCTCACCGGGCTGCTGTATATAGGTTCGAGCTGGTCGCCCTGCTTTTGCTCGGCCATGTGTAGGGGTCCATAAGAGAACATCACTTAAGAGCTCGTCCCTGCTTCTCAGAAACTAATGAATCCAACTATTCTCCTTCCAGTTATGGGTAAATAGCGGTGTAAACTGAGTTCTTTAATCTTGTTTTTGCAACCAGTCTAGGAGAAAGAAAACTTTGAATTCAAACATGTTAAACTTCGCTTAAAAATTACTTTGGTTAGCATTCTGCACGTGCGAAGAGATTGGTAGAAAAATATAAATAAAAATAAAATCTTGTGGACCCAAATAAGAATAGAATTCATCAAAAATATTTAATGGAATTCGCATCCGATATTTTCACTGAGTAATAAAATTTAGTGAGAGGATGTGCTTGCCTTGAAAATTGTCATTTCTTTGTTATATTTGTTTTTTACAAAAATACACGCGATTCTCTTTGACAAACAAGTCTAGACTTGTTTTTGGTCGTCGTATTGGTAAGAGCTGAAAATACAGTTTCGCATAAATATATTGTTACAAAAGGTAACGGTAGTTTGATCTTTTTTGAGACAGTAATAAATACCCAGTGGTTGCATAAAACCGAATTTTGAATTTAATTGCAGTTTAAACTGAATTTTTATAGCTGTCGTACTCGTAACTAGAAATTCGATTTGGCGATTTTTTCTGATATTCTGAAAAGGTACATTTGAAGTGGATCCCGTTGTTGATGTTGCAGAGCCCGTGTAGTCAGACAGACAACAGTTTTAAAATCATTGACATGGACAGATTTTAATTGATTTTTTTATTTTCACATTTTTCCGGACAAAATGTTGAAGATATCAGAGCTATCCTTCTAACGCCTGCTATGCTTCCTTGTACTCACTATCACACAAATGTGGATTCATTTGTCTTGTCGTTAACAGCATAATTCAGGTTAATCTAATTTTTCTCACGAGAGATTTTCTTGAACTTTTCAAGCTTAATTTTATGAACTTTGATAAGAAATATTCCAGTTTTTCAAAGCACTGTTTTATCTTCTCAGATATAAGAGAGAGAGAGAGAGTAGTGTCATTAGTATAGTATACGTCAGTAGTGAGGTTTTTATCTTAGTAAAGACAATGTTGTAAGCTGACGAACCCATAACAAGTTCATGAAAAACATTGAAAAGAGTCAAAGGTTATGAATAATTCTGCGTTCCCGTTGAACAAGTCCCTCGTGCCATTGTTGATCAGCTTTGTTAGCTTTGTCATACTTGAACTCGGAAGCCTTTGTGCCATAATGGTTATCAGCGTTGGAAATGAATCTGGCGACCGGATTTCTAATCTTAAACGAGGTTATTTGCATTTTGTATATCGCTAATACCCTTCGGAAAAGTAAGAATCATAGGTTGCTCCCATATCTATGGGTAAACAGCAGAGCTGAAAGTTTTTTTTTTAAACTTGGAGTTCCAACCGGTCTAGGAGAAGTACAACTCCGATTTAATACGAATTCACTCCGCTGAAATCTGATCTTATGTCGCATCCCATTCGTAGCGGAGGGGTTGGGTAAATGCCTACATGCATTCGTTTATATCAACTACTATTGGAGTGATACCAAATACCTTCATTATCTTATGAAGAGCAACAGATAGCATCGAAAGCTTATTTTAAAACTATAGAACGGCATTATAAGTTTTTTTTACCATAATAACTACTTGCCCAGTCAGTGGGGGCAGTAGAACACACCGACTGCCTCTCAGCTGAGGGTTGCCCCCCTCCCAGTGAATGTCCTGTATATGACACTAAAGAATCTGATGGTGAACTTCCAGTAATTCTTGAGCTTTGGGGAATGCGGAACACCCCTTCATTGCCATTGCTCCCAGGTCCTCTGTGGCCCGGAGTGATGGCACCTGGTAGGGTCCTATCGATTGGTTAAATAGAATTAAACTACGTACTTATGCTAAACTGAATTACTTGAAATAGAACTGTTTTGATATTTAAACTGTGTACTTCTGTTAAGCTGAATTGCTTGAAATAGAACTGTTTGACATGTAAACTGCTTACTCATGCTAAACTCTGTTGTTTAAAAAAGAACTTTTGATATTAAAACTGTACTTACGCTAAACTGAATTGTTTGAAATAGAACTGTTTTGTCGTTTAACTGTGTTTAAATAAAAATTATAATTATATTAAACTAAATTGTTTGAATTAGAACTGTTTGACTAAACTGAATAGCTTAAAATAGAAATGTTTTCGACAATTAAACTATGAACTTATGCTAAACTGAACTCTTTAAAATAAAACAGTTTATTTGTATAAAAATAGATTTGGTATTAAATAACCTACAAAGGTTGAAATGCCATAAAACCTAAACAAACAAACAAATTCAATAACTGCCTCGTTGACAACATGGCATATATTATGTGTCTGCCTTGTTCATCGATTCGGTTCAGTTTCTTTCTTTAATGATATATCAACCCTTGTGGGTTATTTAATGCTGCAGCCATCCTTGTAGAACAGCCGTAGTGGGGTTATCTAACCTTAAGAGCCCAAAACGGAGATGATCACTTTCCCAAGGGCATTAGTCCAAAAGTGAACGTAATAAGATGGATGGCGTTTTAAACTACGATGTCATTGTTCAGCACATTACCTTTTAAACAACGAGTACTCCCTCTGTCTAGCTTGAGTCCATATTGAGTTTCAATTAGAACTCTTTCTGTTTGGTTTCTAATTCTGTTAACTAGAACCCTGGCAAATACTTTACCAACGAAAGAGTGTAATGCCATCGCACGATAATATTATGGGATTCAGTCTGTCTCATATCTTCTGGATGGGGTTTTAATCATTTCTGACAAGTTTCTAGTCATTTCTTTGCTCTCCTATTCAAATTAAAACATTCTGAGCATAATCCCTGTCATTGCTTCTCCACCAGCCATAATTCCATCCAGCGTGATGACATCAAGTACTGCTTTTCTTGATTTCATTATTTCGACAACCGTCCTGATTCCCTCCCTGCTTTATATCTCTCATTGCTTCTTGAGCAATGCATATAGTTTGAATACGGTTAAAGGCCGAGTTATGCGAAAAACTGCGAATTTTTCTACAGGTTATATTCAAATTACTTTCATTTTTTACACTATTCTACTATGATTTTAACAAGTTATACTTTTTGTCTGCACACCAGTTTGTACCCGGTTGTAAAGATGACTTATTGATTGATTTTGACGGAATATTGATCTATCGAGGTTTTGTTTATGCTTAGAGGTTAGGGAATTACGTACATTGATCTTTATATTTATCGTGCACTTGTTTCTTAAGCAATTTTTACACTGCAAGATGATATCAAATATTTCTGTCCATTACAAATCATGTGAATACAGTTGTTTGGTTTCAAGTATTCCAATGTAATACTAACAATTATTTAGTTTCAAGTAATTATTTCTACTTAATAAGAGTACTTTGTTTTCTTACACTAGGGGGTGTCCTAGTGGTGTGATGGCTAAAGCGACGGAGTGCGGGATCGTAGTAAACGAGTTCTTACTCCAGTCTCGCTATTCTGTTCACTTTCGGGCAAAAACATTTGGGAAAGGTATGAACCCCGTATCCTTCCAGCTATTGGTTAAATAGTACCACTACTGTTCTTCTAGACAGCTGGCATTGGCATTAAATAACCTACAAAGGTTGAGTATTAATTTTATGGCAAACTTTTGTCCTCATCTTGGTAGTTTTTGTTGTTTTTCTCACTACGTTTCGGCCGAATTTCACCTCTGGCCTTCTTCAGGTGATTAACCGCAACCTCGGATAGGAATGCCGAGTCTTGTAACCGTATCCCCTGTAATTACTGCCTTCCATAGTTGTTGTCTATCGCACCATGTTTTTGTTTTTTTTCTGACCAAGTAAACCTCTGGCCAGCTTGGGTAGGAATTGAAACCGCTATCTTCTGACAATGCTCAACTGGGACCGTAGAGAGTCAACGCCTCTATCTGCTGTTCCACGGAAATTAATACTCAGATTAAGAAGCCTCACCTCAAAAAGGATTCCCAATAAAGACAACTACAAAGTTTGATACGCAATTAAATAAAAAAGCCAAACCAAACCGATAATATGGTTTCAAGTAACTAATAATAGTCCTTATTATATAATTATAACTTAATGTAACTATTATTAATAAAATAAATTTACACTTATATGATATCAAGTACTATCATCTAATACAAATAATTTAAACATAGTTACTTGTTTTCAACTATTGGTATCTAATACTAATAACTGAATAGTCCCAAGTATTTTTTCTATTAGATAATTATCATTTGTTTCAATTATCTAATAATAATCCCATTCTTAAGCCAGAGAATTTACAGCTATGTGGCATCAGATATTCCTAAGGGATACAAATGCTTTTCAAAAAGATCTATTTAATTGATGGACGGGGTCCTGACAGGTAGTGGTAATTAACGAAGCTCTTCGCTTCGATGTGGAACAAGGCCGAATGAATGGGTCACCTAATGAGCCTCGAACTCACACGAGTAGGTTTGCTAGTCGAACTTGCTAATCATTACATCACCAGAGGTGTCCTGGGATCCTGACAGGTAGTACAATTCCAGAACACAGTGGACCTCGACATAACGAAAAGAAAAGAGTACTCCATACTCACCAGGGTTAGAATCAGATAGAGTTTAGTTTCGTACCTAAATCACTCCTTTTTTCAGAAGACACACTAAGCGTATTCTTACACACACTGTTTTTGCTTATTTTTCATGAATTTTAGCTGACTACATTGAATAACAGGTTCTAGCTTTAGGACATCAGGAAATTTTTCAAATCAACAGTATCTAACATTCCCATGGTTTTAGGGTCTTATTATAATAGAATATATGCGTCGGTGTGCAACTTAAACTACGTCAACACCAACGTCACGGTTCCCTAAGTTATTTCAGTCCAATTCTCCATGGCCTTATCTTTATTTAAATTTTAATTATAATGTATAGTTTATATTACTAATACTGTTGGCCATAGCTACATTCTAATAATGTGTAAATGTATTTATTTAGGCAAGCAAATATCAGTTTACAGAGTAAATAGAAAGACTAATTTGTGTCTTGAGCCTTAAAATCTTATTTTTCAAATATTTGCTTGGTATTCATGCTTTCTATATATTTTTTTATTTTATTTTAATGAACATTCGCAAAAATCCCAAATATAAAAAGAAACCAATTAAAAAATTTTTCTCACTTTATTTTCACTGTCTCATTTAGTTATATTGTGTAAGTATAGAGTTTATTCTAAGACTAACAACAACAAATAAATGAATTAATACTTCTTTTAATTCTGACAATTTATTAATCAACATGTGAAGCAATTAATAACAATATACAGTCCTCCCTGTGTATAAAGTTGAGTTTGAGGGATTTATCGGCGTACTGAAGAAGATATATAGTATCTTTGGGTTGTCTTTCTGAGAGCCTTTAACGTCCCCACCTCACGGAATGTCTGGTGGAATCTGTCTGACTTGATTTTGTATTTTTGGGCCAAGACCTCTTGGATAATCCCGTGATTAGTATATCCAATCACAGAGAGCCTCTCCCTCACTCACACCATACACAGGAATTACCATTTTACAAACCGAACAGTTAGATTAGGAAAATATTGCAATGAAAGCCGGGAGAGATGACAAGAGCTAGAGTCCAAGCTGTTCTATTCTTCGATTCCACGCCCTCTGTTTCAAAAAGGTATTAAAAAATTTTAAACAGTAATTTATGTTATTTTTTTATTTTATCAATTTGCTTTTTTGCTTGTTTGAATATTAATATCTTTTAAATATTTACACGCACAAGATGTTTGATTTAAAATATTATAGCTTTATTCTTACATGTATTAAAAACAATCCTATGTATACGTTTTTGAGGATATCAACTGAAATAAAATATAAATGTAATATTTTATATGCTTTCTTATTAATTTCGTTAGTCTTTCTAATTTAATATAATATTTAATCATACTAGAATCGTAATACTTGTGAATAGTTTTGATAATAGTTATAATAATCAAACAGCTTTTGCTGCAGTACAGTGGTTAAAACGTTTTTCCTGAGGTGGCCCTTACAATCGTTTCTTTCTTCAGTATCTGCTTTATAGTGGCATATGCCTTTGCACTAAATTCCTTTTGAACATTGTCTGTAGCCATAGACCAAAGGTAGATTCTTGACAGTTGAAACTAGATCCAGTTAGAAGAGATGAAAAGATGACCAACTATCACACCCAACAAAAAGTGTGGAAATTCTTTTCAGCCATGAGATGGCGTTGACAGTAAACAGGGTACTTGTGCTTGTGGGAGGTAACGAAAATAAACAAGAGAGCACATCTCGACTTTGTCTGTTTTCTGTCTAATTGCGTTAGTCTCTGAACAAATCGACGTTTTAAAGCTGCGTCTGTGATTTCCCTCCTCGTCGTTGGGTGGGTGGCTAGAAGTTCATTTCCCGAGCCGTTTAGTTCAGCAAGCTAGTCAACCAGCTCTTTCGTTCATTTTCCAACACAGACAATACGAGACCCTCACTCATACACTCAATAACACTCATTCTATTAAACTAGTTTATACACACAGTACAGTCTGAGGTTCAGTCTGAGGAGTTTTAACACCCCATTTCACCTACCTATATGAATCGAATCTCCAAGACATTGGAAATCAGATTAAAGCGTCAATTTTATCTCCTAAACTATTATTTACGCTGATTTTATTTTCCAGTTAAAGTCTAAACAAACTTTCCTCGTGTTCTTAGTTCATTTGCAGCGATCAATCTAATAAATACTTGCTCAGTGGGTCAAGCATAGACATTAATAGCCTGTATTAACACTTGTACGCAGAGGACATGAGATGCAAGAATTGTGAGACAAGAATTAACATAATTAACAAACTGCAACCAGATCATTTTAATTAGCCTAATAAATATCTGCATTAGAAGAGAAAATTACTTTATTTGCCTGTAGGAGGCACTCATAACGTAACGGTTTTCATCGTAGGAAAGGGAATTGGTGACCCCAAAACATGGACAAGTCTGTATTCCACTTCATGCTAATTACCTTGTGAAAAGCATGAATCCATATATTTCTGCTAAGGTATGGCTAAGTATTAGAGCAGGTTGTGTTCTTTTGTATTTGCTAAGTAATTAGTCTAGGAGAAAGAAAACTGCAAATTCAAACCAGCGGTATTCAGCTTAGAAATTGATCTTGTGGTTGAGTGGTTAGGTTAATGCATATTTTAATAGCTAGTTTTCTGAAAGTGATTAATATAAACATCGAAATATTAACAATAAGATGCACGAAACATGTTTGTTGATTATATTACAATGCCTTTTGCTTAACCTAGACATATTGAGAGGATAATATTTGGTCCCCATGAGCAGCAGTTGCTATAAAGAGATTGACATAGAGGAACATTTTATGTCAAAATTTTATTTTATATATACACAATTAACCCTAGTAAACGGCTATTACTTATAATTTATATTCTTTCTAACCGATATCAGACGTAATCTTAATTTATAAAAGCTATTTCTTTCATCTTAATATAGCATGTTGGTAATTCCTCAGGACACAGTTGGTTTGCAAGGTCCCAACACTTCCCAAATGCTGACCATAGAGACGATTTTCTTTTTAATTTTGGGGCACAGAAAATACTTAAAACGATTCAGTTCAGAGGTTTAAGGAGTCTGTCGTGCCCCGGTGATATTCTTCTTGGATAAAGTATTGTTCACAGAGAGTGTTTCTAGAAAGTAATTAGAATGTTGCTTCTTTTTCGTTATTTTTCAGGTTGGCTACACTGATTGAAGATCTGCTGATTAATATTCAATCATCTATCATTGTCATCGTCAACTGTCAATAAAATTTGATTAGAGTTCTGATTATGGTTTAATTTTCTGTCGTTCTTGTAGTTAAGATTAACCTTTCAAAGTCGCACTGTCATTCAAAATACCTCGTTCCTTCTATTATAGAACCTGATTACCAGAAGCCTGTGTCAATTTGTCAGAGGTTTCTTTTACATTGTCCTTATATTTGACACATTGTGTTGTATTTTGCTGACACACTTCACCCAACATACTTGCAAAATTAGTTTAAAGTTTTCACAAAATTTTCAAAGTTAACGTTGTTCCACTGATTTTACATCAGGATTGCCAAGGAAAACATTAATCTAATTACTTTCTAGACAAGCCTTGTAACTATTACCAAATGAGCAGATAAACCTGTCCAATTAAGCAGAATCTGTTTAGTTACTTCCAATCAGCACACCACTTATCACTTCCGTTCGTTTTCCTCGAGTCATAATACTCCACACTGACCCAAGAGATTTATCGATGATAACAGTGGATTCAGATTTTTTTTCAATTATTGAAAGCAGCACTTTGGTGGTTATTTTAAGGAATGTTTGGTTTGAATTGAAAGATTCCCTCACTCAGTCTTTATTAACTTTTAAAATGGGTTTGATAATTTCTTTGGCACCTAAGATCTGCTTCTATGATTGTACCTCTCCCCATTGCATTAATGTAACGTATTGGATTGGTTTGGTTTTACGGCATATCAACCATTGTTAGTTATTTAATGCCAAATCATATTTTAAAATATATATCAAACATATCATTTATTAGCAAATTTTGTAGATACAAATAGTAAAGTGTTCTATTTCAAATAATTCAATTTAGCATAATTCAAATTCAAATGCTTCCAATATTGCTATGTATCTCTAACAATTCAATCAAACATCAATCATTTCATTACACACAGTTAAATGATCAAACAGTTCTATTTCAAATAATTCAATTTTGCATGAGTCATTTGTTTGCACTCAGTTTATATGTCAAACAGGTCGATTTGACCCATAGATAGGACTCTATCGGATGCTATCACACCGGGGGAGTGTGGACCTGGGAGCGATGGGAATGGAAGGATACTCCGCCCCCCCCCCAAAAAAAAATAGAACATTACTGGAGCTTCACCATGAGATTATTTGGCTTCATATACAGGACACTCGTTGCAGCGGCTTCTTACTCTTCTGAAGCGATACTGTCGGTGTATTCTACAACCCCAGCCTGTAATATAATTGCCGAGGGATTTCTTTTTATATATCTTGCCTTTCGGTTTAGTTAGTCTGAGAACCTTTCGCTTAGCGCATGGTTTAGTTAGGTGCAACATTTACGCAGGTGTTCACGCTCGGGCGGAGAGGATATGTCATTCAGATATGTCAAAATAAAAATCCCAGATAGTAATTGCGACCAAGGGATGTGGGTGAGGTCACGCACCGGAAGTGTGAGCTGAGGATTTGGAAGAAGTCAGTGAGTTGAGTTCCTGCCTCCGAATGAGAGAGTCGAGATTCAGAGCTGGGCCAGGCCAGACGAATTTGTGCGCTACGGGCGCCGCGCGAAGTAAAAGCAGTCAGTATAGAAAGATTGTATCTCTCTCTTCTCACGTCGAAAAACCTTTAAACTCAAAAAGGTGAATAAAATGTTCGTACCTGAACCAATTTCCTGATTTTCGTGTTTTCGGATTCCGATATATGTTCATCATATTTACCAACACCTCCGATCGGGCAGGATATGACACAAGGTCAATTTTTAAGCGGATTTTAACACGTTTGAATTCAGAGTTTTCCTTCTCCTAGACTAATTGCCTCACCAAGGCTGAGGAACTTAGTCTGTCCTACTATTTACCCAGAGCTGGAGCGAGAATAATTGGATTCATACCTTTCCCAAGGGTATTAGTGCTATGTGAAATGCAATCAGTCTCGTCCAGGATTTGAACTCTTGTTGCCGTGTCGATTTCCTAAGACGATAACCATTACACCACGGGATCCTCCTATATATGTTTATGAACATTTTATGAACATTATGTCTATTTCCCATATCCGTATCATGGCTATGTTATAAGCCGACTGGGTTCAGAAGTATTGGAGTAATTGCTCCGGTTTACAGTTATCCAGCCGTTTAGACCTGATTACTCTCTGACCTTTCCTAGGTATCTCTAGATCTAAATTGAAAGTAAATAGGATCTGTTTTCTGCAATCAAATAAAATATTTAAAAAATGTATTTTAGGTCTGGAAAAAGAAGAGGAGTTTAACTGTGTAACTATAGAAAGTTTTCGGCTTTTTTGTTGAAACACATTCATTTTAAGTGTGTCAATAAAGAGACAAATAGTTCTTTTCAATTTAGCCAGTCTGAAAATCTGCTTTACCCTCACTTTTAACGTATTTTCTTCATTTTAGAAAAAAAAAAAAAAATTAATCGAACAGAATATATTCATCATCCACAGTGACTCACACATCCAAGAAGGCCTTGTGATAAGTTAATACCTGTGGCGAAGAATCGAACTAGATCCTCATAAGCCTGTATTAATTTCTTAAAGGTTTTTCTTGCATTGTCATGGAGTTTGACACAGAATTTGATCTTATGTTTCATTTTCATGACACAATTATCAAAACAAGCTTGTAATAAGTCAGGTACACTCTGCAAAATCAAAATTTTAACCGAATTTAATTACGCGTGTTCAGATTCAATACTGCTCAATTGATTTTCCGAGTTGTCGACCTGAAAAAAAGATCATCCTTATGACTTTCTAGAACGACGCTACAAATGATTATTGCGAACCACTTCGTTTTCATTAATTAATTTTCTTTTTTATAGAATTCTCTTTAATCCTATCTTCCTTATTTCAATTCGCTTTTTTCTGCTTCTCATTTCTTCATTATCTTCTCTTTTGTGCATTTATCATAGAAAGCTTAGTATATCACATGATAAGAAAAGACTTAAGTAAAGGATTAGTTTAGTTCTGTTTTGTTTTATGGCACATCAACTATTGTAGGTTATTTAATGCCTAATCCATTTATACATATAAACAGTTCTATTTCACACAAATCAGTTTAGCATAAGTACGCAGTTTAAATGTCAAAACAGTTCAATTTTTAAAAATTTAGTTTAGCATAAGCACTCTGTTTAGTTCTGTTTAACCCATAGATATGACCCTACCAGGTGCTACCGCTCAAGACCAGAGTGGACCTGGCAGTGATAGCAATAAACGAGTACTCTGCATTCCCCAAAGCTCGTGCATTACTAGAGCCATACCATCAGATTGTTTAGTGTCATATCCAGGATACTCGTTGAGGAAATCTTATCCCTCCGCAGAGATGCAGTCAGTATATTCTGCTGTCCCATATGACTTGGTCACTTAAGTAAAGAGGATACTTGATATGATTGGTTTCAAAAAGGTTTATTGGTTTCTTCGAGACATTCACTTATTCGATTATCATTTATTTATTTTGTTACTTAAAATATTACAGACATAAACTTATTTGGCTTATTTTCGGCCTTGTCAATGAGACTGACAATACACAGCTGATTTATACACAGAGGGGTAAGACACCCCTCCAAAAATGGGTGCCCAACGTATTACACTACATGTAACTGAAGCGCTTGGTTTTCAGGTTTGGGGAGTTAAAATTGCAAATGAACACTGAAAATATAAATGATTATGATTACAATAAACCATATTTACCAACCCCTCCACTCGGGCGGGATATGACACAAGGTCAATACTTAAACTGAATTTAGCAGGTTTAAATTCAGAGTTTTCCTTCTCCTAGACTAGTTGCCTCACCAAGGCTGAAGAACCCAGTCTGTCCTACTATCTACCCATAGCTGGAGGGAGAATAATTGGATCCATGCCTTTCCCAAATTTATTAGTGCTATGTGAAATGCAATCAGTCTCCTCCAGGATTTGAACTCGTGTCGCCGTGTCCATTTCCTACAACGATAACTATTTCACTACGGGCACTTAAACAATTTATAAATTAATCAAATTTCGGCTTTTGATAACTCATAAGGATGTTTTGTAACACTCACATGTGCATAAAAGAAGATAAAATAAATGACCGACACCTTAACAAAAGCATAAGTATTTCATTCAACCGAAATAACACATTGACAGAAAATAAGACAAACAAAACATAATTACTATCGGTACACTGCCGGTCTATATATTACTCAAAGTCTTTCTCGCCGAGGTCCGTCTGACTACTGTCCACCAATGCCCTTCTGAATACTATCCACCGACTACTGCCTCGTGCTAATTGTCCTTTCTTATCAGTACTTTACCTATATTTAAGTTATTTAGAGGACTGCCACTTCCGTCCACTAGCGATCGGTGTTCAATCACCAGTACCTCACTTTATTCCTATGTGACATTTTATATGCCGTTAAATAAATAAAACCAAATTTAACCTTAGGCCTATATTTGTATGCGACATAAACACATTCTTTATTGAAAGAATGTATAGAGTTAATCTTCAAAATTAATGAGGTTCATTTTTGCTTCATAACAATTGCAATTTTACCATCGTCAAGAAAAGAAGTATTAGTATAAATATTGCTTTGTGCTTATCTCAAAGGAAGTTGTTCCTGTTTTCTTTGAACTATAACATTTTCATTAGCAATTGCAACACTTTGATTTAATTTTTCAATTCACCAGTATTTACATGATACAGTTAGAAAATAAAATGCATCTAATTTGCATGTAGATATAATATATAAAGTTCACATTCACCCAACGTCTCCGTCACAGGCATGATGAGATAAAAGGTCATTTTTAACGGGAATACAACTGATTTGTAGTCAGAATTTTCATTCTTCTAAACTGGTTGCCTAATTAATGCTAAAAGTCAAGTCTGATATACTATTTACCCATAGCTGGGGGAAGAAGAGATAGATTCATGCCTTTTCCATGTGACATTAACACAAAGTGAAATGCAAACAGTCTCAGCCGAGTGTTGTTGCGGCCTTCTATTCGATTTCATACCTCTATAACAATAGGAGTGAGTGCGTATCCATTAACTGAATAATAAATTTTTGCTTGGAACTGCAAGATTTTGTATTAATCGAACTTAAAGTAACGCCAGAATGTTTTAAAAGTGTTGTTTTTGATCAATTCTACCTACAAGCGAATGTAAGTGACATGTTAAAAAAGTATGAAAACTGAATCTGTATTTACTAAGACAAAAATAAACAATTGGTGAAATTTTTATTTTCTTCTTTTTCTTTGTATGGCATGAAACTTCACCCTCGTCTTTATTTTAATGCCTGTTATTGTTGGGTATCACCCACCTTTTTCCACACAATGAACTAGTTCATCTGCCATATATAGCAGTAGCTACTAATACCAAGGCAGACTAGAGGGTGAAGAGCAGCTTCTTATAGGAATAGTATTAGAGCGTCGGAGACTGGAGATCGCACGAGATCACCTTACTTGCTACCGTAATAACGGAAGCTAATACTATAGTTGGACTATATTTTATTCTGTATTCACTAATCCTATGTTCTTGTCTACTAATAGTCTCTCTATTGTGTATACTTTTTTCTGAGAATATATTACTATTTCCTCTCATATCATGGTTTGTCCTTTATTTAATATTACAAGCGTTCACTAACCAGAACGCAACAGTTATGCATTTCAGTCTACTCCAGGATATGAAGTTAAAGGAATTTAGATTGAAAGAAAATATCAAACAGACCTAGATCTGAGGAGTATAGAGGGTGCAGCGGTTGCATATATTTCACCAAAACAGCTGCTCCGAAAGTATTGGAATATGCTCCATAGCATACATCAAATTGCCACTTTCTCATTTAGAGTTTGTCTTGACGCTCCAAGTGAAATTTAGGCCTTTTAACAACAGTAAACATAAAAGTTACTCAGTTGTACGCATGAATGCACTTAAATTTTAGAATAAAAAAAATTAGAGTCAGTTCGATAATTTTAGTCTAGCAAAAATACAAGGAATGTGTTAAAAATAGGGTCAATGCTATTTACTTATGAAAACGTTATCATATGTTAGCACTAGATGTTTTCACCTGTCCTGAAAATCTCGACTTATTCACGGATATGAATGGCATTTTTTACTCTCTTTACCGGCATAATTTTTATTTGTTTCTTTGTTTTCCTTCCGTATTTTCTGTTTCTTCTTCAATTTTCTAATTCATTTTTATTCATGGCAATTTTCATGTGCCAATTGAAAAACAAGACAAAAATTGTTTTCCCTATCGGTGTAGATAATAGCGACTGAAAATAAATACTAATCAGTTTGACAATACATTCTTGAATTGAATATTGAATCAAGTTGGCTAGTGTTATGGTGTTATGTCTGTGATAAAAATGACACGTTCAATATGACCGTCATTGTCTAAAAGGAATTACCTTTTTGCATAAACAATGTGTGCTGCAACGTAAGTATCACTTTTGACTCAGGTTAATTGTCTTTCTATCGGAGAAGTGGTCACATGATATTAAGCAGTAATTTTCGTCGGTTGAACGAAGTCTATGTTTTTGTATTCACGTACTAAACAAATTACTAGTCTTCGAAATAGGTGTTGCGTACTATGTATCAAACAGCGTTACGTTTTTGTTTGAACCACATAGGGTCGTTTGGATGTAGATAGTTGAATGTTTTTCTGAAGAAAACCTCTACAGGGAAAACGCAGGGTTTCTTGAAAAGAACCTTCGATGATTTACTTCTGAGACTTTAGATACGGCTAATAGAGACATATTACATACTAGCTATTATTTGTCTTTACGTTTGCAAACATAATTTTTAAACATCCAACCTCATCTTTTGGCGGTGCTTAGAATAATTTGACTGTAATTCCTGCAAAGAAATAAGACCCCTCCCCCGAAAAGTGGGTGTCCTGGGTAAAATAGCAAACTTAAACACACAGAGAAGCTTCGGTTGTGAAGATCTGGGAAGTATGGAGTACTCCTTCATTGGCAATCTTTCCAAGTCCATTCTGGCTTGAAATATTTATACCTCTTGTGGCCTCGTCCATGAGTGAAAAAGAAAAAAATCATATTCGATTGGACCTAGGGCGCCTCTGGTGGTGTAATGGTTAGCAAGCTCGACTAGCAAACCTACACGAGTGAGTTCGAGTCTCATTGGGTGCCCCTTTCATATGGCCTTGTGCCACATCTAAGCAAAAAAGCTTAGTAAATTTCCATATTCGATAGGACCATTTGCAAATAAAAAAAAAACTTTCAAGAAATGCTTCATTTTTTAAAAGTTTTTTTATTTGCAAATGGTCTTATCGTATATGATATGGTCGAACATCTGCATGGATTTCCCTGAATCCCCCCTATCTCTCTCTCTCTCTCTTTCTCTCTCTCCATCATCCCTATCATCCATCGCTCCCAACAGGTCTTCTAGACTAAATCCTCTTTCCGCACAGAGCTGATGTAAGTTCTTGCCCTTCGGCCAACATCGACAGGTCCTTGTATTAAAGTCCATAGAAGAACAACACTTATGAATTCGTACTTTCTTCTCCAGCAGAATCCCGAATGTCTCGTTCGTTTCATTACTGCGACTCCAATGGACGTACAATGAGAATAATTCCTTAATTTTTAGTCGTACAATAAAAGTAGACGGATTTTCATGTCGTTAAAATCAATTAATTAATTAGTCAATGATATAAGATCCGATTTTTATATTGTATCTTTCATAATTACACCTTTAACAATTGTTTTAGAATACCTTTATTCTCCTCCAAAGATAAAAGAGTTTTATCATTTCTTGCATGATATTGCACTAACCAAACAGTTATTATATGGTCTTATTTATAACATCATTAAAAACTTTGTAAATAAATATATGATTATGTAATTTGTCTCTACGTTTATCAACAAGATTGCATGACCCGATTTTTGTAGAATTTTTGCTCATAATTATATACCTAACAATTATCTATGCAAATTTTTCTTAAATCTAACTTGATTTCCCAGTGGGTCGAGTGTTCGCCACTGCTCCGGGAGACCAAGATTCAATCTCAGGTCGAGTCGATACCTCCTTGCTTGACATTCAGCATTATAAGGTATGTATCAAGGATAAAGTGGAGCAATCCAGGGAAAGGAGTAGCGCTCTCCCCGACACCTCAGTATAGTAGCTATCGAAAAGGGAGCCTTCTGGTCGCCCTCGACTACAGTCACCAACTTACTTATTACGATACAATCAAAATGGATATTATTTGGTCTTATTTAATTTTCCAACTCTCCAACAACAACCGAAAAAAAAAAAAAGGAAAATTCTGGAAACAAATTATGCTTCAGTAACAGTTCAAACTCACGATTACCCGATTCATCTTTTTATGCAATTTTATTTTTGGTCACATTGTTTCAATCCTATAACGTTTGTTAAAAAAACATTACAGGCCTCCAGGACTGTTCTCAATATTTTGGAGGTGCCCGTGCTGTAATGGTTATCGTCGAAGGAAATGAACACTGTGACACGAGTTCAAATCCTGGATGCGGCTGATTGCATTTCTCATAGCACTAATACCCTTGGGAAAGGTATAAATCCAATTATTCTCCCTCCAGCTATAGGTAAATAGTAGGGCAGACTGAATTCTTCAGCCTTGGAGCGGCAATTTGTCTAGGAGAAGGAAAACTCTGAATTGAAACCTATTAAACTCCGCTTAAAAATTGACCTTGTGTCATATCCTGCCCAAGCGGAGGGGTTCGTCAATTTCAACCGAATTTCAACTCCCAATGATTGCAAATTCTTCCAGTCTCTTCTTCAGGTTCTTAGAGAATATATCAAGCGCACTTACTAAAATCGTAATACCTTGACCTTCATGTTCCACAGATTCTTTCTTAGTTCTCTGGCAAGGTCAAAATATTTTTTTGCTTTGCATTTTCACTCTGTGGGTTGCCGGGTGAACAAAATCCACTTAACAGCAAACTCTCTCTCTCTCTCTCTCTCTCTCTCTCTCTCTCTCTCTCTCTCTCTTTGTTTGTTAACATTACGACTGATCTGCTGGCCGGATTTATGGGGATTTGTCCATATCTCAAAATCCTTGCGAATTTCATGCGTTCCATTCTCTTGGACTGATTCTGGTTTGTGCATAGACCATTTGATAGTATGGTCAATCTTTTTTCGTTGTTCTGGAATGTCTTGTTTTGTCTATATCATTTTATTCTGTCTTGATACCGTTTTAATCATCCTTCTTTCGCCAGTACCTTCTGGCTTATTTCCCCCAGTTGTATTATCATTTTTTTTTCTTATGTAACTTTTTTCTTGTGTTGTTTTATTTCTTATGTTGCCTTTTCCACCACTTCATCACAGGAGCTACTGCTCTTATTATATGCTTCATTTTTAATACAAATTTCAAGCTATAACATTAGCGATCGTGGCTCAATATTCAAATTAAGAATGGATAGTCAGACTGATTCCTAATGGAAGTTGCCGTTACATAGTGGCTAATATACCGGACTACGACATCTTCTTATGTGAGTTCAATCAGATTACTACTTATTTCACGTTGATATCATCTAGCGCAGTCTGACCACAAATTAATAGATAATCTTGAAAGAATTATCCTGATGTTCAAGGTTTTTGTGAACAATATTGAAATTATAACCTGTTATTTCCAACTTTACCAGTAATTGGTGCGAAGGAGAATATTTAGTCGCATCTCTACTTACTAAATTCCTGTATTATCTTTAGCGTATCCATTGATACTCTAACACTAAAATAAAGGAAAATGAGAAAAAAGTAAAACTAAGAAAAACACGCAAGCCATTTAATACAAACACAAATACACACACACACACACACACACACACACACACACATATATATATATATATATATATAACTAATATTACAATATATATCTCGTCCCATATGATAAAATACGCCTATCGTTCCATGTACAAGCAGTACATAAAAAAGATACACAATAGTGGTTGTCAAAATAGTTTTTAGTGGTTTGAAATTCGATGGCAAGAGATAAACAAAGTACATCATCGGATGTTAGAGACAAAAGTCTTTCTTCTGTTCAACGAACAGGGTGGATAAACATATCCACTTTGATATTTGAGTGGGGACTAAAGACATGTCTTATCCATCTGAAGAACGTGAGACAAACGATAGATAGGGAGAGCCCTGGTCTCTAACGAGACCAACGGACACGTGATCTTCACAATGGAAAGGGAGACGATTATAGTCACCAAAAAAGCAGTTCCTTAGAAATGTACACATGATCATCTTTCTATTTTTGAACTCGGTGTGTTTCTCTTTGAACTTATCTCGCAGCGACTGCACACCCAGAAACACATAAAAACTCCCGACAATTGACACAGCATCAACATGAATCTACATCGTTCAAACGAGGATGTAATAGAATCTGATAGATAAATCGTAACAAGTATTTCCAATACTGATAATTAAATTTCAGTATGACTACAAGACCTCAGCTTATACGAAGTTAGTCAAAATTGTCTGTTTATATCTTATGAGAACTGTTCTAATATTAGAAAACTCGATTCAAATCTGATACTCACAAACGCTTATGTGGTTAATGCAAAAAAGATATTTCCTTTCAAATAAATTCAACTGGTCCTTTTTATCGCAGATAGCAGGAGACCGCTTAATTTAATATTCAAATCAAAAACGAATTGTCAAACTGATTAGTTTTTCTTTATATTGTGGCATTATCTCCAACAAACAGAAACACATATTTCTCGTTTTTGATCTCGCACAAAAAAAATAAATAAATAAATAAACAAAAACAACAAAAATCTGCTAAGTATGGCGTATTCACTGGTGACTGCAATGTTGACGATGGTCAATGAAGAGAAAACAAAACCACTGATCGAAGAGGCGAGATTCGGAGATTTTGTGGGAAATGTGACTTTAAATCATCCGTGATTATTTATAATTAATTCTTATTAAAGTATTTTAGTCGGTTTTATTGTCATTTCTTTTTTTAAGTCAAGGCGTAGATTCCGATGTCCATGATTAAAGTGGTGAAATTCGATGATGTGACGGAGAAATAAGACTTTAAAAGACCTCTGAATTAGTAGTATTTATGGTAATCATATTGTCAAGATGATAATTTTTTTGTCTGTTATTATTTTCTATAACAGCCTGAAAAAATGTTTTTCTATCTTCTGACGTCAACATAAAAACTGCAAAGAAAAGCGTAGTTACCGATGCCTGTTTATGGGTAATATCTAATCGTTGGATGGGAAGAGGGGAAAACAAAAAAACACAATTCGTATGAAGCATTAGGACCTCTGTTGATTTATTCCCTTTGTTATATATTGACCTTCGACCGAGCTTTTAATCAAGAGATGCACCTGTGTAAATAAGCGGAGGAACAGCAGAAGCAGCTGGACAATTCTATAACCAGGTGCCACACACAGCTTGGGTCAGTTCCAGTTGGAGTTGCAGTCAGTTGGGGACAAGATGCCAGCGTGAGAGTCAGCTTGCTGACAGAGGGCTTTGGGCCCTCAGTGACCCACGGTTAAGCAACCCCAGCCAAGATGGGGAAGAAGTGCTGCTATGGTCAGAAGAACTTTGGGTCAATATGTGACAGTCTGTCCCCGTCTCCAACTTACCTCTCACACACAACCAACATCAACCCTTTCGAGAATGAAGTGTGAGAAATCTATTTTTAAAAGAAGTGTGTTTGTTCGTTCGTTGAAGTTCGTCATTATTGTTGTTTATGTTCCGCATATATTTGTATATGTATTACGTATATGTATGTGGGTATACAACACTTTTTTTTACCTTCTGCTTCATGTTTGATTTCCTCCGTTCATTTTCCGAGACTTCCGAGACCGAGGAAGTGCATAAAAATAATGTGCTGCATATCTTATTCGTTCTTGTAGGAACTAACTCTTTTCAATTCTTCAAATTGTTCAATCGCTCTTCACGTTTCCTTGTCGCCTTCTGTTCTCAGCCACTACAGATTAAGCAAATCGAGAAACAACTTTTATTTGAATTCATCCTTCCGCTTTCCATGGGCAACATCCTCCGAACAGTCGGGGGGGGGTCGGAGGATTCCCTTTTATGAATGTTCTCGAAAATTCATGTTTGACTAATGTTCCGGGTGCTAGATTAACAATGTATCATTATATCTAGCCTAGTGGACAAAGTTTTAAACTTTGACAAGTTGGCTCTTTTCTGGCTGCAGCCATTTTTTTTTTGAAATAATGACTCATCAAATTACACTCCGGTATTTATTATTTACACTATTACTCTTGTGTTGTAAGAAGTTAAGTTATTTGCGAATTTTCGCTTGGTCTGGGTCTATGGTTGAAAACGTATTTTTACCCTCAAGACTCGCTTCTCTCTTACATTGGCAAACTCATTTTTTTCCGTTGATTTTTCTTTATTCATCTGGCAGTTCTTAGTTCTATTCTTCTTTTCTTCTTATGTGGTGTGGAAGATTTGGTTGGTTACTATTTGTTTGTTTGTTTTTTTTAGTTTCGTAGATTGTGTTGTATTTGGGTTAACCGTATTTGATTCCATTAGTTTTCTCTCAATCCCACTTGTTGGCTTCTTCTTAGTCTGTAGAAGGCTGCAAAGGAATTACTGAAGGAAGGAGGAGAAGAAAGACGAAGATCTTTCAAATTTCAACTTTTTTTTTTGCTTCCATATGTCTATTCTGTAGCTAGAAAATGTCTTCCCGGATGATTAGAAAACAGTCGCGTCCCCCCAAAAAATTAGTCATTTTCGGTGGTTGATAATTCCAAACTCAGAGGTCATGTCAAATGGGTGTTTTTAGTAGGATATGTTTCTTCAGTCTCGGCTTGCAAGCTACAAACACAGCCCACATGCGAAGCCCCGAGACTTAACAAATAGGAGCGCTGCCTTACTAGCAGTCAGGGAGAAAACGTCCTTTCAGTCTGAGGGGTACTGCTGAACTGAGAACAGGTTTCTTTCTAGCATGTCTTTCAGGCATTAATCCTACTTCTAGTCTGAGGTTTCTGGGAAACCGGTACACTTGAATTTATTTTATTTTTTATTTTTATTCTTTCTAACCCCGACAAACTCAGATATTTGCTAAAAAGAAGCACAACTTTTCTTCTACAGGTTAGCTTTAGAATTATATAACCCACAAAGGTTGATATGCCATTTAACGTAGAAGAAAACTAGACATCCTACTTGCACTTTAAGTATCGTTGACAACCGTGAAAAATAGCAAGTGACGGCACTACAAAATAATGAGAAAATAACGGTGCACTTTTCTTTATGTTTCCTTCTTTTTCACTTCTCTGATACCTAACCATAATTCACATCTTCCTTCTGCTGCATGATAACCAAGACTCACGTTGGAGCATTTCTCCGATACGTAATTCACTTTATAAGCAAAAAGTCAGAACTATCTGGAACCAAGTGTATATCGAACCCCAAAACCATGTTATTCTCGCTAGATTATAACCACTACAATATTAGTGATACTCCCACACGAAGATAAATATACTGAATATATTAGATATCTTAACGGTAGGTGTAGACAAGAGAACATCAAAATCAACACTAATCAGTTTGGCTACATTCATGAACTGAATATTGAATCAAGCTGTCTACTGTTATAATGCAGTTATTGCGATAAAAATGACATGATGATAATGACAGTCATTATCAGAACGGAATTATTTCAGCATAAACAGCATTTTTAAGTCTAACTTTGATAATAATTATCAATTTTACTGTATGTGAATTTTTCACGCCAGTTATTACTGGTTATGGTTTTTCACTAAAGTTCCAGTGACAGCCATTTTCCTTCGGTCTACAGGATTCTTCGCAGTATTCTAGCTGATAATCTTGATTCTTCCACTGCTTTCCTCTTTCCCAAGTCTTTTTTCAGGGTCTTCAATGATCATTCTAGTGGAAATAACTGTACTTGGTAGCGCCTTTATCTTCATGTTCCACAGCTTTTTTAGTTATAATTGGTGGTTTTTCACTGAAGTTCCTGTCTCCAGGACTCTACGAAGTATTCACGCCTTTTTTAGCTCACTGCCAAGATCCAAGTATATGTTTATCTTTTTTGCCTTTTTATATTGTTACTCGCTAATACACTGGAACGGCAATATCTTTTGGGTGACAAGTTCTTTATTTTCATTATTAATTTTCACTAAGCCTGAATTTCAGGCTGAGATTGTATGTTTAAATCCCTGAGGATTTTATTTATTTCATTTTCTTGGACAGATTCTGGTTTGTACTTACACTATTTATCTGCATGATAAAATTGGAATTCCTTGCACACTGCCTAGTGGATCATCTTTCCCACCCAGTCATGCCTAGTCTAGCATTTCTTTTGTGCTAGATTCTTGCATTTTCTTACTATATGGTTGAGTGTTTCATCGCTGTCGCCACATAACCGACACGTACAATTCTGTTGGAAATTAATTTTTGCTTTAATATAATAAGTTCTTTTGGTCATATTTTTGGCTACTATTAATATAAATTCACTTTCTCTCTTGTGGTTTCCTCTTCTTAGCCAAGTCCAGGTCAACTCATTAGTAATCCCCTTTGTCGACCGAAGTAGCAATACAGTAGTTTTCCTTCTGATATTTATTTCCAAGATTTCTTTTTAGTTGGTCCTTAAGTTACTCCTGATGATAGTTCTGTTACTGGCTGCCGTAATCAATTCTTTTTTTTTTTCTCTTTTTTGGATATGGCGCGAGTCAATGTACGAATACTTTAATGTTGGTAATTTCTTTTCTTCCTTCTTTCCTCGTGATATAAAGTAGATATCATCTACTTTGTGTAAAGCCTTATGTGTCAAATACACTGTAGAATATACTGACTGCATCGCTGTAGAGGGGTAAGACCCCCCCAACGAGTGTCCTGGATATGACACTAAACAATCTGAAGGTGAGGTTCCAGTAATGCTGGAACTTTGTGGAATGCGAAGAATCCCTTCAATATCATTGCACCCAGGTCCACTTTGTTCCGAAGTGGTAGCACCTGATAAGGCCTATCAATGGATCAAATACACCTAAACTGCATAATTATGCTAAACTGAATTGCTTGGAATAGAACTGTTTTGAAATATAAACAACTTACTTATGTTAAAGTGAATTGTTTGAATTAGAACTGTTTTAATATTGAACTGTGTGTAAACAAAAACTGTACTTATACAAAACTGAATTGTTTCAATCAGAAGTTTTTGACTAAACCAAATAGTTTGAAATATAAAATGTTTATACAGTTGAACTGTGTACTTATATTCAACTGAATTTTTTTGAAATATAACTGTTTATATGTAGAAAAAAGGATTCGGCATTAAATACTCTAGAAATGTTGATATGCCCAAAAACCAACAAACCAACCAACCAGCCTTATGCGTTGTCATCAGTTTTATTGTTTCTTGGTCCATCTGTCTGAGTTCCTGTTTTGTCCATTTTTAGAATGGTCCAAATCTTTGGTAAGAGTTCTGTTACTAAAATTGGTTCCGAGAAATTTTTTTTTTATTTTCACCTGATGTTCTTTTGATCCCTTTTTCCTTCCTCCCCATTTGCTCGCTTGGATTATCCTCTAATATTCCCAAGAACTTGGAATTTTCTTTTTCTTAAAGTGTTCTAATGCTTTCTCCTTATCGGGCAGATATATCCCTTTCATTGTTTCTCCTTTCAATTCTTTTCTCATAAGCATGAGACATTTTTCAATCTCAAATTCTGTTTCTTTGTCTTGGTTGTAGATGCCAATCATTTGTATCAGGGTTTCCAGTTCTTTTTCATTTTGGGCAAATATTTTAATATCATCAATAAGCATGAAGCAGCTATGCTTTTCACTCGATTTTATAAATCTCTACAATCTTTTACATTTCCTAATCATATAATTCAATGGAATCATAAATACTGAGATTATTACTGTAATGGACAACATTTTTATATAAAAACATAGAATCATTCCTACAAGAGATATGTTTTTAAAACATCAAAGCTTACCATGTTTCCATCTGCATTTCTTTCTTTGAAAATGAATGCATCTTGTTTCCAAACCTTTTGGAGAACTTCTCCTCATTTATTGAATGACCTCAGTACATTGGCATAAACCGTACTTCACAGTGTCTCACCGTTCATAACATTTTCTATTGCTGATTTATATATCAAGCGATCTTGCATTACATACTAATATTTGACTAATTTTAAATACTTTTTTCTATTTTAAAGGGTTAACATATTTTTAAATTGGAGCATAGTCGAACGCTAAACTCATTGATGAATGCTTTACGACTTAGCCCGCCTAAAATTTCGTAGAGCAATAGGCATCAATGTGGCGATCTGTCAGTGTTTTCTTGTTTATACATTTGGGGGCCGTAAATCGATAATATTGACAAATTGCATCAATGAATTCCAATCCGATTAACTGGAAATTGCAACTGGAAAAATCAATAGGAAACAAGTTTCAGGATGTGTGTGCCAATAATAATAATAATAAGATCAAATGAATGGTTTTTCTAAAGTGAAACATATAGATCTCTTATAAAGAACACGGGACGAGATATAATGTCTATTGAAGGTAAGGAAAATATGTCATAAGACTGATTGTGTCAAGATTTTAGTTATTCATTTACTTTCACTTTTGGAAACAGTGCTGGGATTCTTAAAAACGATTCTACTTTCAAAGGATTTGTAAAGTTCTGTAGCAATTTCTTCACACTTTCCTACAAGCGATTATGGAGGTGGCTTTTGATTTGCGGAAATTAGAAATTGTCTCGATAATTTACACCTAAAGCAACGGATTTGACGGTATCACGGTGATACTTTTTATGATCAAAAAGACCTCCTCACACTTGATGCCCAAAGAGTAATGAAATCTATTGATTCTATTTAAAAAGTAATAAGAATCTTTGTTAATTTCCAGGTTGGCAACCTTGATTAAGTATCAACTTATCAACTTATGGAGGTGCCAGTGGTGTAATCGTTATCGTCGTAGGAAATGGACACGGCGACACGAGTTCAAATCCTGGACGAGACTGATTGCATTTCACATAGCACTAATACACTTGGGAAAGGTATGAATCCAATTATTCTCCCTCCAGCTATGGGTAAATAGTAGGACAGACTGTATTCTTCAGCCTTGGTGAAGCAACTAGTCTAGGAGGAGAACTCTGAATTCAAACCTGTTAAAATCCGCTTAAAAATTGACCGTGTGTCATATCCTGCCCGAGCGGAGGGGTTGGATAAATAGGATCAACTTATCGCTGTGTTATGGTGATATACCCCTTGATATCACTGACACCACTGATTGGACACTCTTCGACACCATAAATACTGACTGACTCGATAAACGCGTCAAGCGAGTCTAGTCAGTTACCGCTAACCGTTACTGGTTGTATTTACGTAAATATATACAGCTATAGACCTTATATATCTTTGTGCTATTCATTTCCGGTCATTCAAGATCATAAAATGCTGTTAATTCATCAGTTATTCTCTCAGTCAAATGCTGAGCAGATCTAATGACAGTCATGTATTTCGTGATAATTTACTGAATTCGAGTAGTGACTGGTTGAGAAAAAGGAGCTTGAACTTCCAATCGCTCTGTTATGGAAAAATACCTTGGTCCACCTAAAAAAAACGAAGTTAGATATATCTCTTACAAAGACCAATTCTTAAAAAGTTTTTGAAAGTTTCTTTTAGAATTCAGAAAAGCAATCAACGGTCTATATTCCACTAAATTGTGACTCTATCTCTACTGTAGACAATTGGATAAGAAATATATATATATATATATATATATATATATATATATATGTATATATATATATATATATGTGTGTGTGTGTGTGTATAAACTCAAGTCGCACTGCTAACACAGATTTCAACACACACACACACACACACACACACACACACACACACTCTCTCTCTCTCTCTCTCTCTCTCTCTCTCTCTCTCTCTCTCTCTCTCTTATCTGTCTCTATCATCCAGGTCCTCTAAACTGCATTCCTTTGCCTGCTCATTGATGTTGTAGGTAAGTTCTTCCTGGTCGGCTAGTACTGACACATCCATGTGTATGGGTTCATAGGTGAACGTCTTTTTATAGTTCGTTGTGGCTTCTCCAGCAGTGTCCCGCATGTCGTTTTCGTCTTACATGGATGGTTTTAGTAATGAAACGTTGTTGGTTGTACAAATGTTATTTCGTAGGGCGTTGCCTTCAGGAATTGTTCAATATAACACATAGCATTCTTGTGCAGCCTTCTTGTGTAGCCTCCAGGAATTGTTGTGCAGCATTCTTGTGCAGCCTCCAGGAATTCTTCAATATAACACATAGCATTCTTGTGCAGCCTTCTTGTGCAGCCTCCAGGAATTCTTGTGCAGCATACTTGTGCAGCCTCCAGGAATTCTTGTGCAGCATTCTTGTGCAGCCTCCAGGAATTCTTGTGCAGCATTCTTGTGCAGCCTCCAGGAATTGTTCAATATAGCACATAGCATTCTTGTGCAGCCTTCTTGTGCAGCCTCCAGGAATTCTTGTGCAGCCTTCTTTTGCAGCCTCCAGGAATTGTTGTGCAGCATTCTTGTGCAGCCTCCAGGAATTGTTCAATATAACACATAGCATTCTTGTGCAGCCTTCTTGTGCAGCCTCCAGGAATTCTTGTGCAGCCTTCTTGTGCAGCCTCCAGGAATTGTTGTGCAGCCTTCTTGTGCAGCCTCCAGGAATTCTTGTGCAGCCTTCTTGTGCAGCCTCGAGGAATTGTTGTGCAGCCTTCTTGTGCAGCCTCCAGGAATTCTTGTGCAGCATTCTTGTGCAGCCTCCAGGAATTGTTGTGCAGCATTCTTGTGCAGCCTCCAGGAATTGTTCAATATAACACATAGCATTCTTGTGCAGCCTTCTTGTGCAGCCTCTAGGAATTCTTGTGCAGCCTTCTTGTGCAGCCTCCAGGAATTCTTGTGCAGCCTCCAGGAATTGTTCAATATAACACATAGCATTCTTGTGCAGTTCACATCTTGCTTTTTCTCTCGGCGTTGTGACAGCGTGCATGTGGCACATCTCTCTCTCCCTATATATATATATATATAAGTTAGCAAACCATATTAGAGGCCGATGCAAAGATTTCCTTTTCAATGACGAATATATCGAGATATAGGGGAGTGTACAACTCCTTTCCCTGGAATGCCCCGCTTACCATTGATTCGCATCTTATAATGCTAAGTGTTAACCAAGAAGGCATTAAGTAGCATTTTTTAGTCTTTGGAATGACTCGACCTAGGATTGAACCCCGGTCTCCCGGAGCATCAACGAACACTAACCAATATATATATATATATATATATATATATATATATATACTGATGGTGAAGCATATCCATTAATGTGTTAAATGTTGTATAATCAAGAATACATAACGTAAAGGAATATCTTTAATTGTTTTATCGTTTTTTTTAATTGGGGAAACAAGAATCGAAAAAGAACACATTGTTTCCAGAAAGTAACACTCGATACAGCCATGCAAAACATTCATGTAATTCTTTATAGCATAAACACCCAAATATATGACTAAACAGAGTTTCTACAGAAAAACTGACGAAATAATTCGTTACATATCACATCTACACTACCTACAAACCAGCACAAAAGAAAAAATATTTAACTGGATCCATCAATCGATAACCACAATATCGGACTGATATATTAAAAAAACGAACAATTCTCACTGGTTCTCTTGAGGGACACCATAAAAAGCTGTGAAACAAAATCTCTAGCCAAAGCTCTGGATGACAAATCAAAAAATTTGATCAGAGATGAGTACAGCGGTATTAAGGTAGCATAAAAAAAAGAAGATTTAACTGGATCCATCAATCGATAATCACAATAAAGACTTTCTATCGGTCTGATATATGAAAACAAAACTTGGACACTTCTCTTTGGATCTCATGAAAGACACCACAAAAGTCTGCGAAACAAAATCTCTAGCCAAAGCTCTGGATGACAAATCAAAGAAAGTTGATCTGAGATGAGTACACCGGCATTAAGGTAGTAATTACTAAGCACAGAAAAAACAAAGAAAATAACAAAGAACTTCATCACATCAGGATAGCAAAACAGAAAACTACGGTGGAAACAACAAAACCCCCAACAATCCAAAACAAAAAGCCTCGAATTGAACATTGACAACCGCACTTAAAAAGTGCGATAATGGAAGCAAAAGTACCAAGGGAAAATCAGCTCAACTCAAACTACCCACAAATGCAGACACCCTAAAATAACGAAAAAAAAGTAAGCAAGGCACAGAATACAAATCAATTCAAATTAAAACACCCACGCTGAACCAGTTCACAAAAAGAAGACGCATCTTAGACAACCGGACTTTTGTAAGCACACTCAGACCGCAATAAAGACATAAAAAAAAAAGAAAAAAGACATTCTAAAAGAAAAAAACAACAACATAGAGCCGTCTATTTGCATTTGGGAATGTAGAAACAAAACATCTTAGCAACGACAATAGAAGCTTTCGAAATTTTGGAAAGCAACTCCGAAAGATTTGCAAATTTTAAAATGGCTCACATGAACGAGAAATAAATCTAATGACTCAGTCGGCAAGAGATGTAGAATATATGAACCTCATTTTTTCAGATGGGTAAGAATCCCCCAAAGAGTGTCCCGGATATGACACTAAACAATCTGATGGTGAGGTTCCAGCAATGTGGTAGCTTTGAAGAATGCTGAGAAACCCTTTATTGTCATCGCTCCCAGGTTCATTCAAGTCCTGAGTTGAAGCATCTGATGAGGTCCTATCTCTATGCCAAATCGAACTGTTTGGACAATTAAACTGTGCACTTATGCAAAACTGAATAGTTAGAAATATAATTGTTTTTACATTTAACTATGTGTAAACAAATCTGTACTTATGCAAAACTGAATTGTTTGAAAAAGAACTGCTTTTGGCATTTAAACTGTGTAATTATTCTGAACTGAATTGTTTAATATAGAACTGTTTGATCATTTAACCAGATTTACCTAACCCCTCCGCTCGGGCAGGATATGACACAAGGTCAATTTTTAAGCGGAGTTTCGCAGGTTTGAATTCAGAGTATTCCTTCTCCTAGACTAGTTACCTCACCAAGGCTGAACAACCTAGTCTGCCCTACTATTTACCCATAGCTGGAGGGAGAATAATTGGATTCGTACCTTTCCCAAGAGTATTAGTGCTATGTAAATTGCAATCAGTCTCGTCCAGGATTTGAACTCGTGTCGCCGTGTTCATTTCCTACGACGATAACCATTATAGCACGGGCACCTCCATTTGATCATTTAACTGTGTGTGAACCAAAAAAAAAAAAACTGTATTCATGCAAAGCTGAATTGATTGAATAAAAGCTGTTTTTGATATTTATATATCGCGCTTATGCTGAATATAATTATTAGAAATAAAACTTTTTATATGTATAAAAATTGATCTGGCATTAAATAAATGCAATGAATGATGTGCCATAAAACCCAACCAAACCAAATCCTATATATTTGATGTATATTTATAAAGAGAATTTGGCATTAGATAACCTACATGTGTTGATATACCATGAAACCAAACAAAACCAAATTATAGATAATCAATTTATATACATAAAAAGGACTTGGCATTTAATAACCTACAAGGGGTGATATGCCATAAAATCAAACAAAACCACTCCAAGCCAAACCAAAAAATGTATCTATACAGGCAAAAATTCAGCATAAACATATTTCAACTACTGAACAAATGTTTCAGTTTATCCTCGTTCATTACACTTTGATGACCACACTCTTGGAAACGATAGTATATCATTTTTTGGGGGGAAATTCGAATTTGAGTCTATTTTGGACTCTCTGATCACGAACTGGCCATTTTTGATTCACTCAAAATACCCCCGGCCCGAAAACAAACAAACATCACATTCAATCCCCAAAATAGGGACGCGGCAATCCCAAAATTGGATATGACAGTCAAAGAAGACGTCAAAAGTCACAGAAACGACACTTATCATATGACAACCTGACAAGGGAAACAATATGTAGCTCAAATCGTGGAACTCTCCATCAGAAAAGAACTGTATGTAACGCAAGCAGACAACAGTGGAGCAACAGTCATCGGAGACATTGGCTAATACATAAAAGAAACTAACAATTAACCGCATAAAAAGATTCAACCACGAACGTCCAACCGAACCCTTCAAAGATCATCAAGATACCACAATAACCTTATAAAATGATATGGTCCAAAAAATACTACTGACAATAATGTATCAGCATTCAAAAAGCGCATACTTGTATCTGCATCCAAATATCTTTAAAAATAGACAATTCTTGAAAACCAATAATTTCCTTAATTAACTGTCTCGCTACTAAAGTATCCAAAAACATAGATCCCTACATAAACCACTTGCTCAGGTATTAAACTCTTACATTTGGGATACGACGGACTGTAACATACACACGATACATGGATATGTGAAGTGGGCATAGGGAATCTAAAAACATGAAACTTTACGAAATTGGTCCAGGTACGAAACTTTTATTCACCTTTTTGAGTTTAAAGGTTTTTCGACATGAATAGAGAGAGAGAGACAATCTTTCTTTGCTGACTGCTTTTACATCTTCAGCTCTCAACCCAATCAACGTGCGGCGCCCGTAGCGCACAAAGTTGTCTGGCCTCGCCCAGGTCTTTAAGTCAATCTTCTTCTTCCGAGGCGGGAACTCAACTAACTGCTTTCTCTCAAATCTCAGCCCACGCTTCCGGTGCGTGACATTACCCAAATACCCTTGTCTCAATTCCTATCTGGGATTTTTATTTTGACATCTCTGAATGGCACATCCTCTCCGCGCGCACGTGAACACCTGCGTTAATGTTGCACCTAACTAACCCATGCGCTAAGCGAAAGGTTCTCAGCCTAACTAAACCGAAAGGCGAGATATATAAAACGAAATCCCTCGGCAATTATATTACAGGACTTCCTAAACAAAGTCGATGACATAAAAGAATATCATAAAATATGGTGTTAGTCAAAATAGATAGCTGGTCCTTATAATCAAATATCTAACCCAACGAGGGACGTTTGATGATGGGGAAAAGCCTAAACAAGAAAATGACCAAAAAAAAACTCCCTGTAATATAATGGCCGAGGGATTTCGTTTTATATATCTTGCCTTTCGGTTTAGTTAGGCTGAGAACCTTTTGCTTAGCGCATGGGTTAGTTAGGTGCAACATGAGCGCAGGTGTTCACGCGCTCGCGGGGGGGATGCGTCATTCACAGATGTTAAAATAAAACCCCAGATAGGAAATGGGGCCAGCAGGTGTGAATGACATCACGCACCGAAAGCGTTGGCTGAGATTTGAGAAAAAGCAGTGAGTTGAGGTTTTGCCTCCGAAGAAGAAGGTCGACTTTCGGAGCTCGCCGAGGCCTTGCGGTGGGTGCTGCGCGTGGTGGGGGGCAGATGGAAAAGTCAGCATAGAAAGATAGTGAATCACTCTCCTTATGTTGAAAAAACTTTTAACTCAAAGGTAATAAAAAGTTTCGTACCTGAACTAAGAATTTGTAAAGTTTTTGTTTTGTGTTTCAGGATGCCTATGTTATTTATATATGAGTAATGAACATTCTATGTATATTTCACATATCCGTATCATGGGTATATTACATCCCTATGAACAAAGACCAATACACATTCAACACATACCGACATTAAATAACTACAACATGGTACAAACAAAAAGATGCTCCATGTGCACCGTTGCAACCTCTTCATACACAAAAATCTACTTTGAAAATACTGTAACATGTTGACCTTCGACCCAGTCGTCAATCAAGGAATAGGTGCATCTGGTCGAATATATCAGGGTATAACCTTGATTGTGGGCGGGTTGAATTGGGTGCTGATGCGACGCTTACAGGAAGCAGCTGTACGTCAAACAATTATATAACCCGGGGCCACAGACAGGTTCAGTTAGTTGGAGATAAGATGCTGTAGAGAGAACCAGCACCCAGCAGAAAGCTATGGCCCTCAGGACCCCCGATTGAGCAGCCCAGCAGAACGAGAAGGAAGTGCTGCTAAAGACAAAGGAACTGGGGGTCAATATGTTGCAGTCTGTCCAGTCTCCAACCCTCCTCTCACACATAACCCTTTCGCAACCATTTCGAATAAAGTGTGAGAAGTATATTTTTCTGAAGAAGTGTGTCCGTTCGTCATTATTGTTGATTTTGCTTTCGCATGTATATATGTTTAGTTGTATCACGGCAATGCAACATAATACGTACATCTTACCGGAAATTAACAAAGACTGTCTCTTTTACCCAAGCCATATTTAATGACATATTTATCATATACACAAGCAGAGCAGAAAAACTGAATAACATCTTATCGAATCTGAATATTATGCAAGACTCCATCAGATTTGACCACGACGATTCAACACATTCAAACGCATTTTAGACCCCCCCATTATATTTTTGTTAGATCAGACGAGTAATAAAAACTTTACACACAAAACTCATAAACAAACACAATTATCCCCATTACAGATATTCTCACCTTAAATATCTCAAAGACAGTCTTGATTACTCACAAGCGATCAGACTAAGAAGAAACCGCCCTGACGACAACGAATTAAAAAGGGAGCCTTAAATACGAATAACAGTTTTCAACACAAGGATATCTCGATATGCAAACTAAAAACCACACAACTAAAGCCATCTTCAACCCTAGAACAGGGACCCAAAAAATAAAATCGAAAGTGAAGATAAATCCCACCCCCTTCAAGACTACATTTAACAACACTATCCCACCACTAACTCAAATAATCAAGAAGCGTTGATACATTTTCAGTGAAAATCCAAATTTAAGATACATTTTGTAGAACCAGATACTCTCATGTTTTGTAGACCAAATAAACACAGAGAAATGATAGGTAACAAAAACATACTAGATAATAAAGTAATTAACAGAAAACTCATTATAAGAGCCTCAACATTTTGTCAACCATACAATATCAAGGGCAACCTATGTTGCAAAGATCTCAAATATACAAACTCCTTCACTAGTTTCACTACCAAGACTTTAAAAATTTACCGAGAATCCAATTACTGTAGCAAAAATATGTTTTATTTACTGGAATGCTCACGTTGACAAATGCAAAATGTTTGAAAGGCAGAATGGCCATTTTACTTTAGATTATATATCTACAAATACAGAATCAAATCTATGAATCAGAATAATCTAAAATTAGTTGAACAACACTTCCGCGCAAACAGTCACAACATCAATCGAAATAAAAAATTCCCAGTCATAGAAAGAATTTAAAGAATACATAAATATGAAATCAATAATTAATAAAAAGGGAGACAAATGAATAAAAAGTCCTGAAACATATATTCCATTTGGATTTTATGTAAAATTTAATCGCCCAAACTAGAAAGAATAAAATTCAACAAATATTAACATTCATGCAAGCAAATAAAACCCAAAACAGGAGCGATACTGACTTAAAGAACTACGGCGTGACTATAAAACAGTGAAAGAATTAACAAAGAAACAAGCAGGGCACATCACGTCTACTTTTAAAAATCCTTCTTTCAAATCTGATCGAAACACACAAAAATTGTTGCTTGAGAGAGAGAGAGAGAGAGAGAGAGAGAGAGAGAGAAAGAGAGATAAACACACACACACACACACACACACACATATATATATATATATATAAGATCAACAAGAGATAAAATTCTTCACACGAAAGGATGTGCTACACTGACTCTATACATATATAAACATGAATAAAAGGGATAATACCAATTGGAATTTATGTAATCTATTTTTTCGTGGTTCTCAACTAGTTTTGAACTTAATTCATCGTCAGGTGAAAACGTTTTGAGGAAAATAAAGGAAGAATTTTTGGATTTTTTTAGGTTTAAAAAAGGTTTTCTGAAGAAATATTTAAAGGAGTTGTTATGAAAAGTGATTTAAGATATTGTTGTTTTGGCGTATCCGTTTCTCTAAAAAATGTTTCTTATACATATGCTACACAAACATTACATTTACAGACACACACACACACATACACAAATATATATATATATATATATATATATATATATATATATATATATATATATATATATATGTATATATATATATATATATGAACTAACATGAAACACTATCTAGACTAGAAACTGCGAAACTGAATCTCTTTTAAAGATCGTGATTCTGACGATTTGTAGAAATTTACTTTGAAAGTTTTAAAAATCAATTTTAATCATCGATCTACATTCGATTTTACAGTGGCTCTATCCTTGGTATCGAGATCTGTAGCAGAAGCAACCTTAGCTGTTTTTTTCTTTTTGCACTGCGAACATTATATATATATATATATATATATATATAATAACGGTATTGAACTAATAGATCAATAAATCTCCCACTTGCTATGTTTTTGGAATTGGATTTTGATCGAAACTTTCGCGGGGTTAAGTCTTCATATGGCACTGGCTAACGTAGTGTATTTCCACCTGATAGTAAGTGAATTCGAACTGGAGTCGGGCTATTACGTTCACGCTCGGATTAATACCCTTTGAAATCACATGATCCCCCACGTTATCCCACACGTTATTAGTTACGTAGTAACACTACAGTTCTTCAACAAGGATTATTTTGGCATTTAATGACCCATGGAGGTTGATATGCTATTAAACAAAGAAACCAAACCTTAAAGTTTCACCGTGTAAAGATCCGTCAATGGGATTAATATCGATCACTGAATTACATTGGCAAGGGAATCTCATTGGGTGCCTCTTTCATTTGCCCTTGTGCCACATCGAAGCAAAAAACTTCGTAAATTACTTCATTGGCAAGAAAGAATTCATTATTAAATCATGATTTGCTGCGATAGATAAATTAATTTTTCATCTTGAGACTAAGGATATATTTTATTTATCTATGTATCGAATTTTTCATATAAAATATATAATTACAGGAGCAAAATTCGGATATATATATATATATATATATATATATATATATATATATATACTAAAAACAATTTAAATATCATCTTTGGTTTGGTCTCTAATTGATAGTGTCGTATGTGTTCTTTGAATTAGAAAAAAAAACAATAGTCAGATGTTTTTTTATGCGATTCGTTTGGAACAAACTTAAGAAGGTGAAAATTTAATTGCTTTTAGTTTTTATACCGCCGTTCTTGCTAGCATTTAATCACCTTTAATTCATACAACGTTTATAAAACGATTATATATATATATATATATATATATATATATATATATATATATATATATATATATTGATTATTTGATTCCTAAAAATATTCAGTGTGAATGCGGGCTCCACAAAATTATCATTTATTAGTAAACTGGAATAGAAATTGCTTTTGTATTTAAGGGTATTTGAAGTGTATTACTTATGTAAGAAATCGCACGGTTGTGTTCTTTTTTATTGGGTACAGTTACGTATAAATATAATGATAATTACATATATATATATATATATATATATATATATATATATATATATATATATATATCAGAATAATCAATGACATGACATATTGATCTTTAATCCTTAGTGGTTGTTTTTACACGGGTTCAACTAACAACAATACCAAAACAAACAAACAAACAAACAAACAAAAAAAAAAAAACAACCACATTAATAATCGAAGAAGATTAAGAAAAAGAGCAAGGGAAGATTATTTACACTAGCTATTAAAAGGAAATATGACAGAAATAATGGCAAACAAGAAAGCAGAAAGAACAAAACCGAGAAACAAGTGAAAGTGAGATGAAGATGGTTAAGCAGGTATTGTTTGGCTTTAGATTTTTGTTTTAATGCCATATCAAACTTGGTGTGTTATTTATTGCCAAAGCCAGCCTTGCTGACGAAGAGAAGATGTTTTAGTCTACCAATAGCTTGTCCTTATAAGGGGTTCATAAATTTCCTAAGTGTATTACTCCGAATGTGAAAATAAGGGCGTCACTGGAGTTTGAACTTTCTTTCTACGATGCTAAAGTTCAACACTTCCTACACAGCGCAACGGGTTTGGTTTGGTTTGGTTGGGATTGGTCTAATAGCATATCAATCATTGTAGGTTATTTGATGCTAAATCCTCTTTATACATTTATATTGAATATATATAATTTGGTTTGGTTGGATTTCACGGTATATCAACGATGATAGGTTATTTCATGCCAAATCCTCTTTATAGATATATATTAAATTTATATAATCTGGCTTGGTTAGGTTTTATAGCTTATCAACAATTGTTGGTTATATAATGCCAAATCCTCTTTATACACATATATTAAATATGTATGATTGGGTTGATTTGATTTGATGGCATATCAAGCATTGTAGGTTATTTAATGCCAAATACTCTCAATAAATATATATTAAATACATTACTTTTAAACAGATTTTGGAGATAACATTTTATAACAAGCATTACTTGGACATTGAACGTGTACAAAAGAATGAGCTCAGGTTCTTTTAAAAACCTTATCAACCAAATATATTTACAAATCATCATCATCATCATCCTCATCATGTTGGGATCATCATAATGCTAGCTCGGATTTCTCTGTCTCTGTCTCTGTCTCTCACCATTTGTCTCCCTCGTCCATTGCTTCCGGTACGTCTTCTAGACTACATCCTATGTACGTACAGAGAAGTTGTAGATAAGTTCTGGCTGGTCGTTCAACACTTGCTTGTCTGTGTGAAGAACATCACTCATGAGTTTGCCCTTACTTTTCCAACTTTGTCCCACATATCTTGTTCGTATAAATCTAATAAATATGTATAAAGCGAATTTGGCATTAAAAAACCTAAAATGATATGCCATAAACCCCGAGCAAGCCAAACCATATATATATATATATATATATATATATTGATATATGTTTATAAAGAAGATTTAGCATTAAAAATCCTACAAAGTTTAATATACCATAAAATCCAACCAAACCAAATCCTATATATTCCCTGGGAGGTGTCCTCGTGGTGTAATGGTTAAAGCGATGTACTGCGGAATCGTAGTACGCGAGTTCGTACTCCAATCGTGCTATTACGTTCACTTTCGGGCAAATACCCATGGGAAACGTATGAACCCCCTTATCCTTCCAGCTAAGGGTTAAATAGTACTACTACAGTTGTTCTTAGAGAATGGCTTTGGCATTAAATAACCTAAAAAGGTTGATATGCCATTAAACAAAGAAACCAAACCTATATATTCGCTACATATGTATAAAGAAGATCTGGCTTAAAATAAACTAAAATAGTTGATATGCCATAAAACGAACCTGAACCAAACCAAAAAATACAATATCATGAAATTTTCCTAAAGTTTCTTCATAAAATTATTAAACCGTAATTTTTTTTATAGAAAATTTCACATCATTGTAATCATTTGATTCATAAATTATATAAACGTAAATTATAGATAGAGACACTAAAAAATGAAAAAGTCTGACAATTCGTGTAGAATTCATTTGTCCAATTAAAAAGAAAATCTTACGATTGCAAACAAATGAAAATAAAGTGATTAAAAAAAGCAAAAAGAAAGACTAAATTCAAGCCAGACAATGAAAATGAAGATGATCTCGAATCTTCCACATCTATTTTTGTTATTGATCATCATTCAAGATATTCGTTGATCTTCATCAAATAACAATAAAGAATCATAAAAGAAATCCTAATATTTGTTGAATGATCTCGAATTGCAAATCTTGTGCAATTTTCCACGTTGTTTATCATTGGTCGTCTATAAGACGATTGGTGGAACCTTAATTTTTCATACTCTCATTTCCGGTGGGAAATTTCATCAACTACTTTTCTATTATTTGTTCTGAAGCGGTTACAGTTTCTTCTTGAAATGCCGAGTGGATGTTTCCCTTGGATTCATCTCATAATATATATATATATATATATATATATATATATATATACATGAGCGTGTCTCTGTATCTATACACAGGAACACACACACACACACACACAAACACACCCCCACACACCCACACACACATATATATATATATATATATATATATATATATATATATATAATAACCACACACACACACACATATATATATGTATATATATAATAATAATACCACATAGTGATTTACTCTCGAACAACATTCTCATATTATAATAAATGTGTATATATATTGACAGAGATGCATATATACATATGTGTGTGTATGTGTGCGTGTGTGTATTTGTGTGAAAATGTCTGTGTGTGTGTCTCCGTCCCTCTCACTCCCTTTCTCCCTCACTCTCTCTCTATATATATATGTAAATATATAACAGCTACACGCGCATATATATATATATAATATATATATATATATATATATATATATATATATATAAATGGGAGAGGTTTACTAAATATGTATTCCGATTGAGTTATTAGCTGATGCTTAAGCTTAGATTTTCTCTGCATTATGAACTGTCCTTGAGATCAATATAAAACAATAATAATGGAAAAGTTAATGCAAAAAAGTTGTCTTTTATTGCGTAGCCGTCCACAATCTACGAACTTAGGGATATATATATATATATATATATATATATATATATATATATATATATATATATATATATATCTGTGTGCATTTGTGTGTGTTTGTGTGTCTGTGTGTGTGTTTATAAATCTTACCTTAATTTAATTTGGTTTAGTTTGGGTTGGTTTGATGGCATATCAACCATTGTTGGTTATTTATCGTTAAATCCTTTTTTATAGAAATATATACAAAATATATCTGATATCTAAATACGTCTTGCAGGTAAAATTTTTAAACAACTCAGAGTTCATCCAAATTCACACAGTTAAATAGTTTCACTTATTTTCTTTTCTAATATGAATAATTCTATTTACGATTAATCATTTATTTTTATTCAGTTTAATGTTTTGAAGTATTCCTATGTATCACTAACAATTCGATTAAACATCAGTCATTTGTTTATAGATAGATAAATGATCAAACAGTTCTATTTCAAATAATTCAGTTTAGCATGCCAACGAAGTTAAATGGTTACAAGTTTTCTATGACTCACTGACAATTTAATAAAACATCAGCCATGTGTTTACTCACACTTTAATGATCAAAAAATTCTATTTCAAACAATCCAGTTTAGCATAATTACACGTTTTTTTTTATGGGTACACACATTTAAATGATCAAGCAGTTCAATTTTTAGCAATTCAGTTAAGCTTAAGTATACAGGTTTAATGTCAGATAGTTCTGTTAGACGCATAGATAGGACCTTATCAGGCGCTAACAATCCGGGTCAAAATGGACCTGGGAGCAATGGTAATAAAAGGGGTATTTCGTATTCCCCAAAGCTCTAGCATTATTGGTACCTCACTATCAAATTGTTTAGTCATATCTGGACACTCGTTGGTGGAGTTTTACCCTTCTGCAGAGATGTATTCTATAACACCAGCCCACTGGGTCCACTTTTTGCTTTATAAAACGAGAAACAATGAATATCAACGAAAGAATTATATCGGTATTTGAATATTATTATTTTTAAGGGGCAACTTGACGTTTAAAATAATTTAACGGTTAAAATACTGCTTTGCTTAACATTTTCATAGATACGGTTATCTAATAACCAGCTTTATAGCCTGATATTGAAATTTGAAATGCCAATGAAATAATACATTGGCCAATATGTTCCCTATTGACATCTAATTGAAGAATAAGTGTGCAGTGATACTGACCTCTATTTGTTAATAAACATATGTCAAGTACGTACTTCAGCCCACAATCTCTTTAGCTCACCATCATAAATACTGGATAATTCTACCCTTCAAACGACTCAGTTAGTGCGTTCTTTCTTAAAGCCTACTAAAGCATTAGATGCATCTAGTTTTAACATACTTTGTTAAGAAAAGATTGATTTTCATTGCGTGGGGACAACGATGTATTTCTTCCGGGATTTTTATTGGTTTAATCCCAAGGTTCTGTATTTATCAGGGGTGTCCTCGTGGTGTAATAGTTAAAGCAATGGACTGCGGAATCATAGTAAGCGAGTTTGTACTCCAGTCGCGCTATTACGTTCACTTTCGGGCAAATACCCTTGGGAAAGTTATGAACCCCCTTATCCTCCTAGCTATGGGTTAAATAGTACAACTACTGTTCTTCTAGGAGAATGGATTTGGCATTAAATAACCTACTAAGGTTGATATGCCATTAAACAAAGAAACCAAACCAAACCAAACCAAACTTGTATTTATCCATTGATGTCATTGAGGCAATTTCCCGAAGAAAAAGAAAAAACAACACTTTTAATTAGCCTTTTGGATCGTTCAGGTTTCACGATCATTTTAGCACTTTAGCAAAATTATCATTACTATATAATTCCTTTCGCGTCTGTCCCACAAGTATAAGCTGATGGTCTTTCACTGGGGTTTGAGTGACAGCAATTCTCCTCAAGTCTCCAGGGCTATTCCCGGTATTCTGGACGACCTAAAAGAAATGCTGTACTATTGATGGTCTCATCTCGTTCACTAATTTCTAATTTTGCCAGTCCACCTTATTAAGCTTCGATGATCGTTCTTAGGGCACTGATTACAATTATCATCAGTGTCACTTACATATTCCATAGTTTTTATTGTTCTCTGCCAAGTTTTTTTTTATTTCTCAGAGATCCTTCAGGTTTGCAAAGTCCACTATTCGGCAGGTTTTCTTTTTTATTGTTAACTAAAATAAAACAGTTTTTTTTCCAAGCAGCTATATGTATTCTCTACATCTCAATTACACAATAAAGTTGCGAGTTGTATTGAACAAGTTTCGGAGGCAGCTATCAACAAAGCAGCAGTTGTACAACCACTTACCACCCATCATGAACACTATCCAAGTTAGATGAACCAGGCATGTGGGACATTGCTGGAGAAGTGGGGACGAACTCATAAGTGACATACTACAGTGGACTCCTTCACATGGACGAGCAAAGGCAGGACGACCAGCTAGAACCTATATACAACAGCTCTATGCCGATACAGGATATAGCCTTGACGACCTATCAGGAGCGATGGACGATAGGGACGGGTGACGAGAGAGGACCAGGGAGATTCGAGATAGCGACATGGCTTGATGATAATGAGTGGTTGTTATTTTGTAAAACATAGTCATCGTACTCTCTAAACGAGATGAGCGGAGATGTAAATTACTATTATTGTTGTTGTTTCAGGTTAAACATTTAAGCAAAATTTCATTTTTATCATCAATCTCTGAGTTTTTTGTTGTTCTTTCTTTATGCTGTTGAAGCAGTTGTAACTTTAAAGAGTGTTGGCTTCATATTGTCGACTGTACGATTTCTTGACTTGAAATAATGCGTATTTCTTTCGTATTCACGTTGATTAGATTGTCAACTCCCTTAAGACAGCCTATCAAGTTAACATCAACACAGCCTCTCATTATTGCGATTAAATGTCTTCTTAAATCAACTGAACAAACGACCAGCTTAAATTCCCCAAAGAAACTCCACGTAACACCATTTTAGGCTGAGTCATTCAGTTGAGAAACACGAGGAAGAAGAAGAGGGGGAAAAAGAGAAATACAAAAACATACTGCTTTAATAAGATATGAAATTTGTGTAAATGCAGTTGCATTGGTTTTATTGGCATCATCTTTAATGTGAAGTGCAAATAATATATTTCCATGGGGCACCGTAAATTTGTGAAAAAGAAAAACCACAATAGATATATATATATATATATATATATATATATATATATATATAGCTTGCTATATGTATAAATAAAAAATGCTGAAGAAGAGTTTAAAAGAATATATATATATATATATATATATCTATATATATATATTATATTATTAGAATGGTGTGTATATATTGATACCGGTGTTTGGTGACAGTCCGTTTATTAGCTATATGATCCTCGGACAAAGATGATCGCATTTGCGAGAAACTAACAGTCAATAACCACCGATGACTCAATGTCTTCACCATTCTACTTTATATATATATATATATATATATATATATATATATATATATATATATATATATGTGTGTGTGTGTGTGTGTGTGTTCGTAAATATAAAAACTGACCCCAACATCAAATTGCTTTGAAATACAATGGACAGATTTGGGCAGACGCATTAACATGTACATAAACAAATCAAGCTGAGCTAATTTTAAACACACACACACACACACACACACACACACACACACACACACACACACGCACGCACGCACGCACGCACGCAAACACACACACGCAAACACACACATGCACTCTCTCTCTTTCTCTCTCTATCTCTCTCTCTTGTTTATAATTTAAAACCCAAATGAAGAGCTCTGTGCCAGGTGTCCTGACAACAAATATCTAAAATTCAGTTGAAGACACAAGGATACCAGAAAATAATTTTCTTTCAAATAATGGATATGTTACAACATAAGTTCGTTTTTCGCCCGTTACTTTTCTTTTATATAATTTTTTAATTTATTTATGACGCACTCTTGTTGGGTTGGTATAGAGATTAGCTTGAGTATAATAGGTAAGGTAAAAAAGAAAAAAAAAAAAGAAAAAATTGGGAAGTGAATTAAAAATGAAGGTGAGGTAGAAAAAAAAATATCGCCTGTGTTGGTCTCGAAACCAATCAGTGTGAAGCTCTGATTAGGTTCCGAAATCAACAGCTAGTATAAAATAACATTTTACGCCGAACAGTGTTTCATGTTGACTTCTGGATGTGGGCTGTAATGCTGATCACTTTACGGTCGGATCACCCTTCGAAGAAGTATGTTGTACAGACCCGAAACTTCTAATGACTAGGGAGCAACACTGATGACACATCTGGAAGCAGCACCATTATAATATTTATTGATAGTACACAAATGAAACTCTGGTCCCCTTCGAAGTAACCTCCACCGGCTGCAATGCACTTGTACTGTTACAACAACTTCTGGAAGCCCCCATGGAAGTAAGTCTTCTTGTGTGAGCGTTTCAATGACCTTCGTCATAGCCTCTTTCATCTCCTCAATTGTTTCTTAACGACAGCCTCTGAGCTTAGGGAATAACCAAAAGGGAGCAAGGTCTGGACTATAGGGAGGCTGAGGAAGTGTTTTGATGCCCATCTTGCACAAATAGTCTGTGACAAGAATGGAGTAGTGAGCTGGTGCATTGTCCTGGTGGAATTGCCACTGATCCGATTTGAAGAGTGCTGGCCTCTTCCCAAGGAATCTCTTCCTGAACTCCCTTAAAACCTCAACATAGTATTCCTTGTTGACTGTCTGTCCAGTGGGAACCCAGTGCATGTAGATCATGACAGTGCTGTCGAAAAAAGGGATCATCAAAAGTTTATGTGTGGATTTGCTCTGTCGGGCCTTCTTGGGTCTGGGAGAGCCAGCATGCTTCCACTGGGAACTCTGTCTCTGGATCATAGCAGTAGATCCAACTTTCATCGAATGGCATTTTTCCAAGTTTAAAACACAATTTTTATTGCATATCTTTCTTCTAAAGTCCAGATTGCATTTTTGAAATTCACCAGCTGTGACAATCAGGCTTTAGTAGGATGTATTCCAATTGCTGCTGTAGCTGTTTATTTGAACCTGAAATCATAAACATTGGTCAGTCTTATCATAAGATGTACAGCTATAACATACTGAATTTTTCAATAGTTTACACCACTTTTAAATGCCGATACAAAAAAAATCAAAAACTTCTGGAATTCATCACGTATGCACTTATCTTATAAATTGCTTAAACACTTTAAAAATATTAATGATTATTATCTAAATGATGCGTTCTTCGTTTCAGACCAGGATCTGCGTTCGGAGAATTCAATTTGGAAGAGACTACTGCTTAAGGTAATGCTGTTTATATATTTATATATGTGTTTGCATTAAATGGATTCAATGAAAAAGCTTGCATGTGGCATTTTTATTTTCTTCAAGTATTTTTTTTACTATTTATAAACAAATGTTTCTTTTGAAAATATGCAGGTTATTCAATAAATAAAGGGAAAGTTTTTCAAAAAAGCAAAATAATGTGTTTTGCAGATTTTTTTCCATCAATGTTAAATGCATTGTTTGGTATTCGTTTATTGCAAAACATGTCTTGATCTTGATGAATTAGTTTCGAGGCTATTCAAAACGGCAGAAAACCGAATTACTCCTGGCTTGAAGACAGGTAAGTCCTGAAATATTTGTGGCCTAGTTGTGCAAACCTACTCCAATTTACTGAAGAAGACGCGATCTATACAGAGAAGCATGTTATATTAAAGAAAAAAAAGTGTTTACAAATGGGTTAAACATGAGTTTGTTATTATGAACTTGATTCTGAAAGACAGTCCATTGTGCGGGAGCACATTTACTATCCGGTAAAAAAGAAATTTCTAGCGCAGCCGTAAGTTAAAAAGGTTATTCTGACGAACCATCAATATTGATTTCCTTTAGAAAAAATGCAACTGTTAACCAGTACTTCTTGTCGATTTCTGAGACAATATTCGTCTTAGTCATTGAATGAGCCTCGTGCGAGATGAAATACATGGCAATTATATATGTATATATATATATATATATATATATATATTGTACGCATATGTATTTATTTTAAGATTAGAAGTTAAAACTTTCATCGTAGATTTTGTTTTATTTTATTGGTATCAATAAGCATTTGAATTCCCTTATCATTATAGTTATAAAATGTATTCGTTACTTTATGATATAAATGGGGAAAAATCGTTACATTTTTTTATATAAACTCATATCAAGTCAGTAATATTCAAATTTAATGAAGTTTTTATTTTAATCTTTTTTTTTTTAATTTAGGTGACTAATATATATGAAATTTTTCGATCATAGCATTTTTCCCGAGCAGGTATTTAACCTTATAAATATTTAAAACTATTAGTTTGCATCAGGACTAAACACCTTTTAATCGAATAATTAACGGTTTATTAATTGTGAACAATGATATCTTTGGCCAGGTAACCTTTGAGTGTTGCATTTGAATTTAATGAGAATTCATTTTATTTCTTTATATATTTGAATTATGAAATTATGAAATAATTATGAAACTCTAGTCCCCTTTTAAGTAATCTCCTCCGGCTGCAATGCACTTGTTGTACCGTTCCAACAACTTCTAGAAGACCCCATCGAAGTCCTCTTGTGTGGGCGTATCAATGACCTTTGTCACAGCCTCTTTCATCTCCTCAATTGTCTCATAACGACAGCAAGGTTTGGACTATAGGGAGCGTCAGGAACTGTCTTGATGCCCATCTTGGTCAAATTGTTTGTGACAAGGACGGAGTTGTAGACTGGTGCATTGTCCTAGTGGAAATGCCACTGACCCGATTTGAAGAATGCTGGCCTCTTCCGACAGAATCTCTTCCTGAACTCCCTTAAAACCTCAACACAGTAACCCTAACTCTAACCATTTAGCCAATCAACTCTGGTGTATTGACTTCCTTACTCCTCCTACACATCTCATCATCCCTCACAGACTCCTTGCCTTCCTTGAATTTCTTATGCCACTCAAAAACTGATGCTCGATTCATGTAAGATGCTCCAAAAGTGGTCTGAAGCATTCCATACGTTTCTGTGGCATTTTTTCCAAGGTTAAAACAGAATTTTATTGCATATTGTTCTTCTTAAGTGTCAGATTGCATTTTTGAAATTTACCAGCTGTTACAACAGGCTTTAGTAGGGTGTATTCCAATTGCTTCAGTAGCTGTTCATTTGAACCTGAAATCATAAAAATTGGTCAGTCATCTCATAAGATGTATAGCAATAACATACTGAATTTTCAAGAGTCTAGGGCAATCTTAAATGCCCGTACAAAAAAGTCTGGAGACTTATTGAATGCACCACGTACAATCCTCCTCCTCCTCATCATCATCATCACAAGACGTGTGGCTTGCACTGATTCTCTTGAATCTCTTTCGCCTAATGCTCTAAGCAATTTTTCTTGCCAGACTCCAGAGACTGTTTGCAATTAGTAAATGTAAGTCTTTTCTGATTGGCTGGTGTGTACATGTGCTGGGGGATCCACAGGAGAACATCTCTTTTGAGTTCGTTTCTGCTTCTCCAACATTACTCTGTATAACTTGTTTATCTTACTTGAATAGTCTGTGAGCTGCTGTCGTGTGAGGCGCTGCTTCCTGGATTTGTTCAAAACAGTATGTAGCATTCTTGTGTTGTTTCAATCTAACTTTTTATCCACTCGTTTCCTTAGAGTCCAGGTGGTGCATCGATACAGAAGTAATGACACAGACACAAACACAACTTGGAAGAAATCTTATTTTCCGGCAGACAAACTTCTAGTTAATTTGCTGCCATTGGTTAGGTAGGTTATAGTAACCAGAACATTGGTTTTTCAGTGAACTTAACGTAAAATAGCAATAGATTTCCGACAGGAAACTGTTTATGGCCTATACCAATTCGATAACCAGTAAATTGGTGGGGTGCTGCTTCTAGGATTTGAGATAGCATGCGTCATTTTTGTATATTATTAATCTAATGTTTTCTTCAAAATTTTTATTAATTTGCTGATTCTGCAGTTATGCAGTAGTACTGACCCAGGTGCTGCGTGAAAGAATTTCTATTTTTTATTATCAGAGGGATAAAATTTCTAAATGATCGATGATCTGTTGATTGCACTAAGTGCTTTTCCTGGCTGCTATGCAAATTGTGATTGTTTGTTTTCAAAATAATTTCTGATTTCATCTATTTGACCATGACAGTGTATTCTAGTTGGGTTTTTTTTATGTTTTAGTTATTTCTTATAGGCTATCTTAAAACTTCAGGTCGAATACAATCGAAAATCAAGGCATTAGAGACACTATTAATAAAAGGTATGTCTCTGCGGCTGTTAGTGAGTTTACTAATCTTACGAAAGCGCTGAATGTAGCCTTTCATTCAATTCTCTATTTTGTTTTTTTATACTTAGCATTGCATAATCTAAGAAGTATATAATCAAATTTTCTTATTTTCCATATTTCAGGTAGTATTTCTTCGAGGCATGAAGTTTTTCTGCTTTTAATATTTTTCAATATCAAGCCTAGTTATTCTTCCGTTAACTGTCCAAGTTTAAGTTTGAGTTTGTTTTTAATAAAAGGTTTATCTGCGATTTCAAGAGGGTTCACAAACTGATTCTCTAAATGATCCTCACAAATACCGATGTACAAAAATTTAGGATTGCCTGGAAAGAACTAAGTAAAACATAAGAAAAAGAACAACGAGGATATAATCAAGGTTACTTAGATAAAATCAGAAATTCTGTAGAAGGCAGACAATCGCAGTTTGCATGGCAGACAGTAAATCAAGTTAGCAGAAGGAAAAGCACCCTGAGAGAAAAAATTAAACCCGCCTGCTGAGAAGGAAGGCTTCAGAAATGTATATATATATATATATATATATATATATATATATATATATATTTATATATATAGAGAGAGAGAGAAAAAAAAGTGAGCGATGGAAATAGAGAGAGTGAGAGAGAGAGAGAGAGAGAGAGAGAGAGAGAGACAGTGTGTGAGTGTGTGTGTGTGTGTTCAATTTCTTGTTGGTTCAAGATGGTCACGTCCGTTATGTTGGTTATTTAAGAGATTATGAGAATCAGTCGATTGAAAATTCATACAAATTATTTAAGAAAGAAAGAAAGAAAGAAAGAAAATAAGTTGGAGCGGAAAAGAAACTGATGAGTTCAATAGAATCCTTTCTAATAATTGAGGTAAATAAATAAAAGATTGAATAAATAAAGCAAAGAGAAAATAAGTTGGAAAGAAAGAGAAATTTAAGTGTGTAGGGGAACTAGCTGACTTAAATTTTTTCAAATTATTTAAGAAAGAAAGAAACAAAGAAAGAAAGAAAAAAAGAAAAAACTGACCAAACTAAGGAAAGATCAGCTTGAAAGAAAAAAAAAGGGAAGAATTCAAGAGAATCAGTCCATTGAAAATCTCTCAAATTATTTATGTAAAGTAAGAGAAAAAGAAAAAAGGAAAGAAAGCCCAAAATGAATTAAGAAATTGATAAAGAAAGCAAGACATCTAAGAAAAAATAAGTTGGAAAAAGGAGAAATTGAGTTTAGAAGAAAAATTCTTTCAAGTTATTCTAGAAAGAGGGCAACAAACAAACAAACAAACAAACAAACAAAAAGTTGGAAAGAAAGGAAAAATAATAAATTCAATAGAATCTATCAACTGAAATTCTTTCAAATTCGTCAAGTAAATAAAGAGAGAAAGATAAAAAGAGAGAGAAATCATTAGAAATAAATAAATAAATAAATAAATAAAGAAAGAAAGAAAGAAAGAAAACTAAGGGACAATGAGTTGGAAAAAGAAGAATAGAAGAATTGAAAATAATTAATCGATTGAAATTCTTTCAAATCATTCGAGTAAATAAAGAGAAAAAAAGGGTGAACCTAAAAGAAAGAAAGAAAGAAAGAAAGAAAGCTAAGTGATTATAATTTGGAAACAAAGAAAAACTGAAGAATTCATGTAAACTAGTCGATTGAAATTCTTTCTAATTATTCAAGTAAAGAAAGAGAAAAAGAAAGAAAAAAAAAGATCTAAAGATAAAAAAGAAACACAGAGAAGAGGAAAAATTAAGAGAGACTTACATGAAAGGAAACGAAATTTGAGAGAAAGGAGTAGATACCGGAAGTAACTTAAAAATAGAAAATTTTAAAGATAGTTAATAGGTATCAAGGGAATAAGAAAAAAAGGGGATTGTTTTGGCTTTTTTATTTTATTGACATATCAACCATTGTAAATGTACATTTCTTTTTAAGCAGAGAAATTATATTGTGAATTGAATTACCATGACCAAAATATCCGTCAAAAACTTGCGCGCGACACGCGGAAACACTAGACAGCTGTTTCGACCATAGGTCTCATCAGCACTGTATACCATGATCACCCCCTCTGAGGTCGAACCAGCAACCACAGAATTCAAAATATAATTCTTCTACCCCCCCCCCCAAATGTACATCTATTTCATTGCCCTTGAGGTTATCATAATATCGCTGGTGCATATTTCCAATCCTCCTGGGAAGACGTGACCATGGAGATGACCGCGTCCTCCCTAAAGAGTACGGGTATGCGCTTGTTTGTGAGGTGGACTGATGGCCAGTGGTAGAGTTTCGACTCTGCATTCTTTGGTCGCTAGTTCGATCTCGAGTGGAGGAGATCATGGTGTACAGTGCTGATGAGACTTAATAAGGTCGGAACGGCTGTCCGGTGTTTCCGTATGTTGCGCGCAAATGTTTACCGGATTTTGTGGTAATCCAATTCACCACCTTCGTAGGTTATTTTATTTCAAAGTCATTCTTGCAGAGGTACAACGTTAGCACTATTTAACCCAAGCTTGGGTGATAAAAGGTTATTCATACCTTTTCCAAGGGTATTTGTCTAAAAGTGATTGTAATTGCTCGACTACAGATCAAACTCCTTTACTTCACGATCGTAATCAACCCCATTAGCATCTCGGTGACTCACTCTGGAAGAAATGGGAAGATAATAACTTGAGGTAGGGAGATAATGAAAGTGCAGGAGTTATCATATTTACCAACCCCCTCCGCTCGGGAAGGATATGACACAAGGTCAATGTTTTTTAAGCGGACTTTAACAGGTTTGAATTCAGAGTTTTCACCAAGGCTAAAGAACCCAGTCTGTCCTACTATTTACCCATAGCTGGAGGGAGAATAATTGGATTAATACCTTTCCCAAGGGTATTAGTACAATGTGAAATGCAATCAGTCTCGTCCAGGATTTGAACTCGCATCGCCGGGTCCATTTCCAACGACGATAACCACTACACCACGGGCAGGAGTTATGCACATAATAATAATAATAATAATAATAGTTTTCTTCATATTACACTATAAAATATATAAATATTTGAATATATATATATGAATGTATCGTTTTCAGTGTTATTTTAATGTCATTGAATTTTTTTTAGAAAATGAATTAAATAGCATATTTCTATGTTTTGCATTTTATAGCAGACACATTCTTCCTCGTTATAATCTGAGTGCAGGGAGTTCAAGCCTGAATAGATCCTCAGTTATTTTGACTTTGTGCCATTCTAAACAAATCTGAGTAAAAATGTGCACTTGGAAGATATTTGGTCATTTCCGCAACAATCAGTGTGATTTATAGTTAATAAAGCAAAAATATTTTTTTTGTTGCCCAGGCACACAGTGTTGTGGCGGGCATTTACCTCAATTCCTCAGGCATCTAATCATTCGACTATTGAAGCATTTTTTGTAGATTACATAAAATTAGGAAAGAGAATGCGAATAGTCCGATAATTATGATAGTTAGTTGGTGATTGAGGACAGAATTACGGCCTTTATGGCTCAGGCGCTACTCCATTATTCAGACATTCTTTTTTCTTTGACAAGCAATTTTTTGTAGTCATCTAAGCATTTGTTTAGGGAAACGCGCATGCGCGTACGCACGCACACACACACACACACACACACACACACACACACACACACATATGCATAGAAATATATGAATATATATGAGCAAAAATGCACCCACAGAAACATACACACACAAACTGACATGGAGAGAAAGAGAGACAGAGAGACATAGACAGACAGACAGAGAGACGTTCAAATAGACGCTAATACGCATACGAGCATCCATATACGCAGATATATGTAACTTAAAATGAACAAGCACACATTCATGCACACACAGAAAAACGTCCATACACAGACACAAACACTCACATAACCACACACACACACTCACACACTCCTCTCTCTCTCTCTTTCTCTCTCTCTCTCTCTCTATATATATATGTATATGTGTGTGTGTGTGCACGCGCGCGGAGTTTGTGTGTGTATGTGTGTATGTAAATTATACTAATCTTTTTTTTATTCTCTCATTCAGAATTACGGATGTTTTAGGAAAACAAGAGAAATGCTCTAAAATGTTTTAAAAAACTTTGTGTTCTATAATAAAGACTTCTTAAATGAAAAATTGATAGCAAAATGTAATCTAATCAAATCTACCTCATATATATATATATATATATATATATATATATATATATATATATATGAGGCATATATATATATATATATATATATATATATATATATATATATATTTGCAATATGACCAAATAACAAAGAGGGATTAACAATTTCTTTTTCCGAAAAAGTAATATCATTTTGTAGAATAACCTATCAGACGGGTTATTTGCAAAATAACTAATATGAAATTACCACATGATTCAAGTAATTCTGTTTCCATTATTTATTATTCATCTGTCCTATTCTATTCGAAGCCATTTTCTCAAACTAGTTTCATATCTAATATTATCTTACTTAATTTTTCTGATGGCCACAATGCCCGAAGGGTACGTTAAACCTAAAAGATTTCATTCCTTGTGAATTTTCCTATCAGCGATGGTCTTATTTAAATTCCGATTGACAGCAAGTTTCCTTTGTTTTTAGGGACTCTCCTCAGTATTCTAGTTTTTAGGTTTGGTCTGTCTCAAATCTTATTCAGATTTTGCTGTTTCCCCAATGTCTTGTCAAGTTTCTTGGAAATTATTAAAAAGGCTTTATTTCAAGAATACTTCATGTGATAATTGTTTACTGGAGTCTGAACGACTGTAAGTCTCCACAAGCCCCCACAATCTCCTGGGATCTTATCAGTATTCTAGCCGAGCTCAACAATACTGCTGTTCAGATGGTCTCGGCTCGTTCACCGATTTCCAATTCTTCCAGCCCACTTATCAAGATTTTGGAGATCGTTCCAATACTACAATTGGTATCATTTTCATGTTACATAGCTTTTTCAGATCTCTGGCAAGTTCCATGTATTGTCTCTCTCTTAGTTTTCTTTTCTTTTCACTCCATGATCAACCAGAACGGCAAAGTCCTCAACTTGGCAGGTTCTCTTTTTACAGTTAACTATCATTAGGTCTGGTTTTCTGGCCTTAACACAATTTAGTAGTAAAGTCAAATTTCAATTTCTTACATAATTCCCCGTCGATCACCATGCCACCCAGTCGTGTCTTGTCTTCTACTCTTTTTGTGATAATTTGCTACATTTGTTTATTATTATTTTACTCATTTGAGATTTTTCACTCCAGTGAAAGCTGAAGAGTTTCTACTGAAGTCTGAATGACAGGAAGTCTCCTCAGTCTCCCAAACTCTTCTTAGTATTCTGGCCGATTTGAACGATGCTGTAATTTCGATGGTCTCAACTCACCCGCTTATTTTCTAGTTCTACAGTCCTTGTACCAGTCATTTAGGGACTGTACTATTGGCATCACCGCCAGTTTCATGTCCCACTGTTTTTAGTTCTCTAGCAAGGTCTAGACACTTATTTCTCTTTTTGTTTTATTCCAATTTTACGTCTGGGTTATCCGGAACGGAAAAGTCCATCATTCAGCAAGTTGTCTTTTTTTGTTGGCTATATGTAATTCTGATCATCTCACCAAAATTAAATGATCTCAAAATCTCAAAGAAGTTTGTGAGTATCAATCTCCAGGATTGATTCTGGTTTGAGCATATACCATTTGGCAGTATGGTCATATTGAAATTTCTAGTAAAATTATTATTATTATGATAATTGTTATTTATTACTCATTGAAGTTTTTCACATCAGCGTAAGCTGATGGTCTTTCATTGGAGATTGAGTGACAGCAAGCCTCATCAAGTCTTCCGGACTCGTCTAAGGATTCTGGCCGTTCTTAGCAATGCTGTCGTTTGGATAGTCTCTACCCGTCTGCCAACTTCCAAGTCTTCCAGGCCTTTTAATAATCCTTTAGTTATTATCGTTACTTTCATGTTCCACAGTTATTATCGTTACTTTCATGTTCCACAGCTTTTTCAATTCTCTAGCAAGGTCGAGGTACTTTTCCTTTCTCCAGGACTCTTCTCAGTATTTTGGCCGTTTTCAATAATGCTGTTGTTTGGATGGTCTCCACTCGGACGCCAACTTCTAAATCTTCCAGGCCCTTTAATAATCCTTTAGTTACTGTTACAAACGGACAAATTACAATTGGTATAATTGTCACCAGCATGTTCCACAGTTTTTTCAATTCCCAAGCAAGGTCGAGGTACTTATCCTTCTTTTCACATTCTTTCAGTTTTATTCTGTGGTCAGCCGGAACAGCAAAGTCGACTATTTTGTAAGTTCTCTTTTTTTTCGTTGATTAATATTAAGTCTGGTTTTCTGGCCGGGATTATGTGATCCGTTTGTATGTTAAAATCCCATTGGAGTTTATGCGTGGCATTTCCTAGGACAGGTGCTGGGTTGTGCATATACCATTTGTTAGTATGGTCGAATTTAATTTTTTTACACATTTCCCATTGAATCATCTTGCTGACCCAGTCGTGTCTCGCCTTATACTCCCTCTGTGCTAATTTGCTGCATTCGCTTATAATATGATTGATGGTTTCATCTCTGTCACCGCATAGCCTGCATTTGCTATTTTGTTGAGTCTTATCTATTCTCGCTTTGATATGATTGGTTCGTAGGGCGCTGTCTTGTGCTGCTATTAGGAGAGATTCTATTTCTCTCTTAAAGTTTCCTTCGTAGCCATGTCCAGGTTTTGCCATGTTAGATATTGTTTATTAATTGTATAAACAACCCATAGAGTTGTTTACCTTCCCATTTTTGTTTCCTATTTATTGTTATTCTTTTATTTATGGTGTTCTCAGTATCGTTTCTGGTGGCTGTAATTGGTCCTTCGTGTTTTTGTATATATTGTTTGATTTTTTATTATTATTTACTCCTTTAGAGTTTTTCACATTAGTGCTAGCTGATGGTTTCTCACTGGAGTTTGAGTGACAGCAAGTCTCCTCAAGTCCCCAGGACTCGTCTCAGGATTCTGGCCGTTCTTAGCAATGCTGTCGTTTGGATAGTCTCTACCCGTCCGCCAACTTCCAAGTCTTCCAGGCCTTTTAATAATCCTTTAGTCATTGTGCCTAAGGCACCAATCACAATTGGCACAATCGTTACTTTCATGTTCCACAGCTTTTTCAATTCTCTAGCAAGGTCGAGGTATTTATCTTTCTTTTCACTTTCCTTCAGATTTATTCTGTGGTCCGCCGGGACAGCAAAGTCGACAATTTTGCACATTCTCTTTTTTTTGTTTATTATTATGAGGTGTGGTCTTCTGGCCGGGATTAGGTGATCGGTTTGTATGCTAAAGTCCCATAGGAGTTCATGCGAGTCATTTTCTAGGACACGTGCAGGGTTGTGCATATACCATTTGTTTGTATGGTCGAATTGAAATTTCCTGCACATTTCCCAGTGGACCACCTTGCCGACCCAGTCGTGTCTCACCTTATACTCCCTCTGTGCTAATTTGCTGCATTCGCTAATTATGTGATTGATAGTTTCGTCTCCGTCACCACACAGCCTATATTTACTGTTTTGTTGCGTCTTATCTATCCTTGCTTTGATATGATTGAATCTTATGGCGTTGTCTTCTGCTGCAGTTAGGAGGGATTACGTTTCTCTCTTAAAGTTTCCTTTCCTTAGCCAGGTCAAGGTTTTCTGGTGTGAGATGTTGTTTATTAGACGTTTAAAGCGGCCATAGAGTTGTTTTCCTTCCCATTTTTTCCTAGTTGTTGTCACTCTTTCGTCTATCGAGTTGTCGGTATTGTTTCTGATGGTTGTAATTAGTCCTCGTTCGTATTTTTCTATGTAGTCTTTGAGCCGTTGTGTGGATGCGTCAACAGTGTCTTCGGTGCTGGCAAGTCCTCTTCCTCTCTGTTTTCTAGATACATATAATCTGTCAACGTCGTCTTTGGGGTGTAATGCCTTATGCATGGTCATTAGTTTTCTTGTTCTTTGGTCCATTTGTTTAAGTTCATCTCTGGTCCACTTGAGAAAGGGTCCCGAATATCTGACTAAGAACACAGCCCAAGTATTTATTCCTCTGATGAGGTTTCTGCCGGAGAGTTTTGTCTCGAGTAATTTTCGCGTTCTCCTGAGATATTCTTTTTGGGTTGTGTCTTTCATTTGCACTTGTTTTATGGTGTCAGCCTCCAAGATGTCTAAGTATTTGTAGGTTTTCTTTTCTTCGAGCGTTCTAATTCTGTCATAATTTGGTAGTTCGATCCCGTCAGTCATATGTCGTTTGCCACTTTTCATGACGAGCATAGCACATTTTCCTATGGCAAATTCCATTCCTATGTCCTGGCTGTATATTTTAAGGCGTGTATAAGAGTTTCCAATTCTTTTTCATTCTTTGCAAATAATTTAATGCTATGCTTCTTCCTCCTGCTTTCGGGTCCACTCTCCAGGTTTTCATGATCTGTTCGATGAAGTTTATGACTTCATGTGATATTTTGTACATTTTGAGACAATATAGTATCCAGCTTTGTGGGAGCATATCATATGCCTTTTAGTAGTCAATCCAGGCCATAGCGAGATTTTTCCGTCTTGTCTTGCTCTCATTTAGGATGATTTGATCTATATAGAGTAATTCCGCTGTGCCTCTGGATCCTTTGCGGCATCCTTTCTGTTCGTCAGGGAACAATCCGCGGCTTGTTAGCGAGTAGTAGATCTTTTCCCTTATTTGTGCTGTTAATATTTTCCACATCATTGGTAGGCAGGTTATGGGTCTGTAATGTTTGGAGCAATTCCTTTGTTAGGGTCCTTTTGGATTAATGTAGTCTTTCCTTTGGTCATCCATTCTGGTACTTGCGCGTCTTGTAAGCATCTGTTCATTTCTAGTGCTAGTCTGTCGTGAATGGAGGTGGATTTCTTGAACCAGAATCCATGTATTCCATCATGGCCTGGCGCTTTCCAGTTTGATATTCTTTTTAGTGTTGTTCTGAGTAAGTCGACATGTATTTCCATTTCGGGGCCTTCTTTAAGTCCCTCTAGTTCTCTTGTGATATTGTTTATCCATTCAGCATTTTCGTTATGTTTCTTTAGTTGCAATATTTTAGTCCAAAATCGTTCGGTTTCTTTTGCATCAGCTTGTTGGTATGTTTTTGTGTCACTCCCTCCCAATTGTTGGTAGAATTTTCTTTCTTTGTTTTGGGATGTCCTGTTTTGTCTGTATTGTTTTACCTTTTGTCGATATCTGTTTAGTCTTCCTTCTTTTGTCAGTACTTTCTGGTTTATTTCCTCAATTTGTACTGTTATTTTTCCCCATGTTGCCTGTTCATTCTTTCCGCTTATTTCAGTCCCTCTCTTTTTTATCAGTCGAGCTTGTTTTCGTAGTTTTTTATTTGCGTTTCCAGTCGAATTTCCCATCCCGGTTTTGACTGTTTCTCCGTGCTTTTTGAGGGGATCCCAATATTCTCACAAACTAATTTTGCTCCTGCATAGATTAGTTCATTTAACTCGGTTATATTATTCGTCGGTATTTAAGGTAGTATGTGATTTATTTTATTCGTTTCTGTCTTAAGTGTTTTCCATTAAATATTTCTTAATGAAGGTAGAATAGTCTTTTCACTATTCATGATTCTCTTTACATTTTCTAGGTTTGCCTTTTGTTTTTGTGATAGTGTTTCTTGGTTGTTTGGTAGTGTATCGTTTGGGAGTGTAGTGTTTTCATTTGCCGAGGTTTGCGGTTCTTTTTCTTTGGATTGTTTTCGTTTGACCCCACTTGGTGTGCCTGGCACAGTGTTATTGTTTTGTTTCAGTGTTTTTTGATGGATTTCTAGTAATTCTAGGTCAGAAAACCACCCCGTCTTCATAGTCCTCCTAACTTGATCGGCTAACCTTTGGCTAGTTGTCTGAAATGTCGAACGTTCTTGCCAGAACTCCATCATTCTTTTCCTGTATCCTCTTTGTGAAGGGTTGCTCCTAAAGTAACATTCTAGCACAAGTTGATTCTCTTCCCTAGTTCATGTTCTGCGTTTAGGTCTCTGTTCGTAGTGGTTTATGACGTCGTTGTTTATATATCTGAAAAAAGAACAGTCAACATTCGTAGGATGACGAACGGTTCTCCAATAATGGCTACCAGGAGAGCACCTGCCGAGCATGACACTCAGTCAGCTGCCTGGTTCCCACGTTGTGTAATATTGTGATTTGATATTTTTATCATGGGTAGTATAATGTGGCTATACCAGACCCAGGGGTTGTTTATGATCTGCGCACCTGACACAAATGTGGTCAGGAACAGCTATGATAGCTGTACATAAAAGCGGGCCACCAGTGAAGTTTATGTGACAGCAAGTCTCGTCATGTCCTCAGGACTCTTCTCAGTATTCGGGCTGATGTGAATAATGTAGTAGTTGAAATGGCCTCCATTCGTCCTCTTAATTCCAAGTCCTCCACTTCCTTTATGAATCCTTTGGTGACTGTACCAAGAGCATCAATTACAATTGGTATAACGGTCACTTTCATGTTCAACAGTTTTTTTTCTATTCTCTAGCAAGGTCGAGGTATTTATCCTTTTTTTCTCTTTCTTTCAATTTTAATCTGTGGTCAGCCGAGATAGCAAAGTCTACAATTTTGCAAGCTCTTTTTTTGTTGATTCTTATGAGATCTTGTCGTCTGGCCGAGATTTGGTGATCTGTCTGTAAGTTGAAATCCAGTTGGAGTTTATATGTTTCATTCTCTTGGACAGATTCTGAGTTGTGCAAATACCATTTGTTCGTATGGTCTAATTTAAATTTCTTGCACAATTCGTAGTGGATCACCTTGCCCTCCCTGACATGATTAGTCTTATACTCCTTGTGTGCTAATTTGCTTCATTTGCTTATTATGATTGTTCATTTTGTCTCTATAACCACATAACCTTCATTTGCTGGTTTGTTGCGTCTTATCTATTCCTGCTTTGATATGATTGGTTTTCATGGCGTTATTTTTGCTATTACTATGAGAGGTTCAGTTTCTTTTTTAAGGTTTCCCTTTCTTAGCGACGACCATGTTTTCTCTAGTGAGATGTTGTTTATTAGTCGTTTAAAACGTCCTTTTTCTTCCCATTTTTTCAAGTTATTATTGCTCTGTTGGTCTTCGTGTCGTCATTATTGTTTCTGGTGGCTATAATCCGTCTTATTCAGCGCTTTTCTATGTAGTCTGCAAGCCCTTATATTGATGCGTCAACGCCGCTTTCAATGCTGGTAAATTCTCTTCCTCCCTCTTTTTTTCATGCATATAGTCTATTACGTCATCTCTGAGATCTAATGCCTTATGTATGGTTATTTGTTTTCTTGTACTTTTGTCCATTTGTCCATTTGTTTAAGTTCTTGTACTTTTGTCCATTTGTCCATTTGTTTAAGTTCTTCTCTGGTCCAATTTAAGAATGGTCTCTAATATCTTACGGGTGGTAAAGCCCAGGCTTTTATTCCTTTGATAAAGTTTCTGCCGTATAGTTTTGTCTTGAATAGCTTTATGGTTTTCCTGTGACACTCATTCTTAATTTCAATTTTTCTTTCATCCCCACTTATTTGATGGTGTCAGTTTCCAAGATCGCCAAGTATTTGTACGTTTTCCTTTCTCCGAGCATTCAAATTTTTTCTTGATTTGGTAGTTCTATTCCATCCACTTTTCATTACTAGCATGGCAATTTTCCCATGTCGAATTCAATCCCAATGTTCTGACTGTTTATTGTCATTGCGTGTATTAGTTTCCTGTTCTTTTTCATTTTTGTGAACAGTTTAATATCGTCCATGTACATTGGATGATTTATCTCTGATATCTAGTTCATCAAGACCCATTTATTTAACATTAGAAACCGTTCCAATAGCTCCAACTAGGATTAGTATCACCATCATCTTCATGTTCTACTTTGCCCATCGGCTGGGGCTGCAGAATACACCGACTGCCTCATTGCAGAGGAGTAAGACCTCCCGCCCAATGCGTGTCCTGGAAATGACACTAAACAATCTGATGGGGAGGTTGGAGAAATACTGGAGCTACGGAGAATGTGGATTACCTCTCATTGCCATCACTCCCTGGTCCTCTCTAGCCTGGAGTGGTAGCATCTGATAGGTTCCTATCTATGGATCAAATAGAAATAAAGTGTACTTTTGCTAAATTGAATTCTTTAAATTAGAACTGTTTTTGACATTTAACTGAACTGTTTTGAAATTTAACTGTTTGTAAACAAAAACTATACTTATACTTAACTGAATTGTTTGAAATTTAATTCGGGGTTAAATTAAAACGTTCCGAAGACAACAAGAATCTGCGGTCATCTCGAAAATAAACCATATAAAAGAACATCCAGGTTTTTAAAAAATCTCTTCACACCTGGCGAACATCATAATGAACAAAAACAAAATCAAAATAGAAAACGGATGGGAGAGAGAGAAAAATATCTTTTTTTACTCGGTGCCACCATACTTTTGAAAATCTCTTTTGCTTTTCCTGATCATTGACCACTTACCATCTTCGGACCCCAATTACAACCCAGACACCACACTATAAACGATTTTCTACGACATCACATTATAGTTAATATCTTTTCCATTAAACAAGTCATAACAAAACACCCTTTCCCACAAACCCTTCCCCAATGCTTTCTTATCAACTCTCTAAAATCTATCGCCACTTTCAAAATAAAAAATCATTAATGAAACCTGATACATTTGAATTTAAATCCCTCCCAACTTTTCTTGATACAACTATACCCCTTCCACACTCGCCTCACATGCTATTAAATAGAAAAAAATCGGAAAACAGTCTCAGTCTTGAAAGAGTTCGTGAAGATGAAATAAAGCCCGTACGAAATATCACACATGTAAATTTGAGTTAAATATTTGATTTATCCAACATTCTACGTATTTCTGTCATATATATATATATATATATATATATATATATATATATATATATATATATATATTTGATAACAAGGTAATCTAAGATGAAGGAGAGATGTATTGAGAAACAAATTCAAAACTATATCATTTCCTTTCTAATGGACCTTCATCAGGACGCGAAGGGATGATGTTAGTGATGTTAAATCAACGATGAATGTTTAAACAGATCTGCACAAAAGTCTAGGGAAAATCTATTCATTTGGAGAGAGCTGGCAATTTAATCAATAAATCAGCGTTTTTTTTTTTTTGTTTTTATTTTAAATATGTCATGTGATCTTTGGGGAATATTAAATAGTTCCATTTGTTCAATGAGAAAAATTTCGAAGCAAAAGTAGGAAGAAAAATCACATGATATAATTTCAAAAACAAACGCCGATTTAGTGATTAAGCGGCCAACTCTTTCCCGATGTCTAAATTTTCCCCAGTTTTTCGTATATTTTTTTAAAAACATCCGTCGTTGACTTAACATCACTAATGGCATCCCTCCCAGTCTTGATGATGGTTCATTGGAACCAAAATGTTACAGTGTCAACTCTCTTTCTCAATAATCTGTCTTTCAGTTTGGATTACCTTGTTATCAATTTTTTCTCTAAATTGTCGGATTTTAATTCAATTTTTTCTTCCATATATATATATATATATATATATATATATATATATATATATATATATAGAACGGCCTGTCTCGTCGGTTTCGATCTATTAGGACCAAATAGCTCTTGTTATTTCTTATGCCTGTGTCTCATATGACATTTCAAAGCAGCTTCCGTCTTGTATGCAAGTCTGTAGATTATGCATTCAGCTGAGTTTTCAGGTGAATAAGCTGGCATTACCTATCTAGCATCGGCCTTTTTCCTAAATACTTTCAGATGCTGGAGATGGTTTGATGGCTTTAAGTATTTTGACTTCTAAAACTTGTGAATTAAAGCAAATTGTTCGAAAGTAGCGAGAGGTATACTCAGTTCTATAAAACAGTTTTAGCTTGTCCTTGTACATGACATATGGTCATTCAAAATTTCCGTCATAAAGTTGGCTATAGATGAAGACCTTTGGAATTTCTCATTCGGATGATATATCCAGCTCATTTCAATTGTTATTTTAGAAGAAAGGTCTGTATGTTTACAATATTGTAATTTACCAAGAGATCAGTGTTTGTGATTCTGTCTTGCCGTGTGTATCCACAAATGGAGCTAAGAGAAATCTTGTGAAAGGCATCAAGCAGGTCAGTCTGTATTCAATAGGGCGTCCAAGACACCGATCCCTACAAGAGAGTTGTGGGCATGACGGATTAGTAGACTGCAATGTTTGTCTCAAATAAATCCCTCTCTTATTCCAAAGACGATTATGAAGTTTTCCTATTGCATAGTTATCTTTAACTATTCGGTTGACTATTTCGTCATCTAATAACGTATTGCTATTCACCATGTTACCTATATATATATATATATATATATGTGTGTGTGTGTGTGTTTGTGGTTACACAGCAGTCGTTCATTTAAGCATGTTTGATTAAACTAAATTTTGTCAAGTGTTATCACACTGGTTAGCGGCTGATGAGGGCAGGGCATCTCACGTGCTTTCACACGTTTTATGATGAAAAAAGAATATATGTGTGTGTGTGGTTACACAGTAGTCTTTCATTTAAGCATGTTTGATTGAACTAAATTTCGCGGCTAAGTGATTCCCGTATTGCAATATTGACAATATCGGTAAGTGAAAATGAACAATGTTTTAAAAACGCTGAATATATCAGAGGGCTTATATGACAGCCATCAGAGCAGCATAAAAACTAAAAAAAATTCAAAACCCATCATCTCAGGTTAATTCGATAACTAGTATTTTCTTGAGTTTTCTTTGTGTTCGAATATGTTATTGATATATAACAGCTTTCTGTGATAAATATATTACTATTTGAGGATTTATTCTGGGAAAAAATAAATATTCTAGCGGCCATAAAATAACAAACCAATGTCATTCAATTCACAAGAAGCTTGTCTATCTGAAAACGGGATTTGTTCCAAGCTGTGGCTGTGTCAATAATACTGTATGGATGCACTACTAGGAAGCTAAGGAAAAAAGCTACATGGGTAATTCTCAAGAATTCTTCTTGCCGTTTTGAATAAATCCTGGAAGCATCACCCAACAAAACAGTACATGTACGGCTACTTACCTCTAATTTAACAAACTAATCAAGTAAGATCTACTTGACATGCGAGACACTGCTGAAAAATTAAGGACGCATTTATTAGTGACATTCTTTTATTGGGACTTGATTATGATAATTTTTAAAATCGTGTGAGTGAATCCCTCTGGTGTTGTGGTGAACGAGCTTGTGAGTTCGAACTTCCGGGGAGTTATTACGTTTAATTTTGGACTCTCAGGTAAGAAGTTAACCTTTTTTCTCCCAGCTATCGATTGAATAGTGTTACTACTGCTCATCTTCATTAAAAAAAATTATAATAACAAATAAAAATAAGTTCCTAGACCTTAACGGAGAATGGCTCATATAAGTAAACTTTGAATGAAGAAAGAATCTGCAAAAGCTTTTGTTTATAAGGGTTTTTCATATTGAAATAGAGCAGAAGTTTTTAATGATAATAGAAAAATAAGGCTGTATGCATAGAAAATAAATAATCAAATGATATAAAAATAATAAGAAACACTGAATTTATGGTATATTCTATGAAAAAAAAAAAGAAAAATTGTTATATAATTAATGAATAATCGTTTTATATTAATCATTTGTCGTTAATTATAGTTTATCATTCAGTTTGGTAAGGCTTTGAACCACTCGGGTCTCTTAGTCTGGTGCATAGTCAGATGGTGTAGTCTTAAGCCCGTGCGCAAAGGATATGACAATCACCATTCGTCATAATAAACCCCCAGGCAGGAAATGGGGCTGGAGTGTGGATGACGTCATGACGAGAAGAGATGGTTCTAAGAATTTGAGGATTTTGTAAAGACAGTAGTTGGGTATTGGACCGTTGAAGGTGCAATAAAGTTTTCTACCGTTGAGACGTGAGGTTGAGTTTTTCGGATCTCGACCGGCAGAGAAGAATTGAGATCTTAACCATCACAAAGTGCGCCGTGTGATAGAGTGGGGTCAGCATAGAACGGTTAAGCATAGGCTTTTAAGAATTGTGTCTCTCCCCTTGTGTCACCATGGACCGAAGCCAGAAATTAATAAACTCATTCATCTCCGAAACGAATGAGTCCGCCTGTATTTGTACATGCATTTGTATTACTATTGTGATTGATATCATCATATTATGCAACAAAATTAGTATAATAAAGTTGTGTCCCTTTAGTCGAGGGTGACTCGAATGCTCTCATTTTGATAGCTACAACACTAAGGTGTAGGAGAGGGCGCTACTCCTTTCCCTGGACTGCTGCACTTTACCCTTGATGCTTACCTTATAATGCTGATGCAAGATAGCATCAAATACCATTCGTTTAATCTCAGGTATCACTTGACCTGGGATTGAACCAGGTCTCCCGGCCCATTGGCGAAAACTCTAACCATTATACCAATATTGAAATCATTCTTAGTGCTGCTTTTATTGCAGGCAGACCTATTTTCTCTCTTTGGATTTGGATTTAGCTTTCTTTTATGACATCAACTTTTGAAGGTGCCCGTTGTGTAATGGAATTGGACACGGCGACACGGGGTCAAATCCTGGACTGATTGCATTTCACATAGCACTAATACCCTTGGGAAAGGTATGAATCCAATCATTCTCCCTCCAGCTATGGGTAAATAGTAGGGTAGACTAGGTTCTTCAGCCTTGGTGAGGCAACTAGTCTAGGAAAAGGAAAACTCTGAATTCAAACCTGTTAAAATCCGCTTAAAAATTGACCTTGTGTCATATCCTGCCCGAGCGGAGGGGTTGGTAAATATGATCAACTATTGAAGGTTATTTTAATGCAAAATTCATTTTTCTACATAAAACAGTTCTATTTCAAATAATTCAGTTTGACATAAGTACACAGTTTAAATGACAAACAGTCGTATTTGACCTAGCGATAAGACCCGATCAGGTGCTACCAATCCGGGCCAGAGTGGACGAGGGAGCTATGGCAATGAAGGGGTACTCTGCATTCCTCAAGGCTCTAGCATTACTGAAGTCTCACTATCAGATTGTTTAGTGTCATATCTACGACACTTGTTGGGGAACTTATCCCTCTTTAGAGATGTAGTCGGTGTACTCTACAGCCCCGGCCGAAACGGCAACCATTGTAAGGCATACATCAGATGTACAATTTATAGTTTCTAGTCTGTGAGTTTGAATTCCCTCTGCAATTACATTTGCGTTTGCACTAATACACTTGGTATAGAAATGAACCTTTTTTTCTCCAAGCAATTGACTGAATAATATTACTCCTGCTCTTCTTTGGTATTGAATAAACCATGAAAGTTGATATGCCATTAAACGAAAAAAGGAAACATTTAAAATCCTCGTAACATTTGTTTAGGTAAATATTAAATGATTATTTTAAATTTGGTTGGTTGAGGTCTAATTATTTATAAACAACACTATACATACATATATATATATATATATATATATATATATATATATATATATATATATATATAGCTATCTCTGTATTTTAATCGTGGTGGGGTGAATAAATGTCCTCTTTCTCACGAAACGGAAAGGACTATTTTAAGAAAGGAAAAGCCAAAAGCGACCATCGGCACTGGAGGAAATTGACCATCACCTCACTCACAGAGAAGTCAATATTGATTTATACATCTTGTCTTGGGAAAATGTATACAGTTATTTTCTTTATAGCAGCTAGGGTCACTGCAATTCAATTTAGTACAACACCGGGACAACTGAGAAGAATCGTTGTAGGAAGATTGCGGTATAGTTATATGCAAAGTACAAAAAGATCGGCTACTTTGTAAATCAATATTTTTCCCTCGAAAATCGAAATATGCAAAGATTACTTTCAGGAGGAAATCATGAGAAGCTATGGCCATTAACTAAAAGTTATTAGGTCTATGCAAATGTTTCTATTGACTCCATCTCATAATTAAATAAAACGTTTTTTCTACTTTATATTCATTCTTTCTTTCTCAAGAAAGAGAACTCATAGATGATATAAAAAAGGTTGATAATTAAATTACGTTTTGTTTCTTCGTTTAATGGCATTTAAATATTTGTGGGATATCTAATCTCAAAGTCATTCTAGTAGAAGAACAGTAATGGTACTCTTTAACACATAGCTTCGCAGGAAAATGGAGTAAATAATTTTCATAATCAAAAAATGAACTTAATTGCGTGACTGGAGTTCGAATTCGAAAAAAACGAAGCTAAAGGAGATTTGCCTTTAATTAAATATATATATATATATATATATATAATTAAAGGCAAATATATATATGTATATAATGTGTGTATATATATATATATATGATATGTCTATATATATATATATATATAATGTGTCTATATATATATATATATATATATAGACATATCATATATATATATCATCATCATCATCATGTCGCGCTGGTAGCACGAATATCCCTGATCCTCTCTCGCCACTCCTCCCTATCGTTCATCGCCCTAGGCAGGTCTTCAGGACTACATCCCGTATCCTCACATAGCTGCTGAATGTATGTTCGTGCTGGTCGTCCTGCTTTTGCACGGCCATGTGTGGGGGTCCATAAGAGTACATCTCTTATGAGTTCGTCCCTGCTTATACACACACACATATATATATATATATATATATATATACATTATATATATGTATACACACATTATATATGTATGTGTGTGTGTGTGTGTGTGTGTGTGTGTGTGTAGATAATCTAATCTATAATACATTTTCAAAAATTTGTATAATTGGATATATATACATAATTGCCTTGTGGGTAGAGTGTTCGCCAATGATCCAGAAGACCTGGGCTCAATCCCAGATCGCGTCATACGAAAGACTTTAAAAATGCTACTTGATACCTCCTAGCTTAACACTCAGCAATATAAGGTATGTATCAAGGGTAAAGTGGAACGATCCAGGGAAAGAAGTAGCGCCCTCCCCTACACCTTGGTGTAGTAGATATTGAAAAGGGAGCCTCCTGGTCACCCTTGACTTCAGTGACCTACTTTACTTTGCTTATATATATGCAATAATACACACTTTTATCGTGTATATGATTTTGAATCGGCGCAAATTTCCTCTCGAAAAATTGGGTAAACATTCATATTTACATCATTGCGGCCAATCGTTGATGAAAAATTAAGAAACAAATGAAAGTTCCGCCAACGTGTATGCTCTAAATGTTTGGTATGATAATATAAAAGTATTTTTCCTTGAAATAACATCGATTAAAAACCAATCTTTAAAAACAAAAACGTATTTTTTTCGGGAAAAGTTGTCCGTTTAATTTTTAGAAGGGTGATCAGTTTGCCACGTTACTTTTACGATAAATAGGACATCCCCCGGACGATGTTCCAATGGTACTCGTCCTCAAATTTATTTTCGGAGACACCTAGTTGCTTTCAGTCTTTCTGCATTTTGGCAGGACAAATATCTCGTCGGCGCTCATATAATTGTATGGCTATTTTCTCCGTAATTCCACGCAGCTGAAGATATTGTAAGCTATTAGCATAGCTAAAAATGTTCACGATTTCCACACTTGGAGAGTCTATGGTAAGGGTCTTCATTGTCAAAGTAATTTTTTTAGTTAACACTACCAAAAAGAAAAAAAAGAAAAACAAAATGACCGATGGGTGTCTTGTTTGACGTAAAAGTAACGTAGTAAATTTTACCCTTCTCTAAAAATTAAACCGACATTTCCCTGAAAAAATTCCTTATAATTTAAGTTTTGTTCTTAATAAATGTTATTACAAAGAAAATTTTTACTGAATAATCCATTATAGGGGTTTCAAACGGTACACATTCGCCTAATGTCCTTCTATAAAACGATCACGCAGCACCATATGAACAACATTTCCTTAAGGATGTATATATGATTTATGTCAGGAGTTAGCAACACTCGGCCCGCAGGCTACATCAGGCCATTGAGTGATTTTTGTTTAGCCCACCATCTTACACTGGATTGACATTAAATTACATTACAACTGACGCACTGCGCGACGAATCTTTGAAATCGAAATTTCAGCTCGAATCCACTGCTAACTTCTACAAGAAATATATACTGCCTAGTGGAAAATATAAAACACATTGACTAATACGAAACTGATAATATATTTATTTGGAAGTATACATGCTTGTGAAAAACTTTTTCCCGAAATGAAAAATACGACCACCTGGATGATATTTTGCTCCTGTCATCAACTAATATTTCACCAGATGTGGAAAACTTATCGCACAGTAAGCAGAAAGAAATGTCTCTTTAAATCATTTACCATTTTTTACTGTATTTCGTTCGTAGCAAGAAATTGGTTTTTTTAGTGAATGTAATATTTGTTGTTTTTCTGTTATTTCTGCTCTTAAATCAGGAATAATCTTGTTGAATGTGTTTGTAGTTTTTTTTATAATTCCTGCAGTAAAATAAGGGGCCTTGTTAAAATAGAATTATATTAAATTCATTGTTTTGATTTAAACATTCCTAAAAATATATTTGCATATTTAATAACATGGTCATCCTCTATCAAACTGAATAGCTGTTTGGTCCTCTCTTTCTCTCTCTCTCTCTCTCTCTCTCTCTCTCTCTCTCTCTCTCTCCAAAAGGTTACCGACCTGTAGATTATAACTTCACTGAGAACAACACATCTTGATATGCCTATGTGGTTATTGTACTAAGTCTCCTTATCAGCGCGCCAATAAATGTAACTTTTGAAGACTTTCTACCAACTACTTTTCTTCCCTTTTCTAGAAAACTATATTTGCACAAGCTCTGATCTGTGGGTGGGATTATTTACCTTGACCAAGTAATATTATCAATGCATATAATCTTCAAGGGAGCGCATTTAGCGTTACGGATATCGACATCGGAAATGGATTCAGATAACCGATTTCATATCCAAGTGCCTAGTAATTTCTCACTAATGCTCTTGGGAAAGATATGAGTCCATCTGTTCACCGTTGCAATCGGCTAATAGTTGGACAGACTTGACAATTTTGTCTTGGTAAAGCAACCTGCTTTAGAGAAGGAAAAAGCTAAATTAAACCAGCCTTACTCGGCTTTAAAAATGACCTTGTGCCACATTCTGCTCGTGAGGTGGGGTTGGGTAAATATATACATATAAACTTGTGTAATATGAAAAATATATTTAATCTGTTATTTTTCGGCTTAGGTTTTTGATTAGTGATTAATGGTGCTTTGAATTTGTATTGATATCAAGAGTTAAGATGATGAGAACTTTTGCATCAGTTTTATGAACGTGAAAGAGGGAGAACATTTCTTTGTGTGAGTGTGTGTGTGAGAGAGAAAGAGAGAGGAAAAAGGGAAGTGCGCATGTGCGTGCTTGTGGGTATGTGTGTGTTTTAGGTTAGAAAGGTGAGCGAAATAAAGGACACAAATCAAACTTGAATAAGCTCCCTTTTTACATCCACACGCTTCATAAGCTCCACCATACTGACACATCAGCACTCTTTTGTTTTTCTGCATCGTCACCGTTCATCGCTTTTCCCAAAGAGACCGATATTTTGGTGAATGCTCGCCGCGCGGTTTTCCTCTGCGCTGATCACCTCACGTTATTATTAGCTTTCGACAGAAAAACAAACGGAGCCAAAATAGAAACGGTAGAGTCAAAAGATAAGAAAGAATGAAGTTGATCTCTCATCTCCGCGAACTTTTATCAGGCGAAAGATGATTGGCTTTGTTCCCGATTCCAAACAGCTGTCAATTTTCATCGAGTGATCACATCTGCCAGAGGAAGAATCACATGGCAAAACCGCTTCGTGTTACTGTCATGGTAAACTTCATAATCTCTTCACATCCCTCATTTTAATAACGAACGGTATCTTCATCATTATGGAATACAAATTCACACACACACACACACATTCACACACACACAATACACATATATATATATATATATATATATAGAGAGAGAGAGAGGGAGAGCGTGTGAAAGAAAAACAAGAAATAATTTTTTTAAAGTTTTTATGAGTCTACTTAGTCCGACTTTTGAAAAAAAAAACAACAAATTTGAATTTACATAATTAGCACAAAAATTCGAGCCCTTTTTTAATATTAAAATTCAGCTTAATATGAGTGAGCAAGAAAAGAAACAACAAAGAATCTATGATAGTTTAACGCCGAAACCAAGCCCAAGTTTCTTTGTCTACCGTGTACAAAGCAGAGATTTTTTAATAGGAGAGAGCTTTTTAAAGAAAAGGGGAAGAGGAGTATTGAATATAAAAACGAAAAGAAGACTTTTTAACTGCTTTCTCTACAGCGATTAAAAAGGAACCTAAAACCTCAATAAGACAATACGCTGATTATTTGAAAGTGCACAAGAAAACTGAGAGGACAGCAATTATACAAGATTTAAGCCGAGACCTAAAGCCCCTTGATTACAGTATAGGGGTGTTTAGAAAACAAAACAAATGCAACTTCCCATCTAAATATTGGTTCGTTTAAAACTGATATTGAGGAGGAATGGAATAGAATGTCTGAATAATTTAATTTGAAGGGATAGATAGTTTTGAAGGTGTGTTGGTACAATAATTGAAAAAAAATGGTGGCCAAACTGAGTAAATTATTTGTTTAGTGTCTATCGTCTTATTTGTCCGTTTATTTTTTAAAATCGAAAATTAATCTTATTTTGTATCAGAGTCATTTATTATCATTCTAAAATATTCCAAATTTTGTTTCCGCACTCTTTATATATATATATATATATACTAATCTCTCTCTCTCTCGCTCTTTCTCGCTCTATCTCTCTCTCGCTCTCTCTCTATATATGCACATAATACGTTCCATCCATAACTATGAAGAAAACTGATATACCTCAACTTTTCATGATATAGTATATTTGTAAGAACGCGTGGACACATACACAATGTATATATATATATATATATATATAAGTAAGCAGGTTGACCGAGCGTAGTCTTGGGCGAACCGAAGGTTTCCTTTTCAATAGCTACTACACTGAGGTGTAGAGGAGGGCGTGTCTCTTTTCCCAAGATTGCTCCACTTACCCTTGATCTGTACCTTATAATGACGCGTGTTAAGCAATGAAGCATCAAGTATCAACTTTTTGAGTCTTCGGTATAACTCGATCTGAGATTGAAGCTCAGTCTCCTATACATTGGCGAACATACTAACACTTATGTCAAAGGGCCGATGATGTCGGAATTATTTGCCTCCTCCGATTATTGGGAAAAAAAGCAGTAATAGCCCAACATTTCTTAATGGAAATTTCATATGCCTATTTCCATCATGAAATAATATATTTGAAATAACGTGAAGGCTTGCTTAGAACAAATTCTTGGTCCTGTTGTCTTAATAATCATTTGTGTAACCTTCATTCTAAGATATTGCCGTTGGGTACACGTTAAAATGCTGGTCTCCAATGTCATTGGCACCGAGATCAAACTCCCTTCCCTCTGTTAGCTAAACCTTTAGACTAATACTTTTGGGAATGGTATGAAACCCCTTATCCCCCCATCTATGAGTTAAATTGCACTGTGACTGCTCTTCTGCAAGAATGATTTTGAGATTAAATAACCCATGAAAGTTGATATGCCATTGAACAAAGAAACCTTAAATAGTAACCTCTAAAGATCTTCTACAAGGATGACTTTGACATTAAATAACTCACGTAGGTTGAGATATCATTAAGCAAAAAAAAAAACCCAAAAAACCCCCCGAAAAACAAACTGCGGTCTTTAATCGTTTTTTATTGTTCTTTATAAGATCACTACACATACACACTAAACTATTGTGCTATATTCTTCCGTCGCATTAATTTCTAGTTCCTTTTAACTTAAAAGTATTTCTATCTTCTAATATTTTTTCAAATACATCCAAAAATGTTCAGTCGTTTTAAAGACAGGACTTCGTGAGACAGACTAATACTTTAATTTTACTGTCATCTAAGTATTTCATTCATTGATAACTTTAAGCCATCTCCTCGCTTGGTTGCAAGCCTCTAAAATTGGGAAACCTACTCACATACTCCTGCAGCAACATCTTTGCAAGATGAATGAGTTGTCGCGGTACGTAGAATGTGTTTATTATCTTCTTCAGCACCTTTCAGAATATTATAGAACCAGGTCAAGAGTATTTTATTGAAAAAAAAGGGTTCTTGTATTTAAAGTTGAATTAACAAACACAAAGGTCAGTTGCCATAGAGTTAAAGTATTTCATAATCCGCATAAATGGTTGGGGCGAAAAATGTTGAACTGTGAGAATACTTGGAAAAATAATGGTGATTTCTGTTTTTTTATTCAATGGTATATTTAACTTCGTAGGGTATATAATCCCGAAACAATCTTTCCAGAAAACAGCAGTGAAATTATTTAACACATAGCAGGGTAGATAAGGGGTGGGTCATACCTTTCCTAAGGGCATTAGTCCGAAAGAGAACGTAACAGCACTAGCGTACTTCCAACACGCTTACTTCGAGGCTACAGTTCTGCAGTTTAGCCATGAATTAGCTATCTTAGGCAAGTCCTCTGTGTGTGGGGGTGAGAGACAGAGAGACAGAGAAACGCTTGCCATCAGCACGTTTTGGTGTTGATGCTGATGATGATAATGATTTAGCAAAGCTATAAAATTATTTCAAATTTCAAACCAGTCGGTTAGAAATGTAACATTGAATGAAAATATTTTCGTGTGAACAGTGAACATTATATTTCCATTAGTATGTATTGTTCATTTTTATTGAGTCAATTACGAGTTAGAGACGCCATTTTTAAAGTTAAGTTTTGTTTTGCGAGTGTTTTGTATATTGACTGTAAACGTTTTGTTGCCTATATGTTATTGTGAAGGAAAGGTTTTTAAATAACTTGTTCATCGGAGTGGACAGCGTACCTATTGTTTCCGATGAATATATTTGTATCCGATTAAAACTTTAACAAAGGAAATTGAAGGATTTTTCTCTCTCTCTCTTATCATCACGCTAAACAACATCAACTTGACAACATACACGAAGCTCAACTAAATTGAGTACTTATTATGACGTCACTCAAAAACATTGTCTTTTTGTATTCCTAACAGATCTGGCAAGCCGTTACAGGTCAATATTAGTAACTGGAATTAAAATATTTCACTATTTAAGTACCGGGATTTGCCTAAGATTGCTGATTCATGGCTAAACTGCCGAACTGTGTCCTCGAAGCAAGCATTTTTGAACCTCGCTAGTGCTGTTACGTTCTCTTTCGGACTAATCTCCTTAGGATGGGTATGAACTCCCCACCCCTTACTGCTGGGAGGTCAGAGAGTATCCGAAAGACAGAGTAGATTCGAATATATGAGAAGGTAGACGGCCAGCATAGTGTGTGTTTGAGTGAAAGATCATGTATATCCAAAAATCAACACGGCTAGTCTGAAAAGTTTAATCTCCAAAATCGAAGAATCTGGTTGTTATCAGAAGCGAGCCACAAGAAATAAATTGTCAGCCTCTCTCTTTCTTCCTCCGACTCCAAAACTCTATCTTATTTTATCTAATTATCGACGGACAAATGAAAGTCAAACTGAAATTCCTTTCGTTGGTGTTGGTTAATCTTAACGTCGCAAGAAAAATATCCTACATCAAGAAAATACTCGGAACCTCCTTGCTTCTTGGGAAACCAAAGGACAGGGAAAATTTAATCACTCTTGGCAGAAAAGACAGGAAAAGAGATATTTTCCAAAAATCCTTACTCAACGTAAAATTCTGAAGATGCTATCCTTTATACCCTCCTCTGACCATAAAACACTATCCTTCGTTTTCGTAGCTACTGCCGTAAAGAAATAATTATTAATTAGAGACCGTTAGTGTTTGAACGATACAGTTCTACTATTTACAATTTTTACCCCAATAATAACAAATAGTGGTTTGCAATGAAGTTTCTGTGGCAGCAAGTCACTTAAGCTTTCTCGTTTAAGCTTTCTTGCTTATCTCAGCAGGACTGTGGACTAGACGGTCTTAATTCTTTTTTTTCTTTTTTTTTTTTTTGATCTTCAGTTACATTTTCCTCTTTTCTAGGCTTTTCGGAATTGTTCCACGAATCCAGCAATTATTATTATCAGTGTCACATGAGTCTTCCATAATGTTTTTTGGTTGATAGTAAGGTCCAGATATTTTACAAGGTTTTCACTTTATTAACATTTCATTCTATGGTCTTCTAGAAAGGTGCAATCAACTAACTGACAAGATTTTTCCTTCTGCCAACTGTTAATGAGGCTAGCCCTCTAGTGAAGATTACGAAATACACTTGTATGAAAAAATCCAGGATGATTTTATGTTTTTCACGCCGAAGGCAAGTCCTGGTATGCGTAGATTGCATTTCTCATTATCATCTTCATTATGTCATGTCGCCAGCACGGACCTCTCTGACCCTCTCTCACCACCCTTCTATATCATCCATCGCTCCTGGTAGGTCTTCAAGACTACATCCTGTATCGACACATAGCTGTTGTCTATAGTTTCTAACTGGTCGCCCTCCCTTTGCTCGTCCATGTGAAGGGTTCCACTGGAGTATGTCACTTATGAGTTCGTTTCTACTTCTCCAGCAGTGTCGCGCATGTCTGGCTCGTCCAACTTAAATAGTTTTCGTGATGGTTGGTAAGTGGCCGTCTAGCTGTTGCTTGTTTAATATTGTTCACAGCATTCTTGTGTAATTGCCGTCAAGCTTTTTCTACATACGTTTAGTTAGCGTGCATGTTGTGCATCCATATAGAAGTGTCGACATGACCTCTGTTCGGAAAAAAACTGCATTTTATTTCATGTCTGATTTCCATATGACCGATAACTGTCCATGCCTTTGATAGTCGCGTATTGATGTCTGTCTCGGTTGATGAGATACTGCTTCCTAGGGAGTTTAAGAGAACTACCATTTAGTGTGGACATGCCACCTCCTTGATTTGACATGGAGGCCTATGCCAGCAGCTGCTCGTTTCAGACTATGTAGCAGGGTTTCGGCTTGGGTGGGTGCATTTGCCAGAACATCATCTCTGGGATGTAAGGCTTTATGCATCGGCATGAGTTTTCTTGTTCTCTGGTCCATTTGCTGAAGTTTTTTTCTCGTCTACTTCAAGAATAGTCTAGAGTATTTTACGAGGAGGACAGCACTGGTGTTTATCCCTTTCATGATGAGATTTCTGCTCTATTGGTTAGTTTCGAGTAGTTTTATCGTTTTCCTGAGATACTCTTTTAAATCTCTTTTTTATCCCTACTTTCTTGATGATATCCGCTTCCAATATTCCCAAATATATTATTATTATTATTATTATTATTATTATTATTATTATTTACTCCTTGAGCGTTTTTCACATCAGTATTAGCTGATGGTTTTTCACTGGAGTTTGAGTGACAGCAAGTCTCCTCAAGTCTCCAGGACTCTTCTCACTATTCTGGCCGTTCTCAACAATGCTGTTGTTTGGATAGACTCTACCCGTCCGCCAATTTCCAAGTCGTCCAGGCCTTTTAATAATCCATTAGTTATGGTGCTAAAAGTACCAATCACAATTGGTACAATCGTCACGTTCAGCTTTTTTAATTCTCTAGCAAGGTTGAGGTACTTATCCTTCTTTTCATATTCCTTCAGATTTATTCTGTTGTCAGCCGGGACAGCAAAGTCGACAATTTTGCAAATTCTCAATTTTTTGTTGATTATTATAAGGTCTGGTCTTCTGGCCGAGTGTAGGTGATCCGTGTGTATGTCAAAGTCCCACAGAAGTTTATGCGTGTCATTTTCCTGGATAGGTGATGGGTTATGCATTTACCCTTTGTTGGTATGGTCATTATTATTATTTTTATTATTATTATTGTACTCATTTTGAGTTCTGACCACTAACATTAGCTTATGGTATTTCATAAGATCATGAGTGATAGCAAGTCTTCTGAAGTCCCCACGACTCTTCTCAGTGTTCTAGTCGATCTTAACAATGTTGTGATTTAGATAGCCTCGATTTGCTTTCCGATTTCAGATTTTTCCGTCCTCTTTACTGTCCTTTTTGAAAAAGTTTCCAGTTCATCAATCCCAAATTCGCATCGCCATCACTTTCACGTTCCAATGTTTTCTCTGTTCTCTTTCCATGTCTTAGTATTTGTCTGTTTTTCTGCTTTCTTTGATTTTCACACTGTGGTCTGCTAGAACGGTATAATCCACTACATAGTAAGATCTTGTTTAATGCTGATTATCACTGGGTCTAATCTTCAAGCGGGATCTTCTGTCGAGGATGAGGTCATCCATTTTTACGATAAAATCCAGAGATTCTTTTGCGTCTCATTCTTCAGAATGGATTCTGGTTTGTTTATGTATCATTTAGTAAAAAAAATCAAAGTTGGTAACCGTAGTTGAGCCGACCCGAAAGCTCATATTTTATTACCAACTACAGCAAGATGTAGGGTGGCGTTACTCCTTTCCCATGATTGCACCACTTTACACTTGATCCCTATCTAATAATGCTGGGTGTTATGCAAGGAGGCATCAAGTACCATTTTTGAGACTGATTGAACCCCAGTCGCCCGGGTCATTGGCGTACACTCTACCATTGAGCCAATTTCAACTTCTTGCACAATTCCCAGTGGATCACCTTCCTTCTCCCAGCCATGCATGGTCATGCTCCGTTTGTTCTAGTTTGCTACATTCATTTATTATGTGATTAATGATTTTGTAATTGTCACCACTTAATAAACACTTGTGATTCTCTTGCGTATTATCGATTTTGGCATTTATATAATTGGTCTTTATGGCATTGTTTTGTACCGCTGTTGCATAAGATTTAGTTTCTCTATTTAGGTATCCATTCCATAGCTCTGTCCATATCTTTTCGTGTGAGATTTCGCCGTTTGTCGCTTGAAATATTCAAACAGTTGTTTATCGCTTCACATATTCGCACATTAATTTATTCCTTCGAGAGTTTTTCACACCAGCGTTATCTGATGTGTTTTCCTTGGAATTTGAGTGACAACAAGTCTTTTTAAGTCTTCAAGACTCTTCTCGATATTCTGGTCGAACTTGATAATGGATGGTCTATACTCATGTTTTTATTTCTTTATGTCCCTTTACCAGTCCTTTTGTGACTGCAACGAGCCCATCAATTACAATTGGTACCACCGTCACCTTCATGTTCCATAGGATTTTAGGTTTCCTCCTTACTTCAGCTTCACCCTGTGCTCAGCCGGAACGGCAAAGCCTACTATTCGGTAGATTTTCTCCTATTATCATTTTATTTATTTGAGAGTTCTTCGCTGGAGTCTGAGTTATATAATGGCGGAAGGATTGTTTTCTCCTATTATCATTTTATTTATTTGAGAGTTCTTCGCTGGAGTCTGAGTTATATAATGGCGGAAGGATTGTTTTATATTATCATTTTTCGTTGGTGTTATCTTATCATTCGGGTTAGTTAGGTGCACACATTGAGTGCAGGTGTTCACGCTCGCGCAGGGAGGATGTGACAATCACAGATGTCATAATAAAAACCCGGGAAAGGAAATAGAACTGGGGATGTGAATGACGTCATGCCCGGAAGCGATGGATTGGGATTCTTGGTTATTTTGATAAAAATAGTTTGTTGAGATTTAAACCAAGACGAGTCCAGTTGTTTGCTGCGGGGTGCACGCGTGTTGGTTGGGTCAATGAGTTGAGGTTTGGACCTAGACGAGTCCAGTTGTTTGCTGCGCGGTGCGAGCGCGTTGGTTGGGTCAGACTCTGGACGAACAGTCAGCATAGTAAAAAATTGTGTCACTCTCTCCTCGTGTCGAAAAACTAAAAGTCAAGTTGGTAATAAAAGTTTCGTACCTGAACCAAGAGAGTCGTCAATGTTTCGAGGGTGTTTCAGGATTCCTATGCATGTGAACGTTTTTACATATCCGTATATTTCACGTATTCGTATCTTGGTCTTACCTTGAATATATCACAGAATGACAGCAATTTACTTCATGTTTCCAGGACACTTCTTAGTATTCTAGTTGATCTCAACAATTCTGTAGTATAATGGCTGAGGGATTTCGTTTTATATGTCGTGCGTTTGGGTTTAGTTAGGCTCAGCACATGTGTTAGGTGCAAACCTGAGCGCAGGTGTTAACGCGCGCACGGGGAGGATGTGTCGTTCACAGGTGTCAAAATTAAAATCCCAGACAGAAAGGTTGACCAGTTGATGTGAATGACGTCATGCACCGGAAGCGCGCGCGGAGGATTTGGGGGGGTTTTGAAAAAGTCAGTAGAGTTGAGTCTTGCGGTCCGAAGAAGAAGAGTGACTTTCGCTTGCTCGCCGAGGCCTTATGGCGGGTGCCACATGTGTTGGGGGTGGCGGGTCAGATGGAAAAGTCAGAATAGAAAAAATGTGTATCTCTCTCCTTATGTCGAAGAACCTTTAAACTCAAAGGTAATAAAAAGTTTCGTACCTGAGCTGAGAAGTCGTAATTGTTGTTCGTGTTTCGGGATTCCTATGTTCTATGTATATATGTTATGAACATTCTATGTACGTTTCGCATATCCTTATCATTGGTATGGTACAGTTCTCTTATTTCCAAATCCTCCAGTCCTTGTTCTAATTCTTTGGTGACAGTGCCGAGTGTACCAAATACAACTGGTATCATCGTCAGCTACCTTTGCGAGTTATTCACTCCAGCGTGGAAATACTTTCAGTCGATCTTGTGTAACAGCAAGTGTCCTCGTGTATTCAGGGCTCTTCTAAGAATTTAGGCTGATCTTAACAATGCAATAGTTTTATTGACTTTGATTGTCGCTCCAATTTCCAACTCTTCTAGTCTTTGGGGACCGTCATCGGCATTATAATCGTATAATTGTTTTCACCTTGTGATTATCATCATCGTGTCGTGCCGCTAGCATGGATATCCCTGAACCTCTCTCGCCACTTCTCACTATCGTTCATCGCCGCAGGCAGGTCTTCAGGGCTACATCCCGTATCCTCACATAGCTGCTGTATGTATGTTCTTGCTGGTCGTCCTGCTTTTGCTCGGCCATACGTGGGGGTCCATAGAAGTACACCACTTATGAGCTCGTCTCTAATTCTCCAGCATTGTCCAGCGTGTCTGATTGGTATTTTTTCTAAATTTCGCTATACCGTTGCAGTCGTCATGTTTTTTTAGTGCAGAATGTGTTAATGTGTTAATGTCTCCCCTCACTGCCAGGCTGTGACACAAGATCAGATTTTAAGTGAATTACTGTTGGTTTGAATTCAGAATTTCTCAACAATGAGACAACATACCAAACCAAGAGTAAAGAATCCAGTCTGCCCTATTGTTTATCAATAGCTGAAGCTGGGAGAATAGATGGATTCATGTCTTTTTCAAGGGTATTAGCACCATATAATTTAGGAACAATATCGTGCAGGATTTGAACTCGGTTTATCTCGTATATTACAACGATAACCATTACGCATAGTGTCTGTATGTTGTTGTTTTTTAATTGTTTGAGCATTCATTTCTGCTTTTTTCATTCCGTTTAACAATCTTATGGTTCAAATTATTCATGTTTTCCTATTTATTTAATCATTTATTTAGAGTTATCTCTAAACCCGATTATCTTCAGCACCTTCATTTTCCAGTGTTTGTATATTTTTAAGCAATCAAACAATTTTCTTGATTATTATTTTTTAAGCAATTATCTTTGTTAGTTTTTGTTAAAAAATAAATCATTCAATACAATTTAATTTTATGGATATTGTCCTATTTGATCCGTATAATTTGATCGAGATTTTTATAAAGATTTACGGATCATTAATTGTGCACATTACCATTTTATACATATTCTTCAAAAGAAAACAAACAAACAAACAATTTGTGCCCAGACAATTTGAAAGTATAACGATCAAATTTAATCTTTAAATATTCTGATGTCGGCAATCAAAACTTGACTAACAAAATATAAAGCTTATTTCATGAAAACACTGATATTTTTCCGATAAGAAAATCAATTTCATTTCTGTGGCTTTTAATAAAAAAAAACTATATTCTCTCCAACAATGATTTTATGCGTTAATTTTCATTAATATACAGTATTCTGTAAAGATCCCATACTAAAAACAATAATATAACTGTAATGATCCAATAATAAATTATACACTGATATGAAAGGAAATTATTCCACCTGGAATATTTGTTTTAAATGACTCAATATTAAACGAATGTGACATATAGCTGTGTTACCTATTGACCCTTGACCGAGCCGTCAATCAGAGATGCACCTGTGTAAATAAGTGGAAGAAGATCATGTGATCTAATCGGAAGTAAGTGGGTGTTATGAAATAGTATATGCAGATGCCCGCTCCAGTTGAGAGAGTTAGAGACAGTGAAGGCCAGAGTGAGAGCCAGTCTGCAGTAAGTGAGAGCGCCCCGCTGGGGGGGGGGTGCTGCTTCCAGTTGGGCGGCCTCCATTTGAGAGTGTTGGAGGCAGTGAAGACCAGAGTCAAAGCCAGGTAGCAATCACCGAGAGCGCGCCCGCTGGGGCCTGTGGCCCATACCAGGCCACAGGTTGAGCAACCCTGGCTGAGAATTAGAAGTGCTAAGTGGGTCTTGAAGTTAACTGAGCGTGCTTTGGTCAAGAGAAGAAGTTATAGGCCAATATGGCAATCTGTCTTGTCTCTCCCCATCCGTCCGTCTCACAAACCACTGAAGTTTTAACTCCTTTTGAAAGAATAAAAAGACATATATATATATATATATATATATATATATATTAATATGTATAGAGTTATGGTAATTCTTCATCCAAGTATATTCCCTCATTATGGCTATACAACAGCTGGATTACTGCACACTAAACAGTCGATATCCCCCAAGAGCAAGACGATGTAACTAAGTGCAAGTAGCAAGAGGAATTGGCCTCAATGCCAACGCAGATAAAACATAGTTCAAGTGTTTTAAACAATATAGAGCCATATCTTCATTAAATGGCAATCTCTGAAATAAGTAGACCAGTTTAGCAGCAATATTCATCTACTGAGCGTGATTTCAACTTACGCATAGGTTCAGCGTGAACTGCTATCAACCAATTATCAACATTGTGGAAATTTGATCTCTGATTGAAAAGAACGGGAAGTCTTCGAGGCTATAGGTGTCTCAGTTTTAATACATGCTTACATCACTTGAGCTTTAACAAAGTGCTTGGAGAAAAAGATTTGTGAGAACTACGCAAGGAAGATGTGTATTTTTTGCAGAAATCTAAGGAGCAACACGTCAAAAAACTTAGATTTAAAATTTTCTGAACACTTATGTAGCAATTACATATATATATATATATATATATATATATATATATATAGTTTTAGTCACCAAAAACCTTTCTATCGAACACGTAGCACACATTTACATTGTAGCCGTTACACGGTTTGTATAAATAAACATGCTTCCAAGACAAGGCATGAAAAGAGCATCCCTTCATGGAAGGCTCCTCTAACAATTCCCAGCAACTGATCCTCCACACACTCTCCAAGACCACACCGCTCGATTCAGAAGATATCGAGGTAGTGGACCTGGATGCATAACCATTTACACACTTAAAGTCAATCATGCACAAGTTGTCTACTTCTGAGGAATTATCATCATCTTCAGGAATTGACAGTGAAAAATATATGACTAGAAGTAGTGGGTGTGTCTGAGTGCATGTGTTCTTACGAAACTCATTCATTTATTATAATATATACTCCTGGTGAATACTGGAATGAGGTGACAATAACAATTTATTCTTATACAAATATAAACTCTCTTTTTATTTACGAAAGGTCAAAATGGTTACGAGTGTGTGTGTGTGTGTGTGTGTGTGAGAGAGAGAGAGAGAGAGAGAGAGAGAGAGAGAGAGAGAGAGAGAATCGGATAGACATGGAACCTTTAAGACACAAAATCTTCAAATTTACGCAAGGTGAGTTTCATCTTCAGAGAACTTTACAACCTGTGGCTGTCTGCCTACAAACTGGCTAATTCCCAAAACAGCCTGACTACTCACAGTTTAGTGTTGAGTTTTCTGACTGACTGCTTTCTCCTTGGGGCTGAAAACTTCAGTAGTTATATATTTTTCGCACGCCTATGCTATTCTTCTTACGCAATTCACATAGTATTTCTGCTGTCCCTGGTTTAACTTAAGACAGTTTTTTTCATATAGATTCCTCTTGATTATTAAATAACACTCTTATATATATATATATATATATATATTGGTTTGATGTCATATCAACTATTATAGGTTAATTAATACCAAATTCTGTTTTTACACATATATAATAAATATATGATTTGTTAACACATTATGTAGATACACACAGTTAAATAGACAAACAGTTCTATTTCTATCAGTTCAGTTTCGCCCAAGTCTAAGTATAGCAATTCAACTAACAATTCAATTAAAGATCAATCATTAGTCAAAACACAGTTAGATGATCATACAGTTCTATTTCAAACAATTCATTTTTGCATAAATCAATTGTTTGCTCTCAGTTTAAATATCATCATTTCTATTTGACCTATTGATAGGACCCTCTCCGTTGCTACCGCGCTGGGCCTGAGTAGACCTGAGAGCAATGGCAGTGGAGGGTTACTCTCCTTTCCCCAAAGCTTCCTTACTGGAGCCTCACCCTCAGATTATTTAATATCATAACCAGGACAATCATTGTTGGGGACCTTATCCCGCCACAGAAATGCAATCGATGTATTCTAAGATGCACAGGTTCCAAAAGAAGGGGTGCATCAACTGTGATCAGAAATTATAACAATACACAATATATATCCACATTGAACATAAACGGGGACAATGTTGCTGACAGTGCGCCGATATAAGGAGTACTAGGTTATTTGCCTAGTGGGTAAAGTGTTCGCCAATGGTCCGGGAGACCTGGGCTCAATCCCAGGTCGCGTCATACCAAAGACTTTTAAAATGGTACTTGATACCTCCTTGCTTTACACTCAGTACTATAAGGTACGTATCAAGGGTAAAGTGGTGCAATCCTCTACACCTCCGTGTAGTAGCTATTGAAAAGGGTGCCTTAAAGTCGCCCTCGACTACAGTCGCCAACTTTACTAACTTAAGTTATAAGATGGTTGAATACTTTGAAAAATTTGTCAGAATAAATCACACTTATTAGCAAGAACGTATACTCAGGTAAGAAACATCTTATTTTGCGTTGTGAGAATTCTATATTCTCCAAGTACATTTACACGCGCGTGCGCATACAGAAATATCTATCTATCTATCTATCTATCTATCTAAGCCAGGCTCTGAAACTATAATTTTTATTCCTTTCCAAGGATATAGATTGAAAGATATACGAGTGAAGCTCAAAGAACTACAACTTTTATTAATTCACGTAGATGTATAATAAGTAAGTTGATAGATAGATAGATAGATAGATAGATAGATAAGGAGTATATATATATAATTAGGTAAGAAGATAGGCAGGCTGACAGATTGACAGACATACAAATAGATAAAAGATATTTAAGTAAAAAATGTAAGTAGTAAAAAGATAGATATATTCCGCTGTTTATATCTTTTTCACGCTTTAATGAAATGAAGATGTGATACTGGCAAATTAATCTGCCTAATTTGCATGAGTATAAGAGAGAACCTATATAAATCTCTCTCTCTCTCTCTAAGAATAACTGAGGGAGATTGATCAATCCCTGCTTCGTGCAGAGGCTTTTCAGCTGGCCGTCTGGCATTCGTGTCGGATGGTTAATTTCCTCCCGCTTCAGGGGGCCTTTCCCCCACGCTTTAACCCTCATCGGAGGGGGCTTGGTTTATTGCCTGGCGCCTGAGGCGCCCCTCTTTAGGGGAATGCAGACGAGACCCGAGGCATTTTTGGGAATGCCGGACGCGTCTGGGCCACAGGCCTGCATCCGGACCCACCTTAAAAAAGGCATTGTGCCACACTTGCCCGATTGGTGGGACACAAATACCGCTTGATCAATCCATGCTTCGTGCAGAGGCTTTTCAGCAGATTGTCTGGCATTCGTATCGGATAGTTAATTTCCTCGTGCAACAGGGGACCATCCCCCCAGGCTTTAACCCTCTTAGGAGTGGTTGGATTTATCGCCTGGCGCCTGAGATGCCCCTCTTTGGAGGAATGCCGACGGGGCTCGAGGTTCATTGCCTGGCACATGAGGTGCCCGACGCGGCCCGAGACATTTTTGAAGTCGACGGACGCATCTGGGCCACGGCTCTACGCCGGACCCACCTAAAAAGGCCTTGTGCCACACTCGTCTGTCTGGTGGGATGTTCGTCAAATATAAGCTTGATTAGTCGATAACCAATGTAAATCTTTTACATCACAACGGAAAAGAAAAAGAGAATTGACTTACTCGACTTGGTTATAGATTTTCTCTCCGAACAAGAATTTAGAGTTCGTACTCATTCAGAAACTAAAATTTGGAATGCTGCTTTTTTATTCAAAACCCTGAAACTTCCCATTTCGTCTCTTGCACGACTCTATTAATTATTAAGTCGTACAAGGTTAAATTCATTCTGTATCCCGACTATGTATTGAATAAAATTGAGCTCAACTCCAGTGTGTGGAAAGAGAAGAGAAGGTTAAAATAAATGTATTTATACAAGTACTTGAGTCAAACGGAAGGTGAGATAAAGGAGAAAAAAAAAGCCGAAGAAAAAATGATGAAAGAAAACAGTGTGTGAAAAACACATGTCGTCGATAAGTAAAATATATTTTAAAAGAAATAAAAATGAATGAACGAGTAAAAAAAAAATATCGTAAAATGTTAATTGACAAAAGTCGAATTGAAGAAGACCACTTGACGCTTTCTTTCTCAGTTTATTCCATATTGCTGAACACAAATAGATCTCGGCTTACATCACCTTCCCTTCATTCCCTTTCTTTCTTTTCAAATGTATGTCATATTTATTCAGTGGATGATGGAAGTGTTTTTAATTCACTGACGCATTGACGTGATTATTCTAAGAGGACAAGAGATACCCGCCTCTTCAATCTGGAGACGATAGCATCAAGAGGAAAATAATTTGAACAAGAGATTCCATTAGTTATTTTACACGCAACTACTTCACGTCTTTAGTTAAATATTTACCTTTATTTTATAGATTTTTGTTTCTTTTCTTTTTGTTATCATTATCGGATTTTTTTATTTCATCTCTTTTTTGGGGGGATTTTTTTATTTAATTTTTTTTTTCCATATGACATTTTATTTTATTTTTTTAAATCTTTACTTCTTTGTATTTTGAGTCTGATTTTCTTTCTCTTTTTCTGACAGCCTGTCGTCAGGACAGAGAATACGATGACTCTGTTCCTAGCTGAGGTGTAAGACCCCACCCCTCAAAAAGCAGTAGTTCTGAAGATCTAAGAACTGTAAAGTACCCTTCATAACCATAAGATTTATATGTCCCGGGGATGTAGCGATTGTTAAGGTCTATACACTCAGTCAAATTAATCTGTTTTAGAATTATTAGTATAAGGTAAAATTCTTGATCCCATATAACTGGAAATTATTTCTTTTAAGAACAGTGACATTGAAGTTATAATTACTTAAAATGGTAAATTATTATAAGTTATTTGAAATCATAAAGCAGTGTGAAAGTTATTTGTATTGGAATTGTTGATTCCATATAAATAGAATTTTTTTTAATATTTAGAACAGTGAATGAAAGCTATAATAGATTACGAGTGTTTATTATTAGTTACTTGAAGGGATTATTGTTTACTAAGGTTTTTTATTAGTTATTTGAAAGGATATTTCTTTACTAAGGTTTATTATTAGTTACTTGAAGGTATTATTGCTTACTAAAGTTTATTATTAGTTACATGAAGCTGTAATTGTTTTCTAAGATTTATTATTAGTTACTTGAAGATATCATTGTTTACTATTTTTTTTTGTTACCTGAAGGGATAATTGTTTACTAAGGTTTATTTCAATTATTTGAAAGGATATTTAACTAAGGTTTATTATTAGTTACTTGAAGGGATAATTGTTTACTAAGGTTTTTTTTATTAGTTATTTGAAAAGATATTTGTTTACTAAAGTTTATTATTAGTTACTTGAAGCTATAATTGTTTACTAAGGTTTATTATTCGTTACTTGAAAGGAAAATTATTTACTAAGATTTATTATTAGTTACTTGAAGATATTATGGCTTACTAAAGTTTATTATTAGTTACTTGAAGGAAAATTTGTTTACTAAGGTTTATGATTAGTTATGTGAAATTATAATTGTTTATTATATTTTATTATAAGTTACTTAAAGCTGTAATTTTTTTTACTAAGGCTAATTAATAGTAACTTGAAACTATAATTGTTTACTGAGGATAATTATTATAAGTTATTTGAAATCAATAAAAGTTGTGTAAATTATTTGTATCAGAATTACTTGAGATTACATAACTATTTAAAAAAAACTCTTAAGAGCTAATCACACGATGTCAATATATCGAGTGAACGGGATTCCCTAAGCTCAAAGCATAAAAAGCGCTTTTTAAATTTAAATGCCGTTAAAATCAGTCATTTATTTCTGGGTTTTTTTTTCGAATAAACTTTATATTCATTTTTGTGAAATTTGTCGTTTCATTCCTTAGTTTCATATTTTTAATTCTTATTTTCATTCGCTTTGCCTTTTTATTCTAATTGCTTTTATTCTTCTTTATATTATTCATTTTTCATTAGTCAACACCAATTCTATTTATTTTCATAAATCGTTATGTTGTATAGCCACGATCAACTATACAAACACCGATGCATGCAAGATCATAACAACGATACAATAATAAAGACGAGCGACACATTTCTTAGAAAAATATACCTCTCACTTTTATTGAAAGGGTTGTGTGTGAGAGGGAGTTGGAGACTGAACAGAACTGCAACATATTGACCCCCACTCTTATGGCCATAAGCGTTTCTTTCCCGTTCTCCTGGGCTGCTCAACTGGGGGCCTGGGGCCCAGCCTCTCTGGGTGCTGGTTTTCTCTACTGCATCTTTTCTCCAACTCGTCTGATCCCTAAACTCTCAGTCGGGGGCCTGAGGGCTCCCTCTGCTAGGTGCTGGCTTTCTCAACCGCATCTTGTCACCAACTGGTCTGGTCTCAAAAAACTCCTTGAATTTCCTGTGCACTAAGTTATATAATAGTTCATCGCCCACTCAATCTCTTATCACTTCCGCCGTCTTTGGAATGGCATGTTTGATCGTCATCGAGCGGAAATAACTGTCATTCAGTTCACAGGTCACTCTCTTCCGGTGCATCAGTTTGTGACTGTACCGTGAGATTTTAACCCTGTCCCATATTGTCAGCTAAGCTCGCCCACGCCAATGGAATATGTACTTCTGCCGTCTTTGGAATGGTATGTTTGGCCGGGTCGGAGGTCAATATACAACAATTATTTTTGTTTTTTATCAATCTTTTCCCGACACAAAAACTGACAGTTTCTCCCCAGATCCCTCGCTCTGCCCATGAGACTGACCGTATCCTATGCCGAAAGGTAAGATTTCCTTATGAGTTTGCAACTAAACTACATCTAATGGTGAACCTCCAGTTGAGGAGCCTTTATTGCCATTAATACCAGGTCCACTTTGACCTAGGTTCGTATTAGCTGTTAAAATCTCATGTCAGTCAAATGGATCCGTTTGCATTACTTTTTATTAGACAGGAATTCCTGACACCATATAACTAAATTATTTGTATTAAGAATTTTTTTTTGCATATATAATCGTTTACTAAGGATTAATATTAGTTACTTGCAACAATATAACTATGTGCAAACAAATAATTATTATTAAATTGAAAGTTGCTTGAAACTATTACCATTCTCTTGGAATACTTGCAATTATTACCATTCTATAGTAATCCTTAGAATATTTCAACTGTGTGCAAATTATTTCTATTGAATAAGAATACATCATCATCATCATCATCATCATGTCGTGCCGCTAGCACGGATATCCCTGATCCTCTCTCGCCACTTCTCCCTATCACTCGTCGCCTCTGGCAAGTCTTCAGGGCTACATCCCGTATCCTCACATAGCTGCTGTATGTATGTTCGAGCTGGTCGTCCTGCTTTTACTTCGCCATATGCGGTGTCCATAGGAGTACATCACTTATGAGCTCGTCCTTGCTACTCCAGCAGTGTCCTGCATGTCTGGATCGTCTAGCTTGGATAGTTTTCGTGATGGGAATACTTAACATCATATATTGGCGTGCATAAAACTCTTGAATATAACAAGACGAAAAATGCAGATATAAATGCACAATGTAAGCAATTTCAAAACTTTTAGGCATAGAAGAATCGTTAAAATCAATCAATCAATCAATCAATCACCAGTTTTTACTTCCAAACACTGATGTTCATTGCATCATCAACTGAATACAGCACAGTGTCTTCATAGGATATCTACAACTATCCTCTCTTGAATTTTCCTTTGATTTGTTGTGCCCCGTTTGTTTGTGCTGGAGAATACACCAATTGTATCGCTTCAGATACACCCCCGCAACGAGTGTCCTGGATATAACACTAAACAATCTGATGCTAAGGCTCGAGTAATGCTGGAGCTTCGGGGAATGCTGAGTACCTCTTCAATACCATCTCTCTCAGTTCCACTCTACCCCGGAGTGGTAGCACCTGATAGAGTCCTACGTATGGACCAAGTAGATAAACTAAGTACAAAACCAATAACATGCCAAATTGAATTGCTTGGAATCGAATTGTTTGATTTTTTTAAATGTGCAAAATCAAAGGTCTGTTTTTTTTTTTTTTGAATAGTTAATAATACACAGCAATACTTGCAACCATTTAACTCTGTTATGCTAAATCGCATTGTTAGAAATAGAACTGTGCGTATTTCAATTTTCCTGGTAAAGAGCTCAATGTAACTGATATTACAGAGCAATAATTTCTTTAAGAAAAAACAAAAACGGTCACATTAGGATCATAAATTTATTTCAATCTTGTTATAGGTTTTGATATAAATTTAAAAAAACCCAAAAATAACGGGACTTCTTCAGATCTAATTGATAAAATAATTCAGAATAGACACAGGAAAGAATGGTGGGAGGGACTAAAAGAGGGGTGAAGTGTTTTCTCCTCATTCAGCCCACTTCCAGTTTTTTTGTTTTTATTACCGGTTGGAATTATAGTAAATAAATTTTTTTTTATTTTTTAAAATATAAATACATTTCAACTTAAAACTCCAGATAAATACTAATTTAGGGAAGTACAAACTTCCTTAAAAACCTTACGTAAGGATACAGTAATACTTATATTAAATTAAATTCAAAATTTAAAATTAGAATTTTTAATTTCAAATTTTATTTTCGTGCCTTTTAATTTAGATACCCTTCCATTGAAGAGTACGTACACATCACATGGTTTTTTCTCATATTATTTCATTTTATCTAATTTTATTAATTTCACTTTAATTCACAATTTAATCCTATGTTTTTTTTTTAATTTATTTAAGCGTTATCTATGATAATTTGTCAATAGTTTACATTTATTCCAATGTCTACATCTAGCTATTAATTCACATCACTGACGCGTATAGATATTTTGGTGAATCACACTATTTTCCCAAAATCGTCAAGACTGACAGGGTTCTTTAACTTTGGTATGGCAACCAGTCTAGGAAAAGTAATTAAACTCTATAAAACCCTGCGATTTTGTGTCCCATTTTGCTCGTGCGGAAGGGGTCAGCAAAAACATATTCTGGTGAATTACGAAGATAACAAAAGAGCGGTACCTAAGAAGCACAAAATATAAAATGGAATCAGATGAACCTAAAAGATATTTGAAACATGTAGATCAATAGACTCAACTGTAAAAAGACGAGGCGCTCGTGAATTAACGGTTATTGTCATGAAAAACTGACACAGTGACCAGAGTTGGGTTCCTTGAGGAACATAGATTTAATACACTTGGAAACGATATATATCCAACTATTCTCCTTACAATTATAAGCAAATGGTAGAACCGATTAGACTCGTTAACCATGCTTTGGTGACAAGTCCAGGAGAAAGGAAACTCCGAAATTAAGCCTATTGAACTCCACTTAAATATTGAAGTAATATTATATATATATATATATATATATATATATATATATATATATATTACTTCAACTATAAAATATAATAAAACAGAGATGATATCACGACTAATTTTCATAACGCTGATCTTTAGGTGAGCCTGTATCAACACTTCTTTCTGTCTCTTCTCTACCTTTCTATCGCTTTTTTTCTGTTTATACATATTTACCAACCCCACCGCTCGGACAGGATATGACACAAGGTCTTTAACAGGTTTGAAATCAGAGTTTTCCTTCTCCTAGGCTAGTTGCCCCAGCAATGCTGAAGAATTAGTCTGTCCTACTATTTACCGATAGCTGGAGGGAGAATAATTGGCTTCATACCTTTCCCAAAGGTATTAGTGCTATGTGAAATGCAATCAGTCTCACCAGGATTTGAACTCGTGTCACCATGTCCATTTACTGCGACGATAACCATTACACCACGGGCACCTCTTTTTCTGATCATAAGTCGTTGGTAAAACGATGCATTTGATTCAGTCTTTCATCATCATCTTTAATTTCAATTAAAAAAAAACATGAAAATGTTATTTGATTGCTCCAGCATATTTTCCAGGACACCACAGTAATTTTCTTTTCTGTTTATTCCTTCTAAATTTTTCCTTTCGCTTTTTGGTTAATTTTCATGTTGTCTTTCTTTTTTCCTTATCAATAATAATTTCTAAATTTTCACTTTCTTTTTTATCTTGTCTGGATGTTTGTATCTTTTGCTATTTTATTAATTATATTTTGGATATCTTTTTTAACTTTATTGATCATTCGTTGTCGCTTATCTTTTTATTTTCGTTTATGTTTTCTGTAAAACACTCATTTTTTACAGCTTCTATTTAGTGTTCTTTCTTTCTTAGGGATATTACATTTTATTAATCATTGGCCCCTTTTTTTATCTCAGTTATTTGAATATCCAATTTCCACACTTTTATCCCTTAAATGCCTTCTTTTTCAGCGAGCTTCTTTTTTTCTAACCATTACTTAATTTTTCTCTCATCTTAAAAAGTATCTTTTGATTATTTTCGTTACGAATCAACATTTTTTCTTTAAAATGATTGACAGTAATTCTTTCTTAGGGCTTTTTTGGTTCAATTTATTTTTTACCACTCAGTTTCTTACGATAAACATTTTCCTTTCTATTTTATCTCTCTAAAGCCGTCTTTATTTATAGATCTAACTTCTTGTCTTTTATTCTGGCAATGCTTCCTTTTTTTTTAAAATCCTATTCATCAGAGAATAATTATAGAAACGTATTTATCTAATATATAACGTAAATTTCTATTTTTATCTCCACAAAATCGTCTCTGCGTAAAGCCTAGTGCTTAAAAAAAAGCAAAAAAAGACAACAAATTATCCTCACTCATTAAATAGAGATACGTACCTATGTAGAGTATACTTTTTAGTTGGGTCGATTTGCTTAACGGCATATCAGACTTTATGGGATATTGAATGCCAAAGGTATCTTTAGAGAAAAACTGTTATTTTACTGTTTACTCGATAGCTGGGCGGGAATAAATTAGTTCATACTTTTCCTTAAGGTTTTCGTCCAAAAGTTAACGTAATAGCCAGGTTGGAGTTCGAACTCACTTACTGCGATGTAGCAGAGCAATCCATTAGCCACTACACCACAGGGACAACTCCTCTTATTTTTGGTGACATCATTTTGATTCTGGACATACTAATAATAAATAATATCTCAAAATATCCGATTTTAATGAATAATGTTTAACTCGAATTTCTAAAATCAATTCTATTTCTCTTGTTTTTGTTTTTTTTTGTTTTGTTTTTTTTGCTTTGCTGACTTTGTTTAACGGCATATCAAATTTTATAGATTATTTAGTGCCAAATCCAACCTTTAGAATGACATTCGTTGTGCTACTTAACCTATAGCTGGGGTTAAAAGGCGGTTCATAATTTCCCCTAGAGTATTATCCCGAAAGCGAATTTTCGTTCTGTCAGATTTGTAGAAAAACAACTGAGGTGGATTAGGAAGGTCATATATTTCCGAAGTGGAGAGTTCCGAAAGTGAATTTAGCTGCCCGACAGAAGTTCAAACTTTACGGCTGCTTAGTTCAATTTGGTTAGGCACGGTGCGACTCAAAGTCAGTTTGAAGTGGAGTACAACCTTTTAAAGATATGACCAGAATCGGATCCATAAAGAACGATGAAGTAGCCTCACACTTTGTGTCTGTTATCAATTTCCAAGTGTTTCTATAGCGTAAAAAATTGAATGGATAGAATAAAACAACAGAGCTCCTAAAATTTGAGGGGAATTGGGATTTTATGTTTCTCTTTGCCCATCAGACAATTACCCATCAGTGACATGGCAATCATTGACGACCATGCTTCCCAAATCAACCTAGTTCATTTTTAATCTTGTGTAACATTGTAAGCAAATAGCACCAGGGCGAGAAAAATCACCTCAATGAAAGTTTCCTGAGACTAAGTAGAGAATAAAGTAGTCCCTGTGGCGTAATGCTTAAAGTGCTGAACGGTAACCCCGAAGTGAGTTCGAACTGTAGTCATGCTATTACATTCTCTTTCGGAGTAACACTTTTGAGCTAAGGTATGAACTACCTTTTACTCCCAGCTCTGGTTTAACTAGTATCACTGCTGTTTTTCAATAAAGATGGCGTCGGTATTTAAATAACCCACGAAGATTGACATGTCATTAATACAAAAAAAAAACAACAATGGCAAGATGAAGAGATGATAGCATAACAGGGAAATTATTTTGTCGATGAAGGAAAGACCCAATTGTTTCATGAATCCAAGAAAACCTACAAATGATATTGGGTTCACTGGATTCGAAAATTCAGTTGCTTACTTGATCTCTGCCCATCACTAAGTGGTTGATTGACGAGCCTTTTTAAAAATTCACAATGATACCGTGATCACTTCGCACAACTAACGTGGGAGTTGTTGTGGCAGACACTTTGCTGCCGCTCGCCAGTTTCATCGGGAGGGAAAAGTTTGTTGCAAGAATCACCGGGGCTGCCACTTCACTATATTAGCCATCACCGATATTTTTCATCATACATTTTGTGAAAGCACGTGCGATACCCTAACCTCATCAGCGTCAACCAGGGTGATAACACAGTTTCGGTAGCTCAAAGCGATACTGCTATTCCTGGCGCTACCAAGCAGCTTTTGCCACCGGACAGGGTATTTAAAGAAATATATATCTATATATACGCCAGATCAACTAAAAGCAGACATTACACTGGACATTCGTTCATCTTCATTTTGGTGCAGTTTGTGATTTAAAAACGCGTTTACTTACGGCCGTTGATGTCATAGCAATCGTTTCTTGATTTTGCGTAATCACACGAGAAAGGTGGTTACGCGTATATATCATTCATGTTGAAATCCTTTCTATATCCGTTATCTATTCGGTTCGTTTTCTTTCGAACCGATATAGTGTTATATTCTCATGTGCCGTATCATAAGGACACAATAATTAAGACGCAGTGACAAAGACAGACCTACGCAGGATAAAGACGCAGGAAGACTTCTTTAACGATATTTACGTCTCACTTTATTGCAAGGGTTCGAAAAGGTTGTGTGGGGTTTTACTGTGAGAGGGGGCTGGAGATCGAACATAAACTGTAACATTTTGACCCCACTGTTATGACAGTCACGTTGTGTCTTTCTTGTTCTCCTGATGCTGGGGTCCACTCCATCGGGGTTCCCGAGGGCCCCCTCAGTCGGGTGTGGCTTTCCCTACCACATCTCGTTTCCAACTGTCTAGAACTCTTCTAGCAACTACCTCAACTTCCGTCTTGACTGCGTTATATAATAGTTCAACGCCTACACGATCGCCCCTCGATCTTTGAAATCGAATGTTTAATTGTCATCAAGCGGAAATAACTGTCATGCAATTCAGAGGTAACTCTCTTCCGGTGCGTCAGTCTATGGGATATTTCTACCTCGTCCCATTTCATCAGCCAATTTCCGCCCACGCGAATTCCTCTCATAACTGCCATTAGAATGTATCACTTCCTTCCGGTGCATCACCTTGAATGGCATTTTTGGCCGGGTCAAAAGGTTATCTATTCGGTTCGTTTTCTTTCGAACCGATATAGCAGTCTTCAGTTACCACGCTAAAGTAGATGCATACATCTTTAAGATATAATCATTAATTTTCCTTATCATTTATTTTTTCAATTGTGCCTCACGTTAGAAAAATAAATCGAAACTTTTGACTCAGCTTCGTATTTTGTTGTACATGTTACCGAAATGAATGCTGGATCTTTCCATTGACTTTTCATTTTTGTTTTCTTTCCTTTTAAATCTTACCTTCTCAGGAATTTATTGATTGTCAAGAACTTTCGGGGTTTCTTAGAAGTATTCCAAGTTACACTGTATTTACATTGACGTCTGACCTTTAAAAGCAAAGAACCCAAACGCTAACACAAGATTTCTCGACATGATATTTACGTTATATCAAGCGATGAGAAATGGCGCTTGAAGTACAACGAAAAATCTTAACATCATTTTTGTTATTTACTAAGCTCTGCTTAGTCTGGCCCACACGCATCAAGCTGCTTAAAGCTCCTAGCTGTTCCTAAGTGGCCAATCAACTAATTACTGAATAGATGCATTACCGCTTAGCTTCGATGATCTGTCAGTAACATTTGCTTTCAGCGTGATTTGGTAACCGAAAAAAAAAGTATCGCTTAGTTTTCGCACAAGACAAGAAGTATTGTACACTTAGTGCATATCAAAATCATTACATAGTATCAATTTATCACCAAGATTAGCTTGTTAACCATTACACTATAACAGCTTAAATACAGAAGAATGATGTTCCTTGTGAGGACCAAAATCATTGATTAAGTTCAAGTTGTCTGGCTCATTAACTTTTTGACTATACAATGCATCTTTCTTCTATTCGTTGACATGATGATCATGATGATGATGAATAGTGTGCTCGTTTAGGTTGAAAACCTTACATCACCCCGAGCGCACTGCTCCCTCTGTTGCAGTGTAAAGGACCTTGTAAGTTCTATCACGTCAAAGAGAGTCTACGTTTCACCTCAAAAATCGCTGAAGACAGTTCGCAACAAGTCTTGATGTGCCAATTTGATTTAGTATATGAACAGTAACAGAGCATAGGTGAGTGTATCAGTTGTCTTTTCCGTGTATTATTTATTTATACTCCGTTGTATTTGGAATCAATCTCTTGATCCTTCTGAAAAACCTACACTTCCCATATAAAGAGAATTTTTGTTAGTTGTCTAAATTTCTAAGACGAAATCTTGTTGATTTTTATCATTAAGGTTTTTTCGGATTATTGTCTTCATCTTTATTGCTATTTCCACATCGTTTCGGCCGATATGTCCTCCGGCCTTCTTCAGGTGTTTGTCAAACTCGGGAACCTTCACGGAACTTCGAACTACGTCCTTTATTGAAACCACGGGGGTCGCCTGTTCTGATTCCGTGAGCCATACCCGGGTACAAGTGTTAATTATTCCTGTATATTACTCGCTTGTAGTGAGGATCTGAAGGTCGCAGGTTCAATCCTCACTACAGGCGAGTAATATACAGGAATACTTAATATCTGTACCCGGTTATGGCTAACGGAATCAGAACAGGTGACCCCCGTGGATTCAATAAAGGACGTAGTTCGAAGTTCCGTGAAGGTTCCCGAGTTTGACAAACACCTGAAGAAGGTCGGAGGACATATTGGCCGAAAAGTTGTGGAAATAACAATAAAAATGAAGACAATAGTCCGAAAATCCTTAATGATAAAAAGAATTTTTGTTTTCCTTTTATTAAAAATATCTTGGTTATATATATATATATATATATTGAAATAGGTAGGTCCACGAAGAGATTTACATTTTTTGAATTTATTTATTTTGTTCTTACATACGTGTTATATATGTGTATGTTTCCAGCTTGTTGTTTTATTCAGAGAACATATATGGCACAAGGCCTTGTTAATGGGTAACTCAATGAGACTTGAACTCACTCTTGTTCGCAGTTTGAATGTTTTTAAGTTGGTTATGGCTTTTATAATGAGGACACACACTCACACACAGAGAAGAAAAATAACTGTTCATGAAACCCAAATTCACTCTAACACACACACACACACAACGACAAAAATATACCAAATATCAAAGAGGGATAAAGCCGACTAAATTAAGCACACTCTAAGAAAAATGAGAATGCGTCATCTCACACGTATCCCCAAATTTACTGTTTTCATTTCCCCAATCAAACCAGTGACAAGACATGAATCCATTTTGTTTACATTTGGTCTTCCACTGTTGGTCACTGGTGTATTCGCTTGAACTTTCCAATTTGACAAACATTTCCGCTCAAAGATTTTAGCTAACTTAACAACTAACTGAAAAACTCGCGGCTAAACAAAAGCAGATCATAAAATAATTAATACAGTCAGCAATCACGGCAATTGGATTACAGATCTATCTGACCAATTAATGGGATCTTATACTGTAATTTTCCTATTCCATAAGTTCTTTTTTTAATTTTTGGAAAGGTTTCCTTATTTACTCGTTTCTCCTTCTTTACCTAAAAACCTTTGTCTACTAAAATGGTATAGAACTCTAGTTAAACTGTTTCAATTTTTAATTTCAATAACGACCAAGATGTATACACAATGGGATTGGTTAGTTGGTTAGTTGGTTGTTTGGTGTTCTGTTGTATATTAACTCTTGATGGCTATTTTATGATTGGTTTTGTTGGGGTTTATGGAGTATCAACTCTTGTAACTTAATTAATGCCAAATTTTCTTTATACATATATCATAAATATGATTTTTAAGCACATTTTGTAGATAAAATTTTTAAAGGAGCCTGAGCTCCCTTTTCAATGTTAAATGGTTTCACTTATTTCTGTCTAATACAAATAATTCTAATGAATATTAATCATTTGATTGCACAGAGTTAAATGTTTTCAAGCATTCCTATTTAACACAGAAAATTCAATTTGCCATTTGTTGACGTACAGTTAAATGTAAAAAATATTTCTATTTCAAACAAATATGTTTAGCATAAGTACACAGTTTAAATGTCAAGCAGTTCTATTTGACCCATATATAGGACATTATCAGGTGTTATGACTCGGGGCCAGAGTGGACCAGGGAGTGATGAAGGGGTACTCTGCATTTCCCAAAGCTCCAGTATTAGTAAAAGCTTACAATCAGATATTTTAGTGTCATATAAGGACACTCGTTCGTTGAGTCTTACCTCTCTGCAAAGATGCAGTCGGTATATTCTACAGCCCCACCATACTCGACCAGTAATTTTATGCCAAATCACACACACACACACACACACACACACACACACACACACACACATTTATGGTGTCTATGAAGTATCTACAATCTCATCATCATCATCATCATCATCTCGTGCTGGCAGCACGGATACCCCTGACCCTCTCTCGCCACTCCTCCCTATCGTTCATCGCCCTAGGTAGGTCTTCAGGACAACAACCTGTATCCTCACATAGCTGCTGAATGTACGTTCGAGCTGGTCGTCCTGCTTTTGCGCGGCCATGTGTGGGGATCCATAAGAGTACATCTCTTATGAGTTCATTTGATGAGATATCTTAATCAGGTATGTTCTATGTACTTATTAGTTATCAAGGTCTTTAATCACGTTGTATTTGCGTATGTCAGTTTGGTTTGCTACCTTTACTTAAAGACATATCCATATTCATGGGTTATATGATGCCAAAGCCCTCCTTGCAGGAGAATAGCATTGATACCATTTAACCTATGAATGGGAGGATAACGGGTTTCATACTAATATTTCAGGTATCCTGTTGATGAAAGGGGTACTGTTAAATGAACCCTGATGAATGGCTACTTTTGAAGAAAAAGCTTAGTGTGTGCCTTGGTTCATTGGAATAAAATTGGATCCATAATCTCAGCGAAACTACAGAACTAAGTCTGGAAGAGATCCACTGTCAGTTTGTGCATAACAAGAAATTCATGATGACAGTGCTGGACAAAAGGAGAAGTGGACAGCCAAGAATATCCTTGGACAACATTGATCGTGTAGGAATAGCCTTTAGCGTTCTCCTACAAAGTCCATCCATTCGGCAACCAGAGAGTCACAGCTGCCACCTTCATCAGTATATGGGTGTCCTCGTGGTGTAATGGTTAAAGCGATGAACTGTGGAATCGTAGTACGCGAGTTCGTACTCCAGTCGCGCTATTACGTTCACTTTCGGGCAAATACCCTTGGGAAAGGTATGAACCCCCTTATTCTCCCTCCAGCTATGGGTAAATAGTAGGAATGACTGATTTTCTTCAGCCTTGGTGAGGCAACTAGTCTAGGAGAAGGAAAACTCTGAATTCAAACCTGTTAAACTCCGCTTAAAAATTGACCTTGTGTCATATCCTGCCCGAGCGGAGGGGTTGGTAAATAGTACCTTCATCAGTACATAAAATCCTACATAACAACTTGCGATTGTCAACTAAAACAGTTAAACTCTAACGGTAATTCTGGCTCAGTCGGTTGGAGCTGCAGAATACACCAACTTCATTTCTGAAGAGGGATAAGACCTGTCCTGGATATGACACTAAACAATCAGATGGTATATTTTCAGTTATGCTGGATCAATGGGGAATGCAGAGTAGTTCTTTATTTCTAACGCTACCAGGTCAACTCTGGCCCGGAGTGACAGCACCTGATAGAGTCCTATTCATGTGTGAAATAGAATTGTTTGTAATTTAAATGGTACTTATGCTAAACTGAATTGTTTGAAATAGAAGTAATTTTTACATTTAACTGTGTGTAAACAAAAAAGTGTTCATATGATAAACTGAATTGTTTGAAATATAACTGCTTTTGACACATAAACTGTGTATTTATGTTAAACCGAATAGTTTGAATTAGAACTTTTTCACATTTAAACTATGCAAATATATTAAACCGAACTGTTTGAAAAATAACTGTTTTGACATTTAAACTGTGTACATATGTTAAACTGATTTGTTTTAAATAGAAGTTTTGACATTTTAACTGTGTAATCATGTTAAATTGAATTGTTCAAGATATAACTGTTTTTACATTTAACTCTACATATATTGAATAGAATTGTTTGAAATAGAACTCTTTTGATATTTAAATAGTTACTTATGCTAAACTGAATGGCTTGAAATACAACAGCTTTGACATCTAAACTATGTATTCATGCTGAATGGAATAGGTTGAAATAAAACGGTTTTTACATTTAACAGTGTGTAAATAAAACCTGTACTTATGCTTGAAGTTGTTTGAAATAGAACTGTTTATATATATAAAAATGGATTTGGCATTAAATAACCACCGATGGTTGGTATGTCACAAGATCAAACTAAACCAAACGTACAGGCACTCAAATTTAATGATGAACCCATACGAAAATAGTTAATAATCTGGAAAAAAATTAAGGCTGAATTGTTCCTCACCTTAGTTTGTTTAAGGAACCTGGCTTTTTTTTTTATTTAACGAAAACAAAATGTGAGAATTTGGAAATCATACATCCCCCATGAGACTAGAGAACTACATCGAGATAGTTCAAAGGTGAATGTGTGCTGTGCCATCATGATCGAACAAATCATTTGTCCATTTTTTTTCTTTCATCGTCATCATTATGTAAAATAATTAATTTTCAGACATTTGTATGATATTAAACTGCTACTAATAATACTCCTTTGTAAGTCATAGAAAAGTCTTATTTGACCCAGTGGTGGGACCCTGTCAGATGCTATCAATTCGATTCAAAGTGGACCTGGTAGTAATGCCTATGAAAGGATACTTTAAATTCCTCCGAGTTTTAGGACAGGAGCTTCACCATCCTAGTTTTACCACTTAGTTGGAGTGTAGTCAACGTATTCTATATCCCCAATTTTTTGGAGTAAAACTTTTTTTTTCATGGAGATGTACGAGGTGTATACGATAAGTTTCCAGAGTTTTTTTTCGTATGGGCACATTCATTGATAGTACACATATGAAACTCTAGTCCCCTTCGAAGTAATTTCCTCTGGCTACAATGCACTTGTTGTACTCTTCCAAAAACGTCTAGAAGGTCCCATGGAAGTCCTCTTGTGTGAGCGTGTCAATGACCTTCGTCACAGCCTCTTTCATCTCCCCAATTGTCTAATAACGACAGCCTCTGAGCTTAGGTAATAACCAAAAGTCACAGGGAGCAAGGTCTGGACTATAGGGAGTGTGAGGAACTGTATTGATGCCCATCTTGGACAAATAATCTGTGACAAGGATGGAGTTGGGGACTAGCACATTGTCCTGGTGAAAATGCCACTGATCCGATGTGAAGAGTGCTGGCCTTTTCCGACGGAATCTCTTCCCGAACTACCTTAAAACTTCAACATACTAACACTAACCGTTTGGCCAATTAACTCTGGAGTATTGACTTCCTAACTCCTCCCACACCTCTTATCATCCCTCACAGACTCTATGCCTTCCTTGAATCTCTTATGCCACTCAAATATTGATACCCGATTCATGCAAGATGGTCGAAAAGCAGTCTGAAGTATTCCATACGTTTCTGTGGCATAACTTTAAGTTATGCCACAGAAACGTTTAAAACAGAATTTTATTGCATATCGCTCTTCTAAAGAGTCCTCACGTCCAGACTGCATTTTTGAAATTCACCAGCTGTGATAAATAGGTTTTAGTAGGGTGTATTCCAATTGCTGCTATAGCTGTCTATTAACCTGAAATCATAAAAATTGGTCAGTCATCTCATAAGATATATAGCAATAACATACTGGATTTTAAAGAGTCTACAACAATTTTAAATGCCAGTACAAAAAAAAAGTCTGGAAACTTATTGAATTCGCCATGTACACAAGGGTGAATAAAAAGATTATGCCTTTTTTTTTTTAAGTACCGGAATAATTACCGACTCAAGAACATGTTTCATTCGTCAAAAGGAAGCTTGTCCTCTGTGGATTATATCCCTACTTCTCAACATAGTCACCGTTTCTCTTAATAGCAATGTTCCACCTTCGAATGAGAGCATGTATTACAGCCTCGTAAAATTCCTTTGGCTGATTTCTTGTTAAGAGGATAAACAATAAACTCTGAGACAAACACTAAGATCCTGGCGAGGCTGAAAGCCAGAATCCGATGAGTTAGACCCAAATTATCTATCGGTTATGTCCTCCTCCTGCATGACAATACTCGACCACATAAAAACATTTGGACAAGGGAGACAATCTCCTTCCTCGGGGAGAGTACTTTACTGTATCCTTCATACTCACCAGATTAAGCGCCTCCAGACTATTATCTATTCAGTTCCATGAAAAAGGTTTTAAGAAGCAAACATTATGCCAATAAGGAGGAAGTGATGTAATGATGAACTGGCTGAAAGAATAGTCAACCGAATAATACGAGACAGGGATACATGCTCTCATTTGAAGATGGGACATTGCTAATTTAGAGAATCAGTAACTATGTTAAGAAGTAGGGGTGTGATCCACAGAAGACTACCTTCATTTTGATGCAAGATACATGTTCCTGTGTCGATGATTTTTCCTGTACTAAAGAAAAAAATTGACTCACTCTCGTGTATATATATATATGATGAACAAAATGGTGACAAATAGAAATATTTCTTTGATTTTATTTTTTTGCTATATTCTCAATTTGATTCTAACTTAAGTCATCGTCAGTAAAAATATGAAAAAATGGTTTGCGATTTAAAGAGACAAAATGTTAACGATGAGCTTGTTTCCAACTGGATGCTCCATACGTTTAGTTTTGAACTAGAGGTATACAAAATTCAGTAAATAGATTTTTCTTTCAATGTTCACAGTTCAGATCCAAAAAATAAAAGTCCTTTACCGGGAGACCGGTGTTCAATCCTTGGACGAACCATACCAAAAACTAAAAAAAATAATACTCGATGCCACCTTGCTTATCACTCAGCATTATAAAGTAAGGATCTAAGGGTAAAAGGGATGGAGTAACGCCCTACCCTACACCTCGGTGTAGTAGCTATTGAAAAGGGGGTCATCGGGTAACCCTCGACTTAGGTCACCAACTTACTTACTAAGCTTTGTTTAGTTTAGCATAAGGTTAGAATTCGGAGCACCCGGTAAAAATTTAAAAACTTATTTTCAAGATAGACATAAAATCGCACTGATATATCAGCCTTCTCACTGGTCCCGTTATCTGGTTTTGTCGCGGAGAGATGCTTCGCATACAAGAATTCTTGGGCAGATATAGCCTGAAAGAGAACATTCCACAGCTGGTTTACGATGAGTTTTACTTCTCCAAGACTTCCCATACCAAAGTTAAGGAGCTAAGTCGAACATTACTATTTATATATAGATGGATGGAGAACAGTTAAATCCATATCTTTCTTAGGAGTATTAGTTCTGTGTGAAATGGAAACAGCATCTCTCCTGATTTGAAAGTAGCTAATGTAGTGTAATCACCGGTGACTGCTTTGCTGATAGTGGCTATCCATTAGGTGGGGAGGTGAAAAAAAAATAAACAAAAGAAAAAAAAACAAATCAACTTTTAGGATTACGACCTATCGTTGGTTAATTCCATATTTTCAGTCTCTGAGGCCGTGGAAGTCGGAAGACACTGTACCCTGTTATTTTTCTCCGTTTCTCAGATTCGTTGCTGACCCTCTGCGAGCACTTGTGTCTTCGTACCCAAGCCACCAAAAAAAACAAAACAAACAAACAAACAAACAAAAAACAAAAACAAAACGTATATATATATATATATATATATATATATATATATATATATATATATATACTGGGGTTATGAAGCATCAATAACCTGCCATGAGTAAAACTTAGAAAGTGACCCCCGAAAAGACCGTATCGACGTGCTAGATCAACCATAACTAGTTACACCAAGGGGTTTGGAAGTGATGTTGAATTCAGTCAACTTGTCTTTCTTTCGACGACCTAGGTTTTTTCGTTATATTTTTTTATATTTTTTTTCGTGCACCTTTAACATTTGTTTATAACGTTACAAAATTCGAATTCATTTTCAACGACGATAACCGTTAGGCTACAATCGCCTCCTAATAAGCCTTCCCAATTCAGAAATTTGCTTAACGTCAATCTTTCAACAGCCTTTTTTTGGGGGGATGTGTGTTTAAACATAGTAAGCATTCTATGTATCCGTTACAATCTATTTTTGATAAAAGACATTTTGAAATTGATATTTAAAAAAAAATGTTAAGACAAACTTTACCAATAACAGATAAATAAGAATAATTTGATGAACAATCATTATTGATTTCTGTCTCTCAATACAGCGAATTCTGATTTCATTATTTGCTCGTTCGAGTTCATTCAATTTTATTATCGATTCTCGTTAATATGAAACCTTTTCCCATTAATGATCTATCACTGCCTAATGGTCACGTTCGATATCTGCCGTATATTCTCCGCGTCGGCAACGACGACCAGTTTTATTTCTCTGACATCCAGTCTAGTTCCGATGTCACCCTACACTTTCACACTTCCAGACAATACACGACTGGCCGCAGCTATTTATATGTGTGTGTATGTGTGTGTGTGGATGTATGTACGTGTGTTTGTGAGAGATAGAGATGGAGAAAGAACGTAGGAGAGAGAGAGGGAGAGAGAGAGAGAGAGAGAGAGGGAGGGAGGATAAAACTGTATGCGGTGAAAATTTAAGCTTTATCTCTTTAAGTGTCTCATGCACGTAACTCTTCATATTTGACTTTTTTTTCGCCTGGACTTAAAAAAAATTAAAAATTAAAAGCAAAAAAAAAAAACAAAAACAAAACAAAGTAAACAAATAAAAAAAAACACTCAATTAACAAAATCGAATAATACGAACAAATGAAATACGAATTATTATTTTTCATCGATCAACATTTGAGCCATTTCAGATTCAGAGATCATATGAGAACGATACATCACAACTTGCAATCACAACCTAACAAGCATTTTGCTAGGAGTCCAATTTCTGGAACTTAGTCTACATATTGATTAAATATCACAACTATTTCTCCATTAAAATGGCTTTGGCATAAAATAACCCAGGAAAGTTGAAATGCCATTAATCAAAGAAAACTAATTATTAAAGCATCTAATAATGCTAACAAATATATTCACATCTATATACTCTTATACCCTGGCCAAAATTTTATTCAACCTCAGGGGTTTTCATGGAATACACCGACGGCATCTCTGCAGAGGCTTAATCCCCACCCAAGACGTTTAACACTCCCCAGAACAATTTGATGGTGAGGTTCCAGTAATGCTTGAGCTTTGGGAAATGCGGAGTAACTCTTCATTGCCATCACTCCCAGGTCCACTTGGAGCTATAGTGGTAACTCCTGAAAGGGTGCTATCTAAGGGTCAAATTGAACTAAACGGTCTGCTTATGCTAAACTGAATTGCTTGAAAAAGAACTGTTTTTACGTTTAACTGTGTAAATAAATGACTGATGTTTAATTGAATTGTTCGTGATATATAGTAATTCTTGGAACCATTTACCTTAGTTGGCAAAACTAAGTCGTTTGAAATAGAACTGTTTTTAACCTTTAAACTGCATATTTATGGTAAAGTCAATTGTTTAAAATAGAACTGCTTATATGTATAAAATGGATTCGGCATTAAATATCTGTTATATCCTCGGAAAAGGGGTAAATCAAGTGAGACAGACAAGTATTAAGAGGGGAGAATAAAGGTTATATAGTACAGTAGAAGTAATACAATGTTCCTAGTGTAGCTCTTGCTACTTACTGAGTGGATTATAGTCAAATACTATATTCTTATTGGAAGAGTTCATTGTGCCTCAAAAATAAGGAAGATACCACAACAATAACATACGATATTTGATAGACCATAAAACCAAACTAAAACAAAGTTTTTATTGATATCACCTGATTCGGCATTAAATGACCCGAAAAGGGTTGATATGCTGTAAAACAAAACAACCAATCCACCAAATGATGGCAAGTTAACATTATGTACACGAGCAGCTATTTGACTGATAAAAATCTTTTTGAAGAAAGTTATGACCTTTCAATACGTATGGCTTAAAACCGATATTTAGCTGTTTTTATTCAAATATATATATATATATATACATATATATAACTTTTGCTGAGTAAATGAAACGAGAATTGAAAATAATTTGTATATAGCCGTTTAATTTTCTTTATTGAATAATTGACTATGATATTAAAGACTAATTTAAAAGTAATCAGAAACGATGAATTTAATTCACTACGTCTGCCGAATTAAGACTGATCTAAGTTGAAATAGTTTTCTAAAAAAAATAGGGTTTAAGATTTTATCTTTAAAAAATTGTATCAAATAGAATCCCCTCCGAAGCTTGGAGTTCTATGTATACCGTTAATTTTTCATCTTGTAGTTAGGCTCTTGATCTGAATATCGCTATAAATCTCTGGTTAACTCGGAAATAGAGAGGAATTGCCTGTTAAGATTCACTCTTAAGTTCACTCTATGGGCCAAAATGATCGGCTTGAAAATTCTTATTATTTGGTCGGAATACTTGATGCCAAGTATGTATGGATTATTTGAACGTGATCATCATTTTAACAACATTCTCTCTCTCTCTCTCTCTCTCTCTCTCTCTCTCTCTCTATATATATATATATATATATATATATATATACTGTAATCAACAGAGTTTCAGCATATCACAACTCATCATTGCGTGGTGTAATGGTTATCGTCGTAGGAAATGGACAAGGCGACACGAGTTCAAATCCTCGACGAGACTGATTGCATTTCACATAGCACTAATACCCTTGGGAAAGATATGAATCCAAGTATTCTCCCTCCAGCTATGGGTAAATAGTAGGGCAGACTGAGTTCTTCAGCCTTGGTGAGGCAGCTAGTCTAGGAGAAGGAAAACTCTGAATTCAAACCTGTTAAACTCCGCTTAAAAATGACCTTGTGCCATATCCTGCCCGAGCGGAGGGGGTTGGTAAATATGATATCACAACTCATCAGTGAGGTTAGACTAGCCAGATGCTTCAGCCTGGAATCGAAACTCTGCTAACTTAACGTCAGTCGAATATCTTACCCTAAATTTACCCTTTAGCGCAAGCGAATGAATTTTTTAACTATATATTTAGTTACATATACGCTATCGGCTACTAGAGTGCTCAATTCATCCGAAGAGCTTTGCATTTACGCCTACGTAGTAGCTGGCAGTTTCCCACTCTAGTGCTCAACCCCTTGTCGGGGAGTAAGCATATACTTATTGTCATCCCCTAACAGACTGTTTCGCTGTATCACAACTCATCAGTGTGGCTAGACAAACGAGATGCTTGAAGCAGAGATCGAAACCTGGCTGACTTTATGCCAGTCGGATATTCTACTGCGCCAGCAAACTCAACGTAAGTAAAAGGATTTTAACGTATATGTACCACTTTCGTTTTGTTTACATATACGCGCTTAACGACTACCGAGTGTTCAATTCATTGGAAGACCTTTACATTACGCGAGAGGCAACCAATAATTCCTTCGTGAGAGTGCTCAACACCGGGGAGGGGCATATACATTGTTTTCCAGACAGTCTGTTTCGTTGTTTCTCGACTCATTAGTGTGACTACACAGACGAAAATTTCTCTTTTCTTGATACTATAAATATATGTGTGTGTGTGTGTGTGTGTGTGTGCGTCTAAAGTAGCAATACATAGGCAAAGGAAGCAGATAATATCAGGAAAGGAGAGAAATTTTTGATTGAAGTGCTATTCTTATTGATATAGATGAAATAACAATGATAGTTTTTCCATTTTAGAGTGACATTCATCTTTTAAAGAACCCTATGTCAATATCGAGGCTGGGTTTAACACATGATCTTTCAAAGTGGTTAGTACGTAGCACAGAATGTTTGTTTACATTAAACATCGGTAAAAATGTAAACCAAATATGTGCCCTTTATAATACCATCCAACTTAATGAAAAACTCCGTACTTTATAGCATAGTATCGACCGTAGTGTAATTGTTATCGTCGTACGAAATGGACACGGCGACACGAGTTCAAATCCTGGACCAGACCAATTGCATTTTCATATAGCACTAATACCCTTGGGAAAGGTTTGAATTCAATTATTATCCCTCCAGCTATGGGTAAATAGTAGGATAGACTAGGTTCTTCAGCCTTGGTGCCGCAACTAGTCTAGGAGAAGGAAAACTCTGAATTCAAACCTGTTAAACTCCCCTTAAAAAAATTGACCTTGTGTCATATCCTGTCCGAGCGGAGGGGTTGGGTAAATATGATAGCATGGTATCAACTTTATCAAAGAAAGTATTTTACGACAGATCATTACGCAATCGATTGCTCACATCACTGCAAGATCACGCGTTAAGCCTAACCTCGATATTGAGAAAAACTTCTTACAAGACGAACGTAACTCCAACAAGAAAAACTATCATCCTTATTACATTAATATCTACATTAATAGCGCTTCAATTAAATTTTTTTTTCTTGCTCTCCGCTTTTGACAATATATTGTTATTTTAGATTTAAAAACTGATATTACAGTACGATCCAAACAGTATCTATCTATCTATCTATCTCATCATCATCATGACGTCGTGCTGGTAGCACGGATATCGCTGACCCTCTCTCGCCACTCCTCCCTATTGTTCATCGCCCTAGGCAGGTCTTCAGGACAACATCCCGTGTCCTCACATAGCTGCTGAATGTATGTTCGTGCTGGTCGTCCTGATTTTGCACGGCCATGTGTGGGGGTCCATAAGAGTACATCTCTTATGGGTTCGTCCCTGCTTCTCCAGCAGTGTCCTGCATGTCTGGTTCGTCTAACTTGAATAGTTTTCGTGATAGGAGGCAGGTGGCCGTACAGTTGATGTCTTGTGGGGTGTTGCCGCCAGGACTTGTTCAAGATTGCTCGCAGCATTCTTGTCTAATTGCCGTCTAGCTTCTTCTCCAGCCGTTAACGTCCATGTAGTGCACCCATTTGGCAGTATCGATGTGACCGTTGCCTGGAAGAAACTGCGTTATACACTGAAACCTGGTATATTCATAAATAAAAGGTCTATATGTCAGTGTCAGATTGGTTAAAAAAACAAATTAAGAATAAAATAAAATTCAAATATAAAGGAATTTGGGGGGAATAAAATTTTATATAAAGAGAGTAAGACTAAAGCCAAATTTTGTATTTAACTGGGTAATGTTTTTAGGGGGTTTTAGTGGGCAATATTAAACGATAATTTCAAACGGTAAGTTTAAACAGTAAGTTCCGCAGCTTTCTAGTTTAGACACTGGTTCGAAAAGATAACAGAGACAATAAAGTATTTTTTAAAAAGGAATTTTATACAAAAGAAATAAGGAAGAAACTGATACAAAAGATAAAGTGTTAAAAAATTTTTGTGCAATTTGCTGGAATTTATCTGAGAGAGTGTTCAGGAAAAATAAGTTTTGAAAATTCGAGTATTGTTCTTTTGATCTTGGTTTTATCGAAACGTTTCAGAGTCCATTAAATCGTGAGTATTCTTTAAAGTTCTTTTCAGAATTCTCGGTTGAATTTTCTTTCAGTTGTTTAACTTGGAAGAATTTCAGAAGTCGACTTTCGTTTAATTTTATTTTTATTTCTTGAGAAACTTCTTGCCTGTTCGAGCTTACCTGCAATTTAAGAAGCGAGTGACGAAACCTATCTGTTGTCTAATTTTTCCTGCCTCCAGTTTGGTCCCCGAGTTCGTACTGAGGGCTCAATAGTAGTTTCTCAACAAAAGGAGAAGTTAGCTTTTGGTGCTGTATTGTCTGGGATTTCTTCTCCCTTTTCCATTCTGGCCAAATCAAGTGCCGCCCCTGGTCAGCTAGATATTTTTTTCATAGAAATAAATGATTATGTGGTTTGGTTTCGTTTGTTTTGGTTTTATGGCATATCAACCACTGTAGGTTATTTAATGTCTATTCCTCTTTATACATACATATTGAATATATAGGATTTTGTTTAATTAGGTTTGATTACATATCAGCCATTATAGGTCATTTAATGTCAAATCCTCTTTATACATACATATTAGATATATAATTTGTCAACACTTTTTGTTGAAAATACATTAAAATGAGTCTGGGCTATTTTTTTTGCATTCAGTTGAATGGTTTCAAGTATTTCCATATGACACTATCCACTCTATTCAACATGAATAATTTGTTAGCACACAATGAGGTATTGTTATTTACTACTAATTCTATTCAACACTATTCATTCATTTTCACAGCCAAATGGTTACAAGTATTGCTATGTAAAACCAATAATTCAATTTAGGCACAGTTATATATTAAGTGTTTTTAATCAACACTAATAAATCTATTCAACATTACTTATTCGTTAGCAGACAGTTAAATGGCTCCAGGTATTGATATGTATCATAAACATTTCAATCAAGCATCAGTTATTTACTTACACACAGTTAAATTGTCTAAAATTTCTATTTCTAACTATTCGATTTAACCTCAGTCATTTTTGAACACAGTTTAAATGTCAACCATTTTTATTTGACCCATACATAGGACCCTATTAGGTGTTACCACTCCGGCACAGAGTGGACCAGGGAGCAATGGCAATGAAGGGGTACTCAACTTTCCCCAAATCTCCAAAGTGGGAGCCTTGCAACCAGTTGGTTTAATATAATATTCGGGACTCTCGTTAAATGGGGGTCTTACGCTCTACAGAGATACAGTCGGTGTATTCTACAATCCCAGCCATCTGAACATACGTGGTTCGGGAGACCGGGGTTCAATTCCAGGTCGAGTCATACCAAAGACTCAAAACTGGTACTTGATGCCGCCTTGTTTAACACTCAGCATTATAAGGTATGGATCAGGGGTAAAGTGGAGTAATCTACAGAAAGGAGTTGCACCCTCCCGTACACCTTGGTGTAGTAGCTATTTAAAAGAGAGCCTTCGGTTTACTCTTGACTGCAGTCACCAACTTTACTTTATATCTAAGTTAGGATGACGTAGACAACGGCGCTTGATTAACGTTAATTTCTCACCTGTGAGATAATCGGATGAAGAGCTTAATTCCAGTGGTACACAATGGAGGACATCGTATCCTCTGGCTCTGATGATTATATAGAGGAGAAGCTGACAGTCAACGTCTGCCATAGACTGTGTATCTATATCCTATCCTAACTTTGTCACAGCCTCTTTCATCTCCTCAATTGTCTCATAACGACAGCCTCTGAGCTGAGGGAATAACCAAAAGTCGCAGGGAGCAAGGTCTGGACTATAGGGAAGATGAGGAACTGTCTTGATGCCCATCTTGCTCAAACAGCCTGTGACAAGGATGGAGTTGTGGATTGGTGCATTGTCCTACTGGAAATGCCACTGACCCGATTTGAAGAGTGCTGGCCTTTTCCGACGGAATCTCTTGCTGAACTCCCTTAAAAACTCAACATAGAAATCCTAACCCTAATCGTTTGGCCAATCAACTCTGGTGTATTGACTTACTCCTCCCACACATCTCATCATCACTCACAGATTCCCTGCCTTCCTTGAATCTTTTATGCCACTCAAAATCTGATGCCCGATTCATGCAAGATTGTCCAAAAGCAGTCTGAAGCATTCCATACGTTTCTGTGGCATTTTTCCAAGTTTAAAACAGAATTTTATTGCATATCGTTCTTCTAAAGTGTCCTCAAGTCCAGATTGCATTTTTGAAATTCACCAGCTGTGACAATCAGGCTTTAGTAGGGTGTATTCCAATTACTGCTGTAGCTGTTCATTTGAACCTGAAATTATGAAAATTGGTCATCTCATAAGGTATATAGTAATAACTTAGTGAATTTTAAAGAGTCTTCACAATTATATATGCCTGTACAAAAAAGTCTGGAAACCTATTAAATGCACCATATACACACACACACGCATATATATATATATATATATATATATATATATATATAGAGAGAGAGAGAGAGAGAGACACACACACACATTCCAATATTTAGTTTCAGAATTTATTTTTGTTTACACATTGACACCGACCTCCAAGTGACCTTCGTAAACGTTTCTAATCCTCTCAATTCCAACACACATTTTACTCTGATATGTCCGCAAATTAAGCTGAAAATGTAAGATGTAATGTTGCAATGTTTTATAAGCAATAGCCATGTACAAATGAAGATTCCCCGGCCGGAATTCAGGCCATCTGGATATTCATTCTAGCTTGCAGCATAAATAACAACTAAATACACTGCGTCATCGCTTAAAATTTATAACAAGCCTCCGGGGTATATGTACATTTATGCAACGATACAAATACAGGCCCCTGGGTTTGTCTGACGTTGCGAGCGTCTTGAAGGAACTTGGTGGAAACTATGAAATAAAGACGAAATGAACAGATTAGGTTGTCTATATCAGGTAAGGGAAAGTCCGACAAATGGTCGAAAAAAATCCTGCTCATTATATATCTGTTGTTACAACTTTTCTCTGAATCTATTTCAAAAAGAGGAAACGGAAGTATTATCTTCAAGTCATTTAAGGATAGAAATTGTCTGAATAATCGTAGTGGGGCATTTTTACTCAGCCTCAAGCTGACGTCGTCACTTATCACTCGCCCGGTAATTAGCTGACCTTTTACAAAAATCCCTAACTCTCGTGTATGACCGTTTATAGAAACTAACTTGATATTTCACATGAATGTCGTTTTTGTAGTTGGTCATTTATGTGATCAGCAGAGTCACTGTGGGTTAGAAGCAGCCACTATATTATAAAAGTATATCTTGTATTTACAGCGCCCCTAGCGTAACGGTTATCGTTCATATCCGGTACTTGGCTCTTTACGGTTCACCTTTGAAAGTAGATGGATCCATCTGTTGTCACCTTGCTATGGGTAAACAGTAGGGTTAATAGGGCTCTTTAGCATGGCTTAGGCAAGAAATCTCTAAAACTCTAAATCTAAAACCTCTAAAAATTGAC
>OY757937.1:63514415-63656915 GCA_963585895.1 Sepioteuthis lessoniana | reverse complement strand
CGCATCGCTCTTCGCGCGGGTAAAAAAGGGGCGCGTCCTGCTGAGGTTGGAGCCCTGGCCTCGGTGTTCGAAAAATCAGCTACAGAGCTCAAACAATCAAAACTACTAAAATGCAAGCAAACACTACAAATAGCCACATTTAACGTAAGAACCTTAAATAGAATAGGACAACTCCCAGAGCTAATTGCATCGGCCGAAGAACATAATATAGAAATAATTTGCATACAAGAACACAGATACACGCACACAGAAGATATCAAATATCACGAAACTGGCAATGGATGGTCGCTCGCCACTGTATCCGCATGGAAAAACTCTGTCAACGCCGCAGTAGGAGGGGTAGGATTGCTTATAGGACCTAGAGCACTAAAAACGCTTAATAGCATAGAGAAAATACGACCTAGGATGATGGTAGCTACATTTAACGGAAACCCCAGAGCAACAATCGTCTCATGCTACAGCCCCACCAATGTTAGTGAAGAAAATGAAATAGTCACCTTCTACGATGAGTTATCCTCATTAGTGCGTAGCATCCCGAAACACAACATGTTAGTCATTGGCGGAGACATGAATGCACAAATCGGGAAAAACGGAAACAACAAATACAGCCTCCACAACACGTCAAATAGAAATGGGCAACATCTAACAGATTTCATGATAGAAAATAGATTAGCATGCCTCAATACAAACTACCAAAAAAGAGAGGGCAAACTATGGACATACACGTACGCAAACAATACTAAAGCTCAGATAGACTACGTCCTTATAAACAAGAAATGGAAGAATAGTGCATTGAATTGCGAGGCATACTCCTCTTTTGAGGGTGTGTCCACCGATCACCGAATAGTCACAGCGAAAATACGGTTAAGCCTACGAAAAAACGCCAAACGAACAGCGACCACCAAACACTATGACTGGGCCCTATTAAACAACAAAGATGTCAGAGATAAATACGTATTAGAATTGAGAAACAGATTCGAAACACTACAAGAAAAGACGGAAAAAAGTACACCAAACGACGAATACGAAAATTTCGTCAATGCACACCTTGAGGCAGCAGCAAAATACATTCCAACAAAAATTAAAACTAAATATAGAGTCCCATGGGAAACCTTAGCGGTGAGAGAAAAACGTGCACTAGTGAAAACAGCCTCCAAAAACTATCGAAAAAACCCAACAAACACAAATGCCTTAAAACTAAAAACGGCACAAAATCAATTAGCAGGCATATATATAAAGGAACAGACAGAATACATTCAAAATCAGATAGATAAGATCAGAGACTCGGTAGAAGATAGACAATCTAGAATTGCCTGGCAAACAATAAACGAAGTGAGCAGAAGAAAGAGCACAGCCAAAGCAAAACTTAAAGCAGCAAACCAACAAGAAAGAATAAAACTGTGGAAACAGCACTTCGAAAACTTACTTGGAAACCCACCAAAAATAACGCATGAACCAATCACCAGAATAATTAGCAAACAATTAGACATTAAACTTGGACCGTTCACACAAGGAGAACTCGACTCGGTTCTCAGAAAAATTAAAAATAGGAAAGCTGCAGGACTGGACGAAATTCCCCCGGAAGTATGGAAGACCAGACAATTCGACGACATACTGCTCCGACACTGCAACGCAGTATACAATCAAAATCCGATAGATAGATGGACGAAGGGATGCATACTCCCCTTCCCTAAAAAGGGGGACCTCGGATTAGCCAAAAACTACCGAGGCATAACACTTACATCCATAGCTGCCAAAATCTACAATGCCCTACTACGAAACCGCATAGAACCCAAAATCGACAACATACTTAGAAAAAACCAAAATGGCTTCCGAAGAAATAGATCTACGACCTCACAAATACTAACCATCCGCAGAATCCTTGAAGGTGTACGGGCAAAGAACCTACAAGCGACATTAATATTTGTCGACTTTACCAAGGCTTTCGACTCCATTCACAGAGGAAAGATGGAACAAATCCTACTAGCGTACGGCATACCTAAAGAAACCGTAGCGGCAATAACGATTCTCTATAGAAACACTAAAGTAAAAGTACGATCACCAGATGGAGACACAGAATACTTCGACATTGTAGCAGGAGTACTACAAGGGGACACGCTGGCTCCGTATCTCTTTATCATTTGTCTAGACTACGTACTTAGAACATCGATTGACAAAATCAAAGAGAATGGCTTCGAACTGACGAAGAAAAGAAGCAGAAGATATCCCGCAACAACAATTACCGACGCCGACTACGCCGATGACATAGCGATACTGGCAAATACACCTGACCAAGCCGAAACACTTCTGCATAGCCTGGAACGAGCAGCAGCAAGCATAGGCCTCCATGTTAATGCACACAAAACGGAATATATGTGCTATAACCAAACGGGGGACATCTCCACTCTAGAAGGAACCCCTCTTAAACTAGTAGACAAATTCACGTACCTAGGAAGCAGCGTCGAATCAACCGAAAAGGACATCGAAACGAGGTTAACGAAAGCATGGACAGCTATCAATAGGCTATCGACTATATGGAAGTCGGACCTGACCGATAAAATGAAACGCAGTTTCTTCCAGGCAGCGGTCACATCGATACTGCTATATGGATGCACTACATGGACGCTAACAAGACGGCTCGAGAAGAAACTAGATGGCAATTACACAAGAATGCTGCGTGCAATCCTCAACAAGTCCTGGCAGCGGCACCCCACAAGACACCAACTGTACGGCCACCTGCCCCCTATCACGAAATCTATTCAAGTTAGGCGAACCAGACATGCAGGACATTGCTGGAGAAGCAGAGATGAACTCATAAGAGATGTACTCTTATGGATCCCCACACACGGCCGCGCAAAAGCAGGACGACCAGCACGAACGTACATTCAGCAGCTGTGTGAGGATACAGGATGTTGTCCTGAAGACCTGCCTAGGGCGATGAACGATAGGGAGGAGTGTCGAGAGAGGGTCAGGGATATCCGTGCTGCCAGCACGATATGATGATGATGATGATGAAATCCGGAGTTGGGAACAATTTTAAGCAGGACTAATAAAATATTCAAAAATAGAATATTGAATTCAAGTAATCCCGGTTAAAAAAGAAAAGATACAAATTATGTTATGAGTTGATCCTGTTAACCTATTAAATCAGAGATGTGATTTTATAGCTAAATGTAGGCATAAAAATAAATTTAGACCATTTTCAAAAATAAATGAATAAATAAATAAAAAAAATAGATGATAAATGAACAACAATGGTTTATTTAATTGGTAAATGAAGTAGAATTTGAAGTTATAGAAGTAATTTTTACTCAATTATTGTAATATTGGGAGATTCTCATTGGTCTAGAGTGTAGAGTGTTCGCCAATTGTTTGGGAGGCCGGGGTTCAATCCCAGGTTGGGTCATACCAACGACTTTAAAAATGGTACTTGATACCTCTTTGCTTAATACTCAGCATTATATGGTACATATCAAGGGTAAAGTGGAATAATCCAGGGAAAGGAGTAGCGTTCGACCTTACACCTCGGTGTAGTACCTATTGAAAAGGGAGCCTTGGGGTCACCCTCGACTACGGTCGCCAATTGTACTTACCGTATATAATATTAATTTTAGATTTTTTTGTCCATTTTAATAATCAAAATTGATGTACTAAAAATAAATATGTCAGAATAACTTTTTTCATATAAATGTTTGAATGTTTAGACATTTATTATTGTAGCTGTAAATATTTCCGGTGTTAAATTTAAAGTCTGATGAAACCAGATGTTCTTTTATATGCCATCATAAGTTGATACTTATTCTTACTTGAATTTAAAGCGTTACTTTGATTTACGAGAAAGAAGATTTTTTTTTTTATTCTAGTCTGGTTGTGATTGTGAAAAAATATTTTAATCCATTTTCTTGTTTAATCTGAAGAAGTCTTGTTAATTTTTTAGAGCATTGATTTATATCAATGCTTTTTAACAGGATGGAAATGAATTTACCATCTTAATGTGATGTAATGCTGAGTAAAGAAAGATAGGAGGAACAAAAGTTTAAATAGAAAAACATATATATTCAAGTAACAGAAACAAGATACAAGTGAACCTGGTTAAACAGTAGTTAGTTGATAGGAAAGTTGAGAGTCTAGTGAAGGAGAAGCTATCCGTCCACATCGCAAATGGTATCACACGTGATTTCAGCGGTGCCCGTGGTGTAGTCGTTATCGTCGAAGGAAGTGGACACGGCGACACGAGTTCAAATCCTGGACGATACTGATTGCATTTCACATAGCACTAATACCCTTGGGGAAGGTACGAATCCAATAATTCTCCCTCCAGCTATGGGTAAATAGTAGGACAGACTAGGTTCTTCAGCCTTGGTTAGGCAACTAGTCTAGGAGAAGGAAAACTCTGAATTCAAACCTGTTAAACTCCGCTTTAAAATTGACCTTGTGTCATATCCTGCCCGAGTGGAGGGGTTGGTAAATAGTATCACACGTGATTGTATCACGCTGATTGGTGAACTGCGTCTGACGCTCTCATTGACGAGATTTATGGAGGAGGGCGGGGCCACTATGTAGGGAGTAGAACATAATGTGACCGAACGTTGGTCCTTTTTGAAGCGAAAAATTGTATGTGTACAAGTTATGTCTGAAATATAACGGAAGGGCTGTCAAAAAATGTATTTTGATTTGTAGCAGAAAGAAACTTGAATTTTTGTATGGCGCGTAATTTAATTTGACCGTTAGAATCGCTGGACATTTTCACCCAATCCGGATGACTTGTCCGATTCAGCCCGAACCATATTTCCTAGCATCACCAAAAATTGAAGAAAGTCCGCGAATCTCTCTCTCGCTCAGAAATCCTCAAAGGGAACGAACGTCTATTCGTCTTTTCTTGAATAGCAGTAGCAGCATCAACCATTATAAGGAGAGCCATCTAGTTTACGGACCCCCTTGGGTCTATTCTTCTAGACCAAGGAATTCTAGTTAAAACCAAATTAGATGATACTCTCTAACAACTTCCTACCTTCTTTCCTTACTACGAAACCTCACACCATACCAGTGTAAACCCCTTTACTTCATGCTGCCATTAAAACCTTGATACAAAAACCTAGCGACGCCTTCGTTCTTCTCCACCACCTTTATTTTCCATCAACATTTAGCGAGGGGATTAAAACAAATGAAATACCAACGCAACCAACGAAATACCAACGCTACCGACGAAAAACGAACGCAACCAATGTAATATCAACAAAACCAACTTAAAACTTAAACCAAAAACCCAATAATAATAATAATTTTAAAAATAGTTGGAGCTGACCGTGGTGTAATTGTTATCTTCGTAGGAATTGGACACGACGATACGAGTTCAAATCCTAGACGAGACTGATTACATTTCACATAGCACTAATACCCTTGGGAAAGGTATGAATCCAATTATTCTCCCTCCAGCTATGGGTAAATAGTAGGACAGGTTAGGTTCTTCAACCTTGGTGAGGCAACTAGTCTAGGAGAAGGAAAACTCTGATTTCAAACCTGTTAAACTCCGCTTAAAAATTGACCCTGAGTCATATCCTGCCCAAGCGGAGGGGTTGATAATATATGATGATAATAATAATAATAATAATAATAATAGTAATAATAATATCCCCATAGCTATAGATTCCAAACAACAAACATCATGGGTACACCTTGAAAATTGTCTCTGTGCGTAATTATTCACTTCATGACAGATTCTTTTGAGTTGTCCCTCGGCTCCGTCGTTATGGCCTCCACTCTTATGTCTCAGCTTCTGCGTGGAAAAAAACTCCATCATTGCCGCCATAGGAGGTATAGGAATATTTCTCAGTCTTCGTGCCTTAAAATCATTTGATAACAGAGCAAAACCAAACCGAAAATAATGTGAGCTGCATTTAAAGGCAACATCTGCACAGCTATCATCTCTTGCTATAGTCCCACCATTGCTAATAATTAAACTCATATCTTGACCATCTATAACAATCTATCCTCCCTTTGCTCGATATATTCGCAAACATAAAGTTCCAATCATCGGTGGAGACGTGAATGCAGAAATAGTCAAAGATAAAAGTAAATATAACTCACACAACCTGCCAAATAAAAAAAGGCGAATATTAAATAGATTTTTCATTCGAGAACAGTTTTTCATGCCAAACACCTAAATCCCCAAAAGAGAAGAAAAAATATAAATGCACGCCTACCGAAATGACGCGATATTATACTCTCATAAACAAGAAGCGAATAAAGCGTGTTATAAACTGTTATGTATACTCCACTTTTGAATGAGTATCTTCCTGTAATAGAATCGTTATAAAAAGATACTCCTGAGTCTACGTAGAAATAAGAAACAAATATTCATAATCACAGGTCATGACTGTCCCTTACCAAAAGAAATTTGATAAATGGATATACGGTAAATGTAAGGAACAAATTCGATACTCTTCTCGAGATGTCTGAACGACATACTCTAAATGAAGAATATGAATTCACTTCCGGGCAAATACCCTTGGGAAAGGTATGAATCCCCTTATCCTCCCAGCTCTCTTCTTCTACGAGAATAGCTTTGGCATTAAATAAACTACAAAGGTTGATATGCCATTAAACAAAGAAACCAAACCAAACCAAACCAAGAATATGAAACTTTGTCACTGCCCATTTGGAAGCAACAGAAAAGTGCACGAAGAGCCAAATGTAGAGTCACTTGTACTTTGGAAAAACGAGGTAATTTTTTAAAAAAAGCATCCTTACACAATCAAAGAAACCCGACAAATGCCAATGCGTAGAAACTTAAGAAAGCCCAGAAAGAACTAACCTATACATACCAAAATGAACTCTTAGAAAACAGTCAATACGAAATCGATGAAATGGGAAACTTGGTTGAAGATTGACAATCACGAATGGCATGGACGACTGTTAATAAAATGAAAGGAAGAAAGAGCATCTCGAGAAGAAAACTAAAAGCCAGTTGGTAAGACTTTTGAAGTGGAAAGAAAATTTCAAAGATCTTCTTGGAGACACTCCTTGAATCAGTAACAAATCTATACTATAAATCATTAATGACCAACTAGACATTAAACTATGACAGTTTACAGAGAAAGAACTTGAATCAGTTTTTAAAAAATAAAATAAAAAGCTGCATGCCTCGACAAAATACCACCTGAAGTCTGGAAGACAAAAGAATTCGACAACATATATCCCCGATCATTCAGCGCTATCTATAAGTAAAACACAATAGAAAAATTGACAGAAGGTTGCACCCTTCCTTTCCCCTTGATAGGTGACTGTACAATCACTAAGAAAACTGCTATTTCTCCAAAGGTTTATAATGCCCTTCTTCTCAATCTAAACCAACCTCAAGTTGAGAAAATTCTTTGGAAAAATCAGAACGACTTTTGGTGGAATCGTTCCACAACCTCACCTATTCTAACAATCTATTGGATCATTGAAGGAATACGGGCAAAGAATTTCGAGGCAAAACTACTATTCCAAGATTTCTTCAAAATATTCGGTTCGATACACAGAAGAAAAATGGAACAAATACTGCTCGTATATGATCTTAAAAAAAAACTTTCCTGCTCTAATGATGCTTTGTAAAAACATGAAAGAAATGGTTCGTTCACCTGATGGAGATACCAACTTCTTCGACATTGTCACTGGAGTCTTGAAAGAAGATACATTAACACAACATTTGTTTATACTCTGCCTAGACTACATACTTCGAATATCCATAGATCTATTAAAAGAAAATGGTTTCACAATAACAAAAAAAAAGGAATGAAACTGTGACAGATACTGACAACGAAGATGACCTAGCACTTCTGGCTAATATAACAATCCAAAGAGATACCCTACAACATAGTCTAGAACAAGTTGCAGGTAATATCGACCTCTACGTGAATGCAAATAAAGCATAACATATGTTTTAAAGAAAAGAAATAATCCCCACTCTAAGTGGCAAGCATATAGAATTAATGAAGCAGTTTTCATTGACCGGCAGTCCCATCTCATTAACTCAAAGTGATGGCAGGAAATGTCTAGTTAAGGCATAGAATGCTACAGACAGTTTATTAGTCAGGTGGAAGTCATATCTATCTGATAAGATAAAACAGGTTTTCTTCGAAGCTGTAACTGTGTCCATACTACAATATGGCTACACCACATGGACGCTAATTAAACACAGAGAGCAAAGCAAGAGCAGGACCACACAAATATCCTCCACCCTGTCTTGAACAAATTCTGGAAATAACTGCTCACAAAAGAGCAGCTCTATAGCCTCCCATCTTACAAACTATACAAGTAAAACGAACAAGACATGCGAGGCACAGAGAAAAACATGGATGAATTCATTTGTGACGTTATCTTATGGACTTCTGAATATGAACGTGCCAGTGTTGTCTAACCAGCTAAGACTTAGAACACGATTCGATGTCGACAAAATTTGATGATTATATATATATATATATATATACATATGGGGATATTGCAACTTATCTGAAAATCCTGTCTGCATAACACATGTAAAATTTAGTTTTAATTCAGTTCAAAATCAAATGAAATAAAAAGCATCACTCAATCTGCCAACTCTGTATCACCATGAATGCTCACTGAGAGAAAAGAGGAGGTTTTCAAAAACCTTACTTTCCCTATTTTGATTCTCCCTAATATGGTGAAATATCCTCCTGTCGGTTCCGCTATTTTCCCCAATGATCCCTGAGAAGATGGGTTTTCTCCTTTCGCAATAGCATTCTTGTGAACTGAACGCAAATCGCTTCGCTTGGAAAGTAAACCCGACTTACCACTTCCATTATCCACGCTAATAATGATTAGGCCACTTGCAGATCCCCCTTCATAACGCATATATATATATATATATATATATATATATATATATATATATATATATATATATATATATATATATATATATATATATGTCATCTAGGCGAGCAGATCGATCCATTTTTGGTGGGTGATAATAATAAAACTTCAATTTATACGAACGATTGTCCGTTAGTTGCTGATGTTGAAGATAAAATAAAATTTCCCCAGGGTGGATATCTTGTCGACTTCATTAAACTTCGATCAACGGGTTAAAACTTTCTCTGGCTTTCGAATGTATTTTATCAGCACCGTCAGTATTAATAGTAATTCGCGTGTCTAATAGATTATAGTTATAACATAAAGACTGATGTAAACTCTCCTCAATTGAAGCGTGTATATGAAAAGAGAGGGGGAGTGAGAAGTTACTTAATATTTGAATAGGAGGAAACCTACTTTTGTTCGCTTTCTTAATTTCTGACTTAGCAAAGATGTCGGTTCTTATCGCTGAATTTCGGTATAATCGACTGGAGGCTAAATTCCGGATATAAGAGTTTAGGGTCGCAGATTTGTGCGTATCTGTTCTTGACGTGCAAGCCTATATTAGAATTAAGCATACAAGCAGAGCGTAACAGTCATTGTTGTAGGAATGGGAATCAGTGATCCGAGCTCAAATCTTAAACGTGGCTGTTTGCGTTTCGCTAATTTCTTTGGAAAATGCATGAATCAACCAGTCTGGAATTTGGTTTGGTTTGTTTTTATGGCATATCAACAATTGTCGGTTATTTAATGCCAATTTCTCTTTGTACATACATATCAAATATATAGGTCATGGTTTGGATTGGTTTTATGACATATCAACAATTGTTGGTTATTTAATGCAAAATCCTCTTTATACATACATATCAAATATATAGGTCATGGTTTGGATTGGTTTTATGACATATCAACCATTTTAGGTTATTTAATGCCAAATCCTCTTTATACATACATATTAAGTAAAAATGATTTGGTTTGCTTTGTTTTAATGGCATATCAACAATTGTTGGTTATTTAATGCCAAATCCTCTTTATTCATACATATTAAATAAATATGATTTGGTTTGGTTTGGTTTTATGGCATATCAATCATGGTTGGTTATTTAATGCCAAATCCTTTTATATATATATAAACTGAATATATGATTTCTAAACACATTTTGTAGATAACATTTTCAACGAGTCTGAGTTAATTCTTTTACATACAGTTTCAATCATTTTTATCTATTACCAATAATTCTATTTATTACTCATTTGTTTGCACACAGTTTGTTGTTTTAAGTATTGCTTATGTATCGCTAACAATTCAATTAAACATCAGTCATTTGTTTACACAGAGTCAAATTATCGAAGTTATATTTCAAACAATTCAGTTTGGCAAAAGTAGGGAGTTTAAATGTCAAAAACTTTTATTTGACCCAGAGATAAAACCCTATTAGGGGCTAGCACTCCGGCCTAGAATGGACTGGGCGGTAATGGCAATGAAAGGATACTCCGCATTCCCCAAATCCCCAGCATTACTAAAGCTTCACCAATGGAATGTTTAGTGCATGAGAGACAATTCAGTCCATAGCACCAGTTCCAGCAATCTGATTACTTTCATACATCTTGATGAAACCTTATTCTACAACAAAGCCTATGCAAAATTGACCTAAGTTAATACTTGAGGTCACTGGAGATCAACAAATGATAAGAGATATGATATTTCTACCTGAATGCAATAAGAAAAGGAACCTTCGTAAGAAGTTTAAAAGTATAGTTTTACTTCCTAAATAGTAAGATACTCCATATTTCCTAAAGCTCTTGCATTACTGGAGTCTCAACATGAGATTGTTTAGTATTATATCCAAGACGGTCTTTGTCGGACTGAGTCTTGCTCCTCTGAAGTGATGCAGACTATGTATTCTACAACCCCAGCCTAATGGGCCAACCCGTCTCAAAGAAGAATCTGAATTCAAGACTTATGCACAGAAACAAATCTTAAGCACCTTTTTCGAAGAAAACAATATTGATGTGCTCTTTTTTATCCGTGAGCACTGTCAGCATAACTTTCTTTTTGACCACTGAGCCAGTAACCTTCTCTATACCTGAAAGTCAGTGTTTCTACTCCAATGGATTGACTTTTTGACTTATGTTCCACGTGGCAAAGCCATGTGTAGCCCATTTGTAGAGTTTTTGTTACTAAAATATGCGTTTCCGTACGCATCACTGATTTCTCTTAAAATTTTACATTCTTTGCACTTCTCCACCGCGAAAATAGTATAATAGACCTCTGTTCAAGCCCGGAACATCAAACCAAATATTTTATTTTTATAAACCAATCCCTAACAATGTTGAGCTTACATTTACAATATTATCTGCAAAAAGAAATATTTTTCTCATTTCAAAAAATTCACATTATTGAATGAGCCACGGTGATGATAGATAAATTTCCATTATTCATTGAATAAACCTTGAAGAAAGATAGATGGATTGGTAAATAGATTCCAGTTATTTATCAGCCTTGTCAGCTGGGGCAGTTGAATATACCGACTGCATCTCTACAGAGAGGTAACATTTCCCCAAAGAGACGCATGACACTAAACAAACTGAAGTTTAGGCTCCAGTAATGCTGGAGCTTTGGGGAATCCGGAGTATCCATTCATTGCCATCACTTCTGGGTCCACTCTGCCCCAGAGTGGTAGCCCCAGATAGGGACCAATCTATGGGTAAGATAGGGTTGTGTGACATTGAAACTGTGTGCAAACAAATGACTACCCATTAATTAGATTGTTTGAAATAGAACTGTTTAATCATTTTACTATGTGTAAACGAATGACTGATGTTTAATTGAATTTTTAATCATACGTACCAATACATGGGACTGTACAAACGAACGAGTAATGTTGAGTTGAATTACTAGCGTTACATAGAAGTACTTGAAACTTTTTAACTGTGTGTCTAAACTAAATTATTAGTGTTACATGATAATACTTGGAAACATTTGACAGTATGAAAATTTATGAAAACTGTTGAATTGGATAATTAGTGTTAAATTGGAATACTTGTAACCACTTCGCTGTGTGCAACAAATGATTAATACTGAATATAATTATTAGTATCAGATAGCAATAATTGAAGCTATTTTACTGTGGACACCATTGCAATACCCGTTTGCAAACAAATTACGTGTAACTCATTTAAGAATTAAGTTACCTGCAAATTATGAGTGCATAGAAATGATGGATTTTAAACGGTGACTTTTATATAGTAATACTTGAAATTATTTAACTGCGCGCAAAAATTTAAAAAGTTCGCTCAGACTCGTTTTAAAATGTTATCATGAAAATGTATTTACAAATCATATATACTCAATATATATATTTGCATAGATGCTTGTTTACGTTCACAATAAAAGACCAAGACAAATTTTCGAGGCCGGTGCTATTTCATTTTGTAATTCCTTTAACAACCGTCTAAATTTTTATAACATTTCTCTGTTTTTGAGCAAATCAGTTTTAAATAGCAAAAAATGGTATATATATATATATATATATATATATATATATATATATATATATATATACCGTATTTAATGAACATTTTCCCCACATACCATAATTTCATATATATATTCTATATAATATTCCAAAAATATCACAAGACAATTTTTAAAACAAACGCTGGTGTATTGTTTAAATAGCCAACTGTTCTTGATATATATCCTTATATTTTTGAATAATTTTTAAAAGATTGGAACCGAAACGCTACATTATCAATTTTGCTTCTCAATAAATATATCACTTTGCTTGGATTACCTTATAATCACTTTTTTCTCAATATAAATTTATAAAGAGGATTGAGCATTAAATGTCCTAAAATGGTTGATGTGCCATAAAACCAAACTAACCAACTAACCTTATTTATGGAATGACCTTCATCAATAAGTAGATGGACAGATTCTCTTTATTTATTAAATGACCCTCATAGATAGATAGATTCTCCTTATTCATTGAATGACCCTTGTCAAAAGGTAGATAGGCAGATTCCCTTTATTTATTAAATGGCCTTCATAGATAGATAGATAGACAGATTCTCCTTATTCATTGAATGACCCTCGTCAATTGGAAGATGGGCAGATTCCCTTTATTTATTAAATGACCCTCATAGATAGATAGATAGATTCTCCTAATTCATTGAATGACTTTCGCATATTTTCACTCACCCATTTAAATTTCGTTTATAATTTTAAGTATTTTTACACATTTTTATCTAATACAAATAACCTGCCAATAGTAGTACAGTTGTCAGTATTCTTATCTAATATCAATAATTTATACACCATTATATTGTTAAAAGTAACTATTTCTATCAAATAACACGATTTGTTTGCATCATTATATAGTTTCAACTACATCTGTCTTACTCCAGTAATTATCAAAAAATTATAAGATTTCAAGAAACAAATAATCATAATAGAATTAAAACAAATATAAATTCTAGAAAGTGTTCTTAAATGAAATAATTTGCTCAGTTATATAGAACAAATCATTCCTATTGTCATGAAACTTCTCCGACTGCTTTACTGTCGGTGAAGGTGACAAGCTTTTATTCCCGACCTTTTTACATAGGCCACTCGCCCAGACAACGCCAAGCGTACTGCTGGTATTAGGTCGGACAATATTTTATTTCGGGATGTCATTCAACTACAAGTGAAGTGAATAGGGAAAACTATGACAAAGAGATTTTCGAACAAGCCGAAAATGAAGACAACACGAAATGGACAATTTAGAATGCAAATTATTTTATTATCAACCAAAAAAAAAAAAAAAATTAATAAAGGAATGTATGCGAAGTAAAATACAGTTAGCAACAAAAATAAAACGTTTATATTTTAACAATTTCGGGACAATTCACCAAGAATTTTATTTGTTATGGTGTGTGCAAAAAAGTTTTTTTTTATATATCTTTTTTGTGCGGCAAGAAAGGAGTAAGCAAAAAAATGAAACAACATAAAAATGAAAGCTTATCTTATTTCTCTATCTCCTTTTTTTATCTTTCATTTTTTATGCATATATGTCTCCCTCTATTTTTTCTGATGTCATGTTTCCCCGACCGTTAATTTCTCTTTCTTTCTTTCTTTCTTTCTTTCTTTGTACATCTTCAAATCATTTCTCATTCTCTGGTTTTTCCTTTTGTTAGACGACGAACAAAATAGTCATGCATTCTTTTTCAGGCAGTATTTTAATCTTCCCATATGAGGTGGCTTGGGAAAGACAGTTTACTCTTTTCACTACAGACACGTCGGTCTGTTATGGGATCTCTTAGCCAACTGACGTGTCTGATTTTTCCTCTTTGCAGATTCGACATTTCCGCTGGCTCTTATCACGTGGGCTTCATAGCCTTCAAATAGGTCGCTTGTTGCTAGGGGCTGCTTTCTAGTTCATAAACTCATATTAGGGAAACTTGACCGTCAATCGGTCAGCACTAGACCTTGACTTGAATTTAACTCTTCAGACTACTCTCGTCTACTTCTGCTGCTTTGCGAAGGAAAGAAAAAAGTGTGTGTGCGTGTGAGAGAGATAGAGAGAGATTGAGAGAGAGAGAGAGATTGACAGAGAAAGAGAGAGAGAGAGAGAGAGAGAGAGAGAGAGAGAGAGAGAGAGAGTCTATATTTATGAGTAAAATATGAATTTGATTATCCCCAGGATCCAAATTCACTATAACACTATCCAATACGAATAATTTTCAAACAGGTCTATTTCACACATACATAGGATCCTAATGAGCACTTCTACTTTGGGTCAGAAATGACTCGGGGCTAATAGCATGTATGCATATACTAAACGATCATACACACACACACACACACACACACACACACACACACATATATATATATATATATATATTCTTCATATGATCCAAGGAGGAAATCCAAGATGTAGGAGTATCCAATATGTGTGCTCAATACTAACGGCTATTGATGTATAGTTAATTTGGGACGAACGATACATCAAAAAAGCTTATATATATATACATATGAAGGAGTTGAGTGTAAATATCTTAATAACTATTTCAACACGACTTATTTAGGAAGGAAAATGTGAGTGTGTGTAAGTATGTATATGTTTGTATGCGTGTGCCTGTATATGTATGCGTGTGTGTTTGCGTATGCGTGCTTATTTGTGTGGGGTATGTGTGTGTGTATGTGCGCGTATGTATGTGCGCGTGTGTGTGTATGCGTCTGTGTTTATGTGCACGTGTGTAAACAGGTATGTGTTTATGTACATGTGTATGTAAGTGTGCGTGTGTATGTGTGTATGTGTGTGTAAACTACATTAGATAATGCATACATACTATGATTTGATGATCTGAAATATTAATTGCTGCAATTATCCCTAACAGTCTTTTTATGGTTATGTAATCAGAGAGAAACGAGACCAGCTTCGCTAATGTATCAAACACACATACTTATATATATATATATATATATATATATATATATATATATATATATATATATATAAGTATGTGTGTTTGATATATATATATATAAGTATGTGTGTTTGATATATATATATATATATATATATAAGTATTGGAAATGTGTGGGTGTGTCTCTTAATCTATACATTTATTGGTCACGCAACCTGGTTTCAATACAGCCTAATTGAGAAATTCTGTTGTCATGGTAAGACAATTTATTATTAGTAGGTTGTATGTCGATTTTCTTTATCAAGTAAAGATACGGACAAGTGCACACGTATATGCGTATGCACACAGGTGAATATATAAAACAGTTTGCAATGGGTTAACAATCTTCACTCAGTCCTGAGGAATAGGAAATTCAATTCTTATGGTTACGTGTTTTGTATATTTTAATCATTTTTAATTCTCTTTCGAATTTTGTCTAAAACTGTTAAAGATAATACAGGTACAGACATTTTCTGGAGATGTGCAGGATATCCCGTTATAATAGGATATTCATCATCATCAGCATCTTCATGCGGTGCCACCAGCACGGATATCCCTGACCCTCTCTCGCCACTTCTCCCTATCGTTCATCGCATCTGGCAGGTTTTCAGAGCTACAACCCGGATTCTCACATAGCTGCTGTATGTATATTCGAGCTGGTCGTCCTGCTTTTGCTCGGCCATATGTGGGGGTCCATTGGAGTACATCACTTATGAGCTCGTCCCTGCTTCTCCAGCAGTGTCCTGCATGTTTGGTTAATCTAACTTGGATAGTTTTCGTGATGGGAGGCAGGTGGCCGTATAGTTGTTGCCTTGTGGGGTGTTGGCGCCAGGACTTGTTCAATATTGCTCGCAACATTCTTGTGTAATTGCCGTTTAGCTTCTTCTGGCGCCGTTTTGTTAGCGTCCAAGCAGTGCATCCATACAGTAGTATAGACACAAACGCTACTTGGAAGAAACTACATTGGATTTTATCGGTCAGGTCTGACTTCCATATGATCGATAGCATATCGATAGCTTCCATGCCTTCGTTAGCCGCGTGTCGATGTCTTTTTCGGTTGTTGAGACACTGCTTCCTGGGTAGGTGAATTTGTCTATCAGTTTCATAGAGGTTCCGTCTAGTGCAGAAATGTCACCTCTTTGATTAACTCTAAAATTAGAAAATGAAATGCGTACTATCGTTATGGGGCGCCCAGCAAGGTAAACAATATATATATATATTGTCATCTATAGACAGACTGTTTCGTTGTATCACAACTCATCAGTGTGGCTAGACACATTGGACACTTGAAGCTGGGATCAAAACCCGCCCAAATTTAGGTTAGCTTAGTATCAGACCGCTCGGCCAACAAGCATACCACGTCATCAAGGGAATTATAAGGTATCAAATAGCTGCAGCAGCGTTTGTTTGTTTACATTTTATACCTTACTGGATAGCAGAGTGCTCAATTCGTTCGAAAAGCTTTGCATTATGCGAGCGGCAACCGTGAATTCCTTCGTCAGATTGCTCAACCCCCATGGGGAAGCGTATGTGAAGGAACAAAACTTGACTTTACTTCATAAGCAGCATTTACCACATTCTGATCCTTGATAGAAAAAAATTATACGTAAATAATGATTGCGGCTAATATACAAGGGGGGAAGTGTTACCGAAGGTGTAGCTAAAGTGGTAAACTACGAATTTAAAGTAATGGAGATGCAATTTTATATTCACTTTTGGACTGTTACTCTTAGGAAATGTATGATCACCCTTATCCCCTCCTGCTATGGGTGTTACAGAGGTCCAAAAATACGACCATGTTATTCACATGCATAAAACGTTCATAATGTTTATACGCGTATAGTAATCCGAAAAACACGAAATTGGCTCAGTTACGAAACTTTTTATTTACCTTATTGAGTTTAAGGTTTTCCGACATGAGGAGAAAGAGACACAATTTCTTATTATGCTGACTGTTCGTACATCGTCAGCTCTCTGCCCACTGACTCAATCAACGTGCGGGCATCCCGTAGACCCAAACTGGTCTGGCTTCGCCCAGATAAAAAATCAACTACCTTTCTCTAGCGTCGAATCTCAACTCACTTTTTTTTTAATCCCAAAATCCTCAGCCCATCGCTTCCGGGCATGACGGCATTCACATCCCCAGTCGTATTTCCTATCTGGGTTTTTTATTGTGACATCTGTGATTGTCACATCCTCCCCGCACGCGCTTGAATACCTGCAATCAATGTGTGCACCAAACTAACCCATGCACTAAGCCGAAAGGTTCTCAGCCTAACTAAACCGAAAGGTAAGATATATAAAACGAAAAATGATAATATAAAAAAAATCCCTCCGCAATTATATAACATGGGTTAATACTATGACTATTTTTCTTTTACAAGACCAGATTTGGCATTGAATAACCTACGCTGGTTGAGATGCCATGAAAAAAAGAAACTGTATTATAAGGGGCATTTAAAAAATCATTGACATTTCTATGGGAGTTCATCTATAATATTATGCTTTTAAAGTCTTTACCTGTTTACCATCCCTATATACACATTACTGCAATCTTCCTCCGGTCAGCTACGTCGGCTAGGACTGTAGAATAAAGTGACTGCATGTCTGCCGCATGTCTGCCAAAATGTGTCCTGGATATGGAAATTTACTAAGCTTCTTGCTTAGATGTGGCACAAGGCCATATGAAAGGGGCACCCAATGAGACTCTAACTCACTCGTGTAGGTTTGCTAGCCAAAATGTGTCCTGGATATGACTGATGATGAATCTCCAGTCCTGGAGCTCTGCAGAATGTGGAATACCTCTTCATTACCATATCTCCCAAGTTCTAACTCATAGGATCCTATCTTTGTCAAATAGAACGGTTTGAAATTTAAACCATGTGCAAATGACATGTTAAATTGTTAGAAATAAAACTGCTTAACCATTTAACTGTAAATAACTGGTGTCTAATTGAATTGTTACTGTTACATAATAAAACTTGAAACCATTTATATGTTGACCTGGTCAGCTGGGGCAGTAGATTACACTGACTGCATTTCTGCTAAGAGTTAAGCCCCCCCCCCCACTAGTGACCTGGATGTGACATTAAACAGTCTGATAATGAGGCTCTAGTGATTCTGGAGCTTTAGAAAATGCGGAGTACCCATTTAATGCCATCGCCCCCAGGTCCAGTCTGATAGCACTTGATAGGGTCCTCTCTATGGGCCAAAATGAGTGCAAACGAATGACTTATACTAAATTTAAGTGCTTGAAATAGAATTGTTTGATCATTTAACTGTGCGAAAACAAATGACTGATGTTTTATTAGATTATTAGTTATACATAGCAATACTTGGAAACATTTAACTTTGAAGACTTATGTTTACAATTCATATATATTTGGAATTAAATAACTCACAATAGTTGATATGCCATAAAACCAAACTAAACCAAACCATTTATATGTGTGGAAAAAAGTGCTCAGGCTCGTTTAAAAATGCTATCAGCAAAATGTGTTTACAAATCGTATATATTTAATACATATGTATGAACAGGATTTGTATTTAGATAATTTACAAAACTTATATATATATATACCGGACATTGGCCTAGCGGTTAGAGTGTTCGCCAATCGCCCGGGAGACCTGGGTTCAATCCCAGGTCGAGTCATACCAAAGACTAAAAATGGTACTGGATTCCTCCTTGCTTAACACTCAGCATTTTAAGGTACGGATCAAGGGTAAAGTGGAGCAATCAAGGGAAAGGAGTAACGCCCTCCTCTACACCTTGGTGTAGTAAGCTATCGAAAAGGGAGCCTTCGGGTCACCCTCGACTATGGTCGCCTACTTTACTTTTATATATATATATATATGATTTAGCAATAAATAATCTACAATGGTTGAAATGCCATACTATCCAACCAAACCAAACCTACCCCTGTGTTCTATGTAATATTAGTTCTGCTTTTCCATTTAAGACACCCCCTTAAAAGTATAAACAATTCCTTTAATCCCCTTTAGGAAGTTCTATGATTGTGTTCATAGGAATGATGGATATGTGGGGATTGTTTAAAATTGTATAATAATGTTACTCCTAATAAAGATGTTCACATTTTTAATCCCCCTGCATATCCAATTATCATAATTGCTTCGACTCGCGAACGATTTTTAAGTTAAGGGTTCCATGTGTATTTTGGCATCCAGCAAGACACGGAAGAAAAATATGATATTAAGCAGAATAAAAAATTTAAAAAAGAATCAAATTCTTTCAGACTGTTTTGCTTTACTCTGCTGTAAAAAGAGAATTTCTTCTACCACGAAGACATTACAACTGAAGAAGACTAGAATCGAAATGTTTTACTGAATACATGATAGACACAACGTATTCGATTTTCCGAAAAAGTGATTTTATGTGACAATGATTTTTGTAAAGCTTTCAGAGTATTTATCCACCCAAACCCTTCCCGAAGAGCAGATTGAAACACAAGTACAATTTCCAACGATGTACAACTTTTAGTTGTCAAAATTTCTGAGACGAAGCTTGATGATTTTTATCATTAAGGGTTTTCGGACTATTGTCTTCATCTTTATTGTTATTTTCCCAACGTTTCGGCTGATATATCCTCCGGCCTTCTTCAGGTGTTTTTTATACGACACGGACTTCGAACTACGTCCTTTATTGAATCCACGGAGGTCGCCTGTTCTGATTCCGTTTGCCATAACTAGTGTCAAGTACAAGTGTTATATATTCCTGTATTTTTAATCGCCTGCAGTCAGGATTGGACCTGCAACCTCCAGATGATTGTCTCCTTAAAAGCTTAGGTAACCGACACCCATAACGATCATGCTATGTTCTGATTTTGACAACAAACACCTGAAGAAAGCCGGATGACATATGTGCCGAAACGTTATGGAAATAGCAATAAAGATGAAGACAATAATCTGAAAACACTTAATGAAAGCAAAAACATGCAGCTTGTTTGAATTCAGAGCTTTGCTTCTCTCAACCAAGTTGTCCTTGAAGTCTAAAGTACCCAATCTGCCCCATTTTTTAACCATAGCTAGGAAAGGAGAAGAAGAAGAAAAAGAAGAGATGGATTCGTGCCTTTATTAAGGGTCATTGATACACAATTAGCCTCGTCTGGGATATAAACTCAAGTGACCAATACCATTTTCTGCAACGATAACCGTTACTCTAACCTTGCTTCCGTTTAGTGTATGCAATTTGTGACGAAAGACTTGAGGGAGGAACATTGATTTTTTTTAAATTACAAATTTTTGAATTATAATAAGGAAATGTGAAAAACTGAAAGACGGAATAAAGTAATAATGTTTAAACATTTAGACGTCTAGGCTGCTATAATCTATTTTTGAAATCATGCTTTGTTTTTTTTAATTATTCACATTCCTCTTGAAATTCAATCTTGATTTAAAAACAAATATTGCTCCAGTATAAGTTGAGCGCAAGCTTTAGCCAAAAATTTAGTTCTTAAATATTAAATCCATCTACTTATATGCGATAGGTAGACAACACTATTTAATGGACCTTACCCGGCTCCTATTAAATAACGAGCTTAGTTGAAGGTGTAGACGATGCTGGAGAGATAGATAGATCGTATGCAGGCGTGTGTGTGAGAGAGAGAAGAAGAAGAAGAAGAGAGATAGATAGATAGAGAGAGAGAGATTAAAGAGAGCAGTCTACCTATCGTATATACATATATCGTTTGAATGTCGAAGAACTAAATTTTTGGCAAAAACCAAGGCTCAGCCTATACTGGAGCAACATTTGTTTTTTAAATAAAGGTTGAATCTCTCCCTCTCTCTTTCACACACACACACACACACACTCACAGATGCTCGCTCACTATCTCTTTCTTTCACCCCACCAAACTCACTCTCTCTCTCTCTATATATATATATAGGGTCAATTTAGAATATAAGACTAGGGATAGAATTGGAACACAAGGTAGGAGAAATAGACCTAGAAAAATTTTATGGTTTAATCCCCCTTACAACATGGAAGTAGTTAATAACTTGGGAAAGGAGTTCTTCAAGATATTATAAAGAAACTTCCCTAAGGGGAGCCAATTACATAAGATATTTAATAAGAATTGTATTAAATTAAGTTACAGTTGCATGCCAAACATTAATGGAATAATAAATAGGAGTAATATAGCTAAATTAGGTACAAAGAAGCATAAGGTGATTGACAAATGCAATTGTAGGGATAAGGTTAGGTGTCCTCTCGAAGGCAAGTGTAAGCAGGAGTGTGTAGTGTATAAAGTAGAAGTATATAGTGATTCGAATAATAAGAGAGATAAAAAGATATATTTTGGGTCGACCCAAGGGGATTTTAAAACTAGGTACTATAACCATAGAACAAGTTTCTCGCACGAGAGGTATAGGTATAGCACTGCTTTATCTAGTTATGTGTGGGAAATTAAGGAAAAACAAGGAGTAGATCCAATAATGAAATGGGAAGTAATAAAGAAATGCCGCAAATATAGGGCAGGTAATAGAACCTGTAATCTTTGTATGGAGGAAAAATTAGTAATAGCAAATTGTAAAAGCAAGAATATGCTAAACAAAAGATCGGAGGTGTTGAATAGTTGTAAACACAAAAGGGCGTGGTTACTATATAATTAGGAATAGGTTTTAGTTTGTTTTTTGTTTTTTTTTATTTGTTTTTTTTTATGCAAATTTTAGGATAGGTGGGGTTTTTGGTGAATAAAGCAAAGCAATTTCTCCTTAGAATAGTCAAGGCGAAACTTCCTGATGATCCGTTAAGGTGAAACTTTAGTAGAAGATTTTCGACTAGCGATTTAAATTAATTCTATAATTGGCTCCATTGTTTTATGTTGAGCACTTTAGTAATAGTAGCATTGCAGAATTCGCGGAGGGGTTTTTTGGTTTTCTTTTGGACACTGACTAAGTACCCCTTGATTTTTTTCAAGGAGTCGGACGAGGTTGGTCTTTTCTTTCTTTTTTACCCAAAAAACTTTTTTCTTTTTCCTCTGGACCGTGATTCGAGATATTGTTTCTCTTGTTCCTGGCCAGGGTTTTTTTGTTTTTTTCTGGTACCGTGAATACTGGTAGATATTTGATTAGTAAATATATATATATATATATATATATATATATATATATATATATCAAGCGTCCTTTTCACCCTCAACTAAGCTAGTTGTTTAATAGGAGCAGGGTGAGGTTCATTGCTTGATGCTTGAAACGCATTCTGCCACAAAAAATTTTAAAAAATGAATATTGACGGAGCTATTTTATACAGCTCAAAAATACACTGGAACGTCTCTATTTTTAAACTGCCTTGTCCCAAACATGTCTATATATGGTTGGTTGGTTGCTTGCTTGGCTGTTTTTTTTCTTTTTTATAGCAAATCAACCTTTGTAGGGTATTCATCGCCAAATCCATTTTTATGCAAATAGTCAGTTCTATTTCTAACAATCTAGTTTAGCACTTTAATTGTCAGAAATTAAAATTTAAGAAAATAGTTCTATTTCAAACAATTCAGATTAGGATAAGTAAGCAGTTTAAATGTAAGTACATTTTAATTGTGAAAAACATTACTATTTCAAGCTATTCAGTTTAGACAAGCAGTTCTAATTCAGCTAATTCATTTTAGTATAAGTACAGATTTTGTTTACTCTCAGTTAAATATCAAAACCGTTCTATATTAAACAAATCAGTTTAGTGTAAGTTCAGTTTCAATGTCATAAGACAGTTCCATTTAAAATAATTCAGTTTACCATAAGCACGCAATTTAGATATATAGTACGGTTTGATTGTCAAAAACATTTCTATTTCAAGGTATTCAGTTTAGCATAACTATGTCGATAGTTCTATTTAACCCATAAATAGTGCCCTATCGGGTGCTACCATTCCGGGAAAGATTAGAGCAGGGAGCAATGGCAATGAATGGGTATTTCGAATTCCCCAAAGCTCCAGCATTACTGGAACCTCACCATTAGATTGTTTAGTGTCATATCCAAGACTCGTTGTGTGGGCGGTTTTACCCCTCTGTAGAGGTGCAGTCGGGGTATTCTACAGCACCAGCCGACTGGGCAATACAAAGAGTTAGATGTCAAAGCAGTTTTCTTTCGAGCAATTCAGTTTAGCATAAGTACGCAGTTTAAATGTCACAAAAGTTCTCTGTTAAACAATTCAGTTTTGAATAAATACCCAGTTTAAATGCAAAAAAACGTAAACTCCAACCACCGTTTAGTTCTATTTAGCTCGTTAATTGGAAACTTGTCAGATGCTACCACTCCGAGCCAGAGTGAACCTGGGAGCGATGGTAATAAAGGGGTACTCCGCATTCCCCAAAGCTCCAGCATTATTGGAACCTCACCATCAGATTGTATGGTGTCATATCCAATGGGCGGGGTCTTACCTATCTACAGAGATGCAGTCGGTATATTCTATAGCCCCAACCGACTGGGTAAGGTAAATAATATTCTATTCTTTTTTGTAAGTTTACAGATGATTATGACCATAGTGTATAAGTTTTCGTTGACAGTTTTTTTAATCTTCTGTATCTAGAGTTCACGAAGTTACTAATTGAAGCTTTCGACTAAATCGAAACATCTCATGCAGATGACATCGCCCGGCGATTTAATTATCTTCGGACTTTTAAGTGTCTTCCAAATTTCGACACAACATCAGTGACACGATCAGAAGTACCACAGAACATGACAGCATCTCATCTCATGAAATTGTTTAGCAACATGATATCATATATATTTCCTACTGACTATATATAATGACTTTATTTCTATATTTCAACACTCCCCGAGGCAGAATCAAAAATAGGGAGACATGAAGTGGTGTTTTTCTTTTTGGGATCGATAAAGAAATTGATAAAGAACCGGGTATGGACGGAGTCACTCGTCCTGAAATTTGAGTTCTTTCTGGTTCTCTACGATTACTGGCCGACTGAACCCTTAAAAAAATGGACAACACTGACTCGGGACCGTTTCTCGTACGTACCACGAGAATTATTGTGGTTGACTCTTTGTTGTCGGTCTCACAGCCGATCACTTGTTCACTGATATGTGGAGGTCAGTACTTCATTACACAAACTCTTAGTCTTAATGAAGTTCCTATGCTCTTGAACTGATATAAAAAAAGAGGTAGTCCCCGTGGTTTAATTGGTAAAGTGGTGGATTGAGACTTTGAAGTACGCGAGTTTGAACTCCAGATTCTCTATTACGTTCACTGTTGGACTAAAATCCTTGAGAATGGTATGAACTTCCCTGCACCTTAGCTATAGGTTAAATAGTATCACTGCTCATCAAGAAGGATTGCATGGGCATTAAATAATGAGATGCAATTAAAAGAATGTAATCAAAACCGAATGTCACAAAGAAACTTAATTTCTTTTAATTTTAGTTCTGTGAAATTAATTTAGCTATAAAAATGAAAATAATTGAAAAGAAATTGTTAAAGTGATATATATGAGCACTCTTGTTAAAATAAATTAACGACTAAATGAAAATGATTCATTTAGTTTTCGTTATATCAAGAGTATCTATATGTTAAGACTCCGAGGGCATCTCGCCTTGACTCCCTTTTCCCAATGAATAACACACGAAAGACTGTAAAATAATTTGGGATTTTAGTAATTTATTTTACTTATAAAATGGTTTCACGCAGAATTTTGAGTTCGTAGTTGCGGGTTTTCGTTTTGCAAAGGTCAGAAACTTGCTTGGTGCAAACATGTTAATAATGTGAAAATAATTTTGTTTTAGAATCAGCTGTAAGCAAAATACATTTAGATAAACAATTAAGAAGAAATCGGTTGATATTTGGCAGTGACGTGTCACTGAAAAGTTTTAATGATTACGAGAGATTAAAAATTTAGATCGGGAATAATTTTAAGAAGATAAATTAGAATTCGAAGACAGTCAGTTAGTCAGTCAAAGAGGCACAACTTGGGGTCAGGCAGTTAGACAGACTTGAAGCGGACGGAGCTGACGGAGCGGACGGAGCAGAGAGGCACTAATGGGGTGTAGGTCGGCCACTGGTGGTCGGTTAGCGGAGAAAGGATAAATCTCCCACTCATTATTCTATCAATATATCTAATGGGCTGATGTAATTCCTTCACTTTAACTCTCTTGTTTCGGCAACTACTTTGAAAAGAGTAGTAGCAAATAAAATGTTGTATCTTGAAACAGAGTCGTATTAATATTTTGTGTTGTATTTAAAAAAAAAAAATTGAAGGTGCCCGTGATGTAGGACATGGACTCGGCGACACGAGTTCAAATCCTGGACGAGACCGATAGCATTTCACATAGCACTAATACCCTTGGGAAAGGTATGAATCCAATTATTCTCCTTCCAGCTATGAGTAAATATTAGGATAGAATGGGTTCTTCAGCCTTGGTGAGACAACTAGTCTAGGAGAAGGAAAACTCTGAATTCAGACCTGTTAAACTCCGCTTAAAAATTGACCTTGTGTCATATCCTGCCCGAGCAGAGGGGTTGGTAAATACGTATTGAAACTTTCGTTACAGGTTGATATGGCATTAAAACAAAGAAATCGAAACAAGATGTCAAAAAAAAACCTAATTCTTTTACACAATTGCTATTTTTGATTTGATTAGACAATTTATCATCAAAATCAAATTACTATATTAGCAAAATGTAAAAACTGACTAAGAGACTCAGCTGTCCAACCTTCACAGTAAATTTCCAGTTTGAAAAGAAACATTAAAATATATGTCTATCATACTAAGAAATTCCATTAATTTCATTTAAATCACCTTTCTTCTTTCTTGTAAAATAGTTAATCCTTATTATACCAAACTCTCATTGCAAATGTAATCAATTACTCTTTTTATTAGTCTTCTCACTTTTATTGTATGCCCTTCAATGTCAATATTATACTCCAAATTTCATGTTTAAATACTGGAGCCCGGGCCTGAGTATTATACACAGTGTGAAGCTTTATTCATTAATGACTTGTAATCAAAGGACTGCTCCTACACCCAAAAAACTGAAAATACTGACTTTGATTTTAAATAATCCAAAAAATATTTATATGTCGCCAAACGAACGAACGAACGACCAACCAACAGACCAACCAACCAACCAACCAACCAACCACCGAGCTCTGTGAACAGCCTCACAACTTCTACAGATGATTTGTTTAATGTGGTGAAATGTTGTATTTGCGCAATTTCAGACATGACTGTCTGTCTGTCTGTCTGTCAGTCTCCCTATTTGTTTCTTCACGCATACTCACAGACACAGACATACACACACACACACATTTATGCATCAATCTAAATTTTATATCTCAGTCTCTTCACACATACACACTCACATAGATTCAAACACATATACACCACTGAAACCCCCACAAAAGATTGACGCACATATATACATATATACATATGCCTCAATCTCAGTTTTATAACTATCTTAGTTTGTTCATATATATATAATTGAAGAATTTTCCTTTTTTTCAGTGAAATTGACGTTAGGTAAATGGGAATTGTACGTACTTCATCTTACTTTATTTAAAAATCGATTAAACATTGCTGACTACACCTAATAGAAAGTTCCTCGCATAGGGCCAATTCTCTATATCACGATCTATCTTATTCATTCAGCAAGCTTTGCAGAGTACACACATCCGTAGGTACATTATTAAGTCCTCTGTGACGTAGGCTGCTTTATTGTCACAGATTGTTCTACTGCGTTGACCCTTTTATTTTAGCAGAGGTAATACTCAAAATTCCTTCAGTGATATCATCATTATCATCAAATTGTGCCGATATCACGCATTCCTTTGACTCTATTTCGCCATCAGTCCCTACCAGCCATTGCTCTTGGCAGGTCCGCTGGACGACACCTTGTGTAATTTTATCGAGAGACTTATGATTGGTTTGGTTTCTTTGTTTAATGGCATACCAACTCTTTTTAGGTTATGCCAAAGCCATTCTCCTAGAAGAACAGTAGTGGTACTATTTAACCCATAGCTGGGAGGATAAGGGGGTTCATACCTTTCCCAAGGGTATTTGCCCGAAAGTGAACGTAATAGCGCGACTGGAGTACGAACTCGCGTACTACGATTCCGCAGTCCATCACTTTAACCATTACACCACGAGGACACCCCAGAGACTTTTGAGTAATTTAGAAAAGTATTATCACTATTTTTCCTTATTATTTTCATACATAACTTCTCTTCAAATACATTCGGATTGGTAATGGCAAATCAAATTTCGTGGGTCATTTAATGCCAAAGCCGTCTTTGTAGAAGGACAGTTGTGATGCCTTTTGATTCAAAACTGGCGGTAAAAGGGGGTTCAAAACTTTCCCAAGGGGTATTAGTCTAAAAGTAAACGTAATAACATCAGTGGAGTTCGAACTCGTTTTTTTTTTTTATTGTCAAGTCCAGTGGCCAGGACTTTAGCCATTACACAATGGCCACTACATCACCGAATTTGGGATTCAACTTCTCGTTAAATTAACAAAGATAGAATGCATGTTGATGAAATATTAAATTTAGATGTCTATTCCTTGAAGTATTTATTTCTTCTGCAGTTATAATGTTTGCCTAGTTCATAACATTCCCAACATGATAGATTTAGTTTAAAGTGTGGTGAATAGCATATCAGCCTCGGTAGGTTATTTAATGCCAAAGCCATCCTCGTACAAGAACAGCAGTGGATCTGTTAAAGGCGTTGCTTGTGAACAGATTTAGGTCTATAACGAAAAGAAATTTACAAGCCTGAATTCAATAACGTCACACGAAACCCGGATGAAGTCCTCTGATATGTGTGGATAGATTTACGCCATAACACCCCATCAAAATCATAAAAAAACCTCAGGAGGAATGGTACAGTATTCCCCAGTGCAAATCAAAAGATTAAAAATTAGCCTGACGAAATGTTGAGAAAGTGTTATTCGTGCAAATGGTAGTTGTAGTGAAGTAATGAAATATTATGGGTGAATAGCAAGCCCAACGTATACGTGTGTGAGCTAAAGGCGAATTTTGTTATTTTCTGAAAGGATTAAACTGGGAGTTTTAACTGTAACTTCAGCATTCTGAATCTATTTTTTTTTGTCCGTGTCTGTGTACAGCTTTTCTTTTTCAGATCGTCCGACTATGAAAAATGAAGAATTAATAAACCAGGTCTTTTTTGTTGGTTGGTCGTTTGGGTTTTATGTCATATCAACCTTTGTAGGTTATTTAATGCCTCATCCATTTTTATTAAAACGATCAGTTCTATTTTAAACAATTCAGTTTAGCAGTTCGATTGTCAAAAACATTTCTATTTCAATCTATTCAGTTTATTCAAAAAGTTTTAATTCAGCCATTTCAGTTTAGTATAAGTATAGATTTTCTTTACAACCAGTCAAATGTCAAAACAGTTCTATTTTATACAATTCAATTTAGCCGAAGTACAGTTTCAATGTCAAAAATAGTTCCATCTAAAACAATTCAGTTTAGCAGAAGTACGCAGATTAGTTCTATTTAACCCAATGATACGGTCCTATCAAGTACTACGCATCCAGGCCAGAGTCGACCTAAGGCTGGTGGTGTGTAATGATCTTCTGTTGACGGTTGGTTGGTTGGGTTTTATGGCAGATCAACCTTTGTAGGTTATTTGACGTCAAATCCATTTTTATGTAAATAGTTCTATTTCAAACAATTCAGTTTGGCATGAGTACAATGTTTAATTGTCAATAAGTACAGTTTATGTAAATAGTTCTATTTCAAACAATTCGGTTTAGGATAAGTACGCGGTTTTAATGTATGTACATTTCAGTTGTGAAAAACACTTCTATTTCAAGCTATTCAGTTTAGTTCAGCAGTTCTAATTTAGCTAATTCAGTTAAGTATAAGTAGAGGTTTTGTTTGCACACAGTTAAATGTCAAAACAGTTCTATATTAAACAAATCTGTTGAGTGTAAGTACAGTGTCAATGTCAAAAAACAGTTCCATTTCAAATAATTCCGTTTAGAATAAGCACGCAGTTTAAATGTACGTGCGGTTTAATTGTCAAAAACATTTCTATTTCAAGCTATTCATTTTAGTCAAACAATTCAGTTTAGCATAAGTATGTCGATAGTTCTATTTAACCAATAGATTGGGCCCTATCAGGTGCTACCACACCAGGCCCGAGTGGACCTGGGAGCAATTCCCCAATGCCCCAGAATTACTGGAAACTCAGATTGTTTAGTGTCATATCCAGGACACTTGTTTGGGGAGGGGGTCTTACTCCTCTGCAGAGGTGCAGTCGGTGTATCCTACAGCCCCTGCCGACTGGGCAAAGAAATTTTTGGTTTGTTTGGGAAAAACTCTTACAAGCAGTTGAAATGCTTAAGCAAATATACGGAATAAAACCCATGTCACGCACACGTATTTTTGAGTGGAACAAGTGGTTCAAAGAGGAGGGCTAGGAGGTGAAAGATGCATCTAGGATTAGTAGGCCTTCAGCAAGCAGGAATGTGGTCAAAGTCGAGCGGCTAAGGCTGGTAGTGTGTAATGATCTTCTGTTGACTGTTTGAATAATCAGCAGATCTGGAAAAAAGAACGGTGTTTGAAAGATTATACCCGAAGAATCGGGCATGTCCGGAAGATGATAAAACTGTGTGTACTAAGCATCCTGCAATTTCTGGCCGAGAGGAACCTCACCATACTATAAAAACAAATCCGCTGTACTTAGCTGATGTCTCTCTGTGAGACTTTTTTTCTTTTCATCATCGGAACCGTTTTGCAGGCGTGGATGCCAGCAAGAGTGCCGTAACCACGGAGCAGAGGAGTGTCCCAGATGAATCCTTCCTGCAGTGCATAGAAGTTTAGAATACATCTCTCTCCCTCTCTCTACCTCTCTCTCTCTCTCTCAATGTCTCTCTCTCTCTATATATATATATATATATATATATCAGCCTATTAGTGTAGATGGCAGTGGGTCGTGTTCTCCAATGGTCTTGGAGACCTGGGTTCAATCCAAGGTCGGGTCATACAAAAGACTAAAATATGGTACTTGATGCCTCATTACTTAACACTCAACATTATAAGGTAGGGATCAAGGGAAAGTGTAGCAAGCCATGGAAAGTTGAGAAACTTATGGAGTAGCGTTCTCAGCTACACCTCTGTGAAGTAGCTTTTGAAAAGAAGACTGAGGGTCGTTCTCGACTACGGTCGCCAACTTATATATATATATATATATATATATGTATTGTAATATACGACTTTACAGTATTTTGGCCAACATCAAACTTTACGTCATTTCTCAAGACTCAATTTTAGTTCAGTGTACGTCATAACGTCCCACATCAATCAGCAACGTCACTCGAATCAAAATGAAATTACGTGAAATAAACGATTTTCTTTAAAAATATATTTCAAATAGAAAAGGGCCAAATAATTCACAGTAAAAGATAAAAGAAGCTGAAAAGTATTTACATCACTGTAAAATAATTAAGGACGGTCAGGAAAAAAAAAAGAAACGTATCAGCGTCAAATCGACAATAAGTTCTGATTGGCTAAAAGGAACTCAAATGAAAACGCCAGAAGGCAGTGGATGCGGGATAGGAGACTGGAAAAGGGGATTGGGATGTGACAATGTAAAGACCGCAGTTGGAGGCCAGACGCGCAGCGGTGAGTACAGACCCTGCGAGGAAGCACGAGTTAGAACTACAAGGAAAAACGTGGAAGATAATTCAAATTCTGTGTCTACACTCACTCACCTCATGACATATTTCTTTTTGTCTAGCTAACGTGGTCGACTCAGTTTTCATGCTCTGTTTCAATCTTCTCGACGACTACTTAAAAAGTGTAGTTGTGAATCAACGTTGGTATAAACGAACTAGGATGGAGTTTTCGTGTGTTCATCTCTTTTTCTCATGGTGAGGTTATCTAGACGTCAGACACTTAAGACGTAGAAGTAGTACAAACGTCTATTAAGACTACACCAGCACGAACTTCCATTTGAACCCCGAAGCGTTGCAAGGCCCTGTTTCAGCTGTGTGATGATACAACCTTATATTTTTGTGTGTATACAATAAAAACACATTAAAAAATGTATACATAGTAAAAAAAATATTTTATATCCCTGTAGAAAACACGAAAAACACAAGTTTAATGAGACAATTTTACTATTGTTTTTTTAGCATTGCTTAGAAATTAAAACTAACATATTCTTAGAATTCCTTGATACCTTAACAACAATAATATCCACCCGCTTTTATCACGGAAATAGAATATACTATAGGAATACGAGATTTAAAAAAATCCCGTATTCCAAAAGTATTCTATTTACAGTGGTATTGTTCCCTTTTTAAATACATCAGTTATCCTGTTTCATCCAACTCTGCGTTTCCATAGTTTTGTTATGGTATAAACTTTCAAAAATTTTCAAAACTCTTTTAAAGAACAAACACACCTTACACAAACAAGCAACCCCTGATGATGGCTTATGAAGGGTCCGAAAGCGCTCGGGACAATTTTGAGAAATTCATCTATCAATTCCAACCTGAAACTAAGACAGTTATCAGAAAATTTGAAAGGATCTTAAATAAATTATACAGACAAAATTTGTCTTAATTATTGAATGAAACATGCTTAAATGAACGACTGCTGCCTAACCACACACACACACACACACACACGCACACACACACACACACACACACACATATATGTATATATATATATATATATATGTATGTGTGTGTGTGTGTGTATGCATTTTCTATAATGTGAAAGAAACGGCTAATTTGAGCACTTTTCTTGTATATCCCAGTCTCTTCTCATCCAGGGTAAGTAGTCAAAATAATCCAAATCTCCTTATTTAAAAAGCCCACGAATCGAAGCCCTCAGTGGGATACCACTCGGTACTTTCGCCACGTTTTCAAGTTTGTTTCTTTTTTTTTAATTTGTTTTTTTTTTTTTTTTTTTTGCTTATTTCTTAGCTCCTCCATTTAAAAGCCATTTCCAGTTTCGGTCTCTAATGACTGGGACGGCGAAACCTGGCTACGAGTGTGACGATTCATTCAGAGCTGGAGTTACCTGACGCCTCAGAGCCCGAACGCTTGGCACTGTCACAATAGAACCACTCTGATCAACTAATGGACAGGCTACGATCTTGCACAAACACACACACATACACACAGACACAGACACACTCAGAAACACATACACACATCATGAACACACATATAAACAGGCGTAACATAAATACTTATACACACACTTACACACAAGTATATATATATATATATATATATATATATATGTCCAATAAGATAGACTTTACATTTGGTATACAGGGCTACTGCTTATCGATTTTTAGTCAGATAATAAGGACCTAAGTAGAAGCAACATCACATTACTGCCTAATAACATTTTCATTAAAAAATTAAACATCTCTGTTACTTGTCAATATATATATATATATATATATATATATATATATATATATATATATATATATATATAAATGGTAAGAGACAGAATGGAGTTAAAGTTAGATACATATAAATTGCTACATATAATAAGAGAGACAATGCGAACACAAATAAAATTTAAAAAATATTGTGTAGTTAGAAAAAAAAAGAACTACTGAAATATTAATAAAAGAATTACAGAAATAGACCAACATTCCGGCAAAAATATAGAATGTAAACAAAAATGTGGACATGAAATGAATTTTATACGTAGTTAAGCATATATATATATATATATATATATATATATATATATATATGTATGTGTGTGTGTGTGTGTGTGTGTGTGTGTGTGTGTGCGTGTGTGTGTGTTCGTGAAGAAGAGAGTGTGTGTATGCAGATAAACTGATTGATTGATGGAAAGGAAAATTCTGAGGTAGATCATATGCACACACTCGCACGTCTCTCTCTCTCTCTCTATATATATATATATATATATATATATATAACAGCCATTTTTATATTTGTTTGTGTACATGATTTCTCAAATACACACGCGTACAGACACACTCGGATTCACACACACACACACACACACACACATATATATATATATATATAGAGAGAGAGAGAGAGAGGTAGGGAGCGAATGAGAAAGAGAGAGTGAGGGACTTCTTGCATATAATTTGCCTTGCAGGGAAATATCTGTGATTCATTTTTTATATTTCCTCATGAACATGATTTTACTAATACACACCCAACCACCCCCACAATATATATATATATATATATATATATATATATATATATTCGTTGCACATTATACTCCTTTCAAGTTATTTTCCTTGATTCAAGAGATATCTCTCTATTGGATATTATATTTACTTTAGCAAATACAGGTAGACGGTTACAAATAGATAGATAGATAGATAATACTTACGCGAGTTCGTCCTATGTGAGGCTCTTTGAATCAGGTGCAGGTGATCGATTTTTGCCAAATAGCAAGAAAATACTTCAATTCATATTTGCCTTTATTTTCATTGCTAGCAACCCTAGTTTTCTTTATATCTTATCTCAGTGTTTAGCCACGTAATGATTCCCATTGTTTTTATAACATTATAGTAATGACTTGGTTTTTTGCTTATTAATGAAAAATGAATGTTGAATTATACATAAAAGCAGGAAAATTTAACTAAATGTAGAATCATGCATAAATTTTGCATCAATAATATTTCTAATTACAATAAATTGACAGATAATTTGCATAGATATTCCCTATACACATATTTAGCAAAAGTACGCAACATTGATCGAGGAAAACCTAAGAGGATATTAGTGAACAAAATGTTCATAATATATATATATATATATATATATATATATATATAAAGTGAGATTCCTTTTATACAGAAATAGGAGGATGACACATATGCTCAGCAGAGAGGATCTTGAACAAAGAACAAATCTGATGAAATTTCTGATTACTTCTTAGTACAAAATAATTTGTATCCTTCCATATTTTGCGAATGTTGTTTTTATCTTGTTGTGAACGTCCTTGTGTAATATAATGGCCGAGGGATTTTGTTTTATGCCTTTGGGCTTAGTTAGGCTGAGAACCTTTCGGTTCAGTGCAAAGGTTAGCTAGGTGCAACATAAACGCAGGTGTTTACGTACGCGTGCGGTGGGGCGTGTCAGTCAGAGATGTCAAAATAAAAATCCCTGATAGGGGATGTGAATGACGTTCATGAACCGGAAACGCGCGGAGGATTTTGGGAGATTCGAAAAAGTCAGTAGAGTTGAGACAAGACACCGAACAAGAAGGGTCGACTTTTGGGACTCGCAGAGGCCAGACGAATTTGCGCGCTACGGGCGCCGCACGAGATGGGGGACAGACGGAAAAGCCAGAATAGAAAGAATGTGTATCGCTCTCCTTATGTCGAAGAACCTTTAAACTCAAAGGTAATAAAAAGTTTCGTACCTGAACTCAGAAGTCGTAAGTGTTTTTGGTGTTTCGGGATTCCTATGTTCCATGTGTATGTTATATATATATGTTATATATGTTTATGAACATTATGAACATTATATGTCCATTTCACAAACGTGGGTATCTATTTCGAATGGCTTGTTCAGGCGATGGAAGGAGAGAGAGAAAACAGAAGGCCCCCAGAATAAAGAAACAAGAAAAAGAAGCCAAAAACAAGAAATGCAAAATGCAGCGCCCCCAGAAAGCAGAAAGGAAAAAAGAAGAAACACAACTGTCGACACAAGACCCCCAGAAAAAAGAAAGGAAAAAGAAGAAAAACAGCTCAACTCCAAGAGAAGAAAAAAATGCATGAAGAAAAGAAAAAGAAAAAGAAGGCGAGCGGCAAATGAAAAAAAAAAAAAGATTGGAACCAGCGAAGTCTAGAAAAAAGGCATAAAAAGAAAAGAAAAAGAAAAAAAGAAGGTATTTGTTCATTGTATAGGTGTTATCTTTTTCTCTGTCATAGGTAAGTGTTTTTCGTGTTTCAGGATTCGTATGTTCTATGTATATAAGTTATGAACATTCTATGTACGTTTCGCATATCAGTATCTGGCGATGCTACACTTGTTAAAAGCATAAACTTAACATGGACTACGAATCTTACCATTTAGGAAGTAAAAAGATATTTTTTATACTTCATATGAAGGTCCCTTTTCTTAATGCATTCAGGTAGAAATAGCGTTTTTTTCTTGTTATTTGAAGGTTTCCGGTGCCCCTAAGTAATAACTAAAGTCAATTTTGTATTATCTTTGATGAAGATTGTTGGAACTGTCACTGTGAACAGTTACAGTTCAAGCAATCGTTCTGTCATGCACGATCTAACGTACGTGCAAACCTACAGGCAAACACACACACACACACACACACACACACACACACACACACACACACACACACACACAGTACAGTCTAGACTAGTTGGCTGGGGCTGTAGAATAATTGACTGGATTTCTCCAGAGAGGCAAGACCCCTAACAAATGTGTCCAGAATATAACACTAAACAATCTGGTGATGAGGCTTCACTGATACTGGAGCTTTGGGGAATGCAGAGTACCACTTCATTGCCATTGCTCCCATGTCCACTCCAGCTGTGAGTGGTAGCAGCTGATGAGTCCGATCTATGGGTTAAACAGAACTGTTTGACATCTAAACTGAGTGCAAACAAGTTTCTTATGCTAATCTGAATTATTTGACATAGAACTGTTTGATCATTAAGCGATGTGTTAACACATGACAGATGTTTACTTGAAATATTAGTGATATATAGCAATACTTGAAACCATTTAACTGTGTGCAAAAAATGAGTTTAAGCCCGCTTAAAATGTTATGAACAAAATTTGTTTACAAATCGTATATATTTGATATATTTCTATTAAGAGAAATATTATATATATATATATATATATATATATATATATATATATATATATATATATATATATATATACACGTGGTGCCTTCAGTAAGTTTCCAGACTTTTTTGTACAGGCATTTAAAATTGTCATAGACTCTTGAAAATTCACTAAGTTATTACTATGCATCTTATGAGATGACTGACTAATTCTTATGATTTCAGGTTCAAATGAACAGCTACAGCAGCAATTGGAATACACCCTACTAAAGCCTGATTGTTACAGCTGGTGAATTTCAAAAATGCAATCTGGACGTGAGGACACTTTAGAAGAACGATATGCAATAGAATTATGTTTTAAACTTAGAAAAAATGCCACAGAAACGTATGGAATGCTCCAAACTGCTTTTGGACTATCTTGCATGAATCGAGCATCAGTTTTTGAGTAGCATAAGAGATTCAAGGAAGGCAAGGAGTCTGTGAGGATGATGAGGGGTGTGGGAGGAGTAAGAAAGTCAATGCACCAGTGTTGATTGCCCAAAGGGTTAGTGTTAGGGTTACTATGTTGAGGTTTTAAAGGAGTTCAGGAAGAGATTCCGTCGGAAGAGGCCAACACTCTTCAAATCAGCTCAGTGGCATTTCTACCAGGACAATGCACCAGTCCACAATTCCATCCTTGTCAGAGACTATTTGACAAACATGGGCATCAAGACAGTTCCTCGGACTCCCTATAGTCCGGACCTTGCTCCCTCAGACTTTTGGTTATTTCCTAAGCTCAGAGGCTGTCGTTATGAGACAATTGAGGAGATGAAAGAGGCTGTGAAGAAGATGATTGACACGCTCACACAAGAGGACTTTCATAGGGCCTTTCAGAAGTTGTTTGAACAGTACAACAAGTGCATTGCAGCTTAAAAAGTTTATATACAATAAAACTCAACTGTTGTGGTCTTCAGATTAGACCGGTGGAAGAACAACTCAAACAATGGGTAATATGCAAGACGTTATTGTTTTAACAAAAAATGAAGTCATACAAAGGAAGCACTAGCCGTGCTCGGCTTGCAGTCCAACTTTCAGATATCTCGTAAGGAACGAGAAGTTGTCTTCCCCGAGCGAGCTAAGCTCGGAGAATATTTTTAGGTTGGACGAGTCCATCTTTGGGTTATGGTAGGATATGTCCCCATAACACCAACCAAACCAAACACTACTGTCGTATAGATTTTATAGCTTTTAGGTTTTGGTTTTGGGATCAATATATTTGTTTAACGTCATATCAACTCCTTATGGGTCAACTTTTAATAACCTACGAAGGTTGATATGCCATCAAACAAAGAAACAAAGCCTTTGCCAAAAATTGATTTAGTTCTAAATGTTTGCTTATGAAAATAACAATCTATATCTTCAAAATTCCATGGAATGATTTTTTTATGTCACACTTTTTAAATTCCATAATATTTTGCTTTTATTCAGCTAAATGTTATCAAATATTCCAATTTAATACTAATAATTCGCAAGTCTACAAGGTATGACGAATTTCTCTCAAATATCAGATTTTCAGAGAAATACACGACCAAAACATGTGACCGTAACAGGTACTATCACAATGGTTCAAAATAGTTCTAGGAGTAATAGTAATGAAGGAGTGACTCAACACTCCCTGTATTTTTTGAAAATCCTTATTAACTCAATTCAGTGTCCGTGGTGTAATGGTTATTGTCATAGGAAATGGACATGGCGACACGAGTTCAAATCCTGGACGAGACTGATAGCATTTCACATAGCACTAATACCCTTTGGAAAGGTACGAATCCAATTTTTCTCCCTCCAGCTATGGGTAAATATTAGGATAGAATGGGTTCTTCAGCCTTGGTGAGGCAACTAGTCTGGGAGAAGGAAATATCTGAATTCAAACCTGTTGAACTTCCCATGGTGTAATGGTTATCGTCATAGGAAATGGACATGGCGACACGAGTTCAAATCCTGTAGGAGACTGATTGCATTTCACATAGCACTAATACCCTTTGGAAAGGTATGAATCCAATTATTCTCCCTCCAGCTATGGGTAAATATTAGGACAGAATGGGTTCTTCAGCTTTGGTTAGGCGACTAGTCTAGGAGAAGGAAAATTCTGAATTCAAACCTGTTAAACTCTGCTTAAAAATGACCTTGTGTCATATCCTGCCCGAGCAGTGGGGTTGGTAAATATGATTAACTAAATTCAATATCTAGAAAATATATGTACAAAGGCTAACTTATATGTTAGAAATATAAAAAGATTAGAAACCAGATTTTAAACCCTGAGTACGCAGAAATGATACAATTTCGTTTCACAAGCCAAAGAGTGAACTAAACATTTCATGGGAAGTGTCCGTATGGTGTTGTGGCTAACTTATTAGATTGCGACATTGTAGTGAACGAATTCAAACTCGCCCAACTACGTTCATTTTCGGAATAATACCATTGGGAAAGGCATGAACTCTTTTATGACACAAGTTGTAAGTTATATAGTACAACTGATGACTTTGGTATTAAATAACCCGTTTACCAATTTATCGTCATACCCAGGTCACCCATTTATGGTGTTACTCCTACGTAAAGCAAATAGACTATTCTTTTTAGAGAATAAAAACCAGCTAAAGTCTAAAATAAAAACTGCATGCATTCTATTTTATAAATATGATTATTTTCAATTCAGAGTCTCCACGACGTAATCACTTTAGTAATAATACCTTTGCGAAAGCTATGAACTCCCTTATCTGCCATTTATGTGTTAAACAATAGTGTTTGTCGAAAAGGATGGCTTCAACTTTTAATAACCTACGAAGGTTGATATGCCATCAAACAAAGAAACAAAGCCTTTGCTAGTGACAAAGATTAATTCCCACGATGAAAATATCTCAATCACGTAATAAAAGTTCCATCGTAAAGAACCAGAAATCTCCCCTAAAATTGAAACCTTAACTCCTCACACTTAAGGTAGACGTATCTCGAAGACTTCCATTTTTATATTCTCTAACTCTGTTGTCCCGAATAAATAATATAACATTTATTTAGCAAAAATATATAAATGTATATTGCCTAAGGCCCAAAATGATTTTGTCTAGATACGATTTATTTAAACATGATCATTACCCGACTTTTATAAAAAAAAGTCGATACAATCTAATGTATATGATTTATTATATAAGCATTTCCCACAATAATACGTTTTTATTGTTAGCAGACCTTTATAAAAATTTTATAAATACAAATCTTTTGAAATATAAAGATAAATGAATAGACAAAGAAGCACAGATAGATAGATAGATAGATAGATAGCAACATAATGATATATATATATATATATATATATATATATATATATATATATGCATGTATATCCTTTGGTACGTGCAGAATTATTGAATAGCTTTAAGTAGAACATAAATTGTGAGTTCGAAAAAAATTGTTTGTTTTTTTTTGTTTTGTTTTTTTTTTTCTCCTTTGTCGCCAACTATTTTTATTTATTGCTCGCCACTCCTTGCTGTCACGAAGTTTCTCAGACGAGACATGACCGAAAAAAAGGGTCTCTTTTTAGAACTCACAATAAAGCTCTACTTTAAGTCATTCTAATATATATATATATATATATATATAGAGAGAGAGAGAGAGAGAGAGAATGAACGGAAAATGCATATTTTGTTTTTGTTTTTGTTTGGTTTGGTGGTGGTTTAATGTCCAATTCTTTTATAGATATATTAAAAATATAAATTAAAATCATTAAATATATTTATATATATATATATATATATATATATATATATATATATATATATATATATACACACATTAAAAGATCATTAAATATATAATTTCCCAACCCACTTTATAAATATCATCCTTAAAAAAACTTGAACTCATTTTTGTACACAGTTAAATAGTTTACTAAATTCCAAACATATCAAAGCATAAGTAAACAGCTTTTTGTCTACACACAATTAAAAAACCGTTCTCTTTCAAGTAATTCAGTTTAGTGTAAGTACACAGTTTAAATGTCAACAGTTTTATATGACCCATAGATAGGAATCTATCCAATGCTACCAATCCGGGCCATAGCGGACCTCGGAGCGATGGCGATGAAGAGGGATACATAATTCCCCACAGCTACAGCATTAGTGGAGCCTTAGCTTAAGAATGTTTAATGTCATATATCAGGACACTTGTGGTTGGGGGTGTTACCCCTCTGCAAAGAAGCAATCAGTTTATTCTACAGCCCTAGCCGACTGTGCAAGTATATTTTGGCGGCAAGTTATTATTTTTACAACTTCAACAGACAACGGAACTTTTCTTTTTTATGATATTTTTATGTTTTTCGCTTGTTGTCTTTGTAACAGGGTCGAAGTGATTGAGATTTTGTCCAAGTTCCTACTCCCAATCAATTTTGATCATATACATAGATCGTCTTCAGCATTATTATTATTATTATTATTATTTACATCTTTAGAGTTTTTCACATCAGTGTTAGCTGATGATTTTTCACTGGAGTTTGAGTGACAGCAAGTCTCCTCAAGTCTCCAGGACTCGTCTCAGGATTCTGGCCATTCTTAGCAATGCTGTCGTTTGGATCGTCTCTATCCGTCTGCCAATTTCCAAGTCCTCCAGGTCTTTTAATAACCCTTTAGTTATTGTGCCTAACGCACCAACCACAATTGGCTCAATCGTTACTTTCATGTTCCACAGCTTTTTCAATTCTCTAGCAAGATCGAGGTATTTATCTTTCATTTCATTTTCCTTCAGGTTTATTCTGCGATCCGCCGGGACAGCAAAGTCGACAATTTTGCAAATTCTCTTTTTTTTTTGTTATTATAAGGTCTGGTCTTCTGGCCAGGATTAGTTGATCCGTTTGTATGCTAAAGTCCCATAGGAGTTATTATTATTATTATTATTATTATTATTATTATTATTATTATTAATTTGAAGGACTTCTTTTTTTTCATTTAGTTTGGCTTCACTAATTCTTTGGTTTTATTGATTCAATTTAATTTAAAACATAAAATCACATTGTTGAAAATAATACTGACCAATTAAGTAAGTTTGCCGACCGTCGTCAAGGGTGACCCGAAGGGTTCCTTTTCAATAGCTACTATACAGAGTGGGAGAGCATGGTACTACTCCTTTCCGTAAATTGATCTACGTTACCCTTGATTTGTACCTTATAATGCTTAATATTAAGCAAGGAAGCATCAAGTACCATTTATGAGTCTTTGGTATGACTCGACCAGGGATTGAGCACCGGTCTCCTGGGCCATTGGCAAACACTCATTGTTATGCCAATGGGCCGGTGTAATACTTGGCTGTTTAAAAATAACATACCTCCCTTTAAAACCTTCCTAAGTCTAACAAATGTGGTTTACACATTCACATATCGTTTTTCGGGGTGTTTCGTTACAACCCCTTACTAACACTCAATACCTAAATTAGTCATAAAATCATCTATAGAACTGTTTATATGTATAAAGAGGGATTTGACATTAAAGAATCTACAATGGTTAATATACCATGAAGCCAAACCATCCAACCGTTGATTACAATCATCACCCTCTCTTACCGTTTTTCTTGTTCTCTGATAACAATAGCATTAAACCTCATATAATTACAAAACAATAATAACACCGATATATTCTACGTATAAATGAAAAATCCTCCCCAATAAGACCGAAATCGCAAATAAAATAGCAATAAAAAAACTGCAAATTCTCAAAACAGAGCTGTTGTAGAAAAATTCTCCCTACAAATTCTCCCTACGAAGCAATTGGAGATAAATTCTTGCTGGTCGTCCAACACTTGCTCGTCCATGTGAAGAGGTCCAAAGGTGAACATCGCTTATGAATTCGTTCATACTTCTCCAACAGTGTTCCGCATATCTTGTTCGTCTAATTTGTATGGTTTTAGAGATAAGAGGTAGGTAGCCACACAGCAGTTGTTTTGTGGGATGTTGTCTCCAGGATTTGTTCAATATAGCTCATAGCATACTTTTGCAATTGGTATCAAGCTTTTTCTCTATACGCTTAGTCAGCGTCCATGTGGTGCATCCATATTAAAGTATTGATATTCAACAACTAATGTTGTATACTATAATGAAAAGACCCTAACACTTATTTATAAAAATATATCAATCTTCTTTATTGCCACGAATGAGTCGAAATTGCTGGATGTGTGTCTGAGACAGACTGACATACAGACAGAAAAGACAGACGGACGGAATGCTATCATTGACATCACGTTGGGAGACATTCAGAGCCTTACTTCTGCTTCTCAGCCCCACCCGAACGTGGGATCTGACTACTCACTGTCTGCTCTCCAAATAACCGCCCAAATCGCTACATCACAGAACGAAACTGATTGGCCGCGTGGCTAACTCGTCATTTCATAATATTCTTAACGTTCACACATTTTCTTTCCAGTTCCGAACGCATAAATCATTTCCGCTGTCCCTTGTTTATCCCAAGACACAGGTGCAATATCCTGTTTACAAAATCCACAATAACCAGCTATTAAATCTAGATATATAACATTAATATATCACATCTTCCAAAACTAACGTTCTAACCAAAGTACCCCAACTCATGATAAACCCTTCAAACAAATTAAATGAACACAAGAAAAAAATATATTAAAAAAAAAAGAAAAGGATTCCCTTTCAGATGATCACGCTTAGGAGCAGGGCTTAACGCAACGACTATATAAACTGGACTCTGATGAAAAGAAATTGGTAAGAAAGCTAGAGAAAAACAAAATAACAAAGCAAAAAAAAAAAAAAAAAAGAAAAAAAAATTAAAAAGAAAGAAAAAAAAGTAATAGGATAATAAATGACAGTTCCGAAGTTTTTAAGTCGCGAACTTGAATTAAAAAAAAGTGGTTGGGTGTCTTCTTTTGATGATTTACTGACCTTTGTGTGTTATTCAATATCAAATCACCAAAAACTTTAAATGTTTATTTTGTAAAGTTAAATAAACATCTACCGCAAAGATACTAATTATAAGGTGTGATAAAATGTTTTTAGACCAAAATTGTATTTTTCAAAATATAAAATTGAAAAAAGTAAATAAAACGTTTGTATATCTGCGCAACTTATACAAGAAAATTATTATGACTCAATGTTTGACGTTTATATAAAGTTTAGAGTTAAAGTTAATTTGGAAAAAAAACAACACACACACACACACCAAACCCCCCCCCCAAAAAAACCAATGAAGCCAGACTTAGTTTTTTCTTTCTAACCTAAAGCTTTTGTCGAAATATGATTATACATTTGCACCAGTTTTCGTACCTATCACACCTAGATTTGTACTATTTCTTTCGTAAACTGGCAATTTAGCCGAGAGTAAAGTATGTAGATATTGCGAACTCTCAAAAAATATTTCACACTATATCAAAAAAAATCTCTACATGATACGAAAAGAGAAGGTTCAGTGAAGCTTCGATGAAAAAAAAACTCGCTGAAATATGTGTATTATTAATTCATATATTTGATTTATTTCTGTTTTGATAAATAAAGTAATGTAAATATAGCGGGTTCATGCCTTTCTCGGCGGCGTTAGTGTTAAGAGAGACACAAACAACAAAGTCCAGGATTTGATTGATTTCGTTTGGTTTCTTTGGTTTAATGGCATATAAACCTTCATGGATTATTTAATGCCAAATCATTTCTTGGAGAAGAATATCAGTGATAATATTTAAGTTTGGTGAATAAGATGCTCATGAAATGAACATGATAGCGTGACTTGAGTTTGAACTCGTTTAGTAGGATACCACTATCCAGCAAGTAAGCCACAACACCATGGGGATTCCACGACCCAAGGATTTGAGCTCCTGACACCGATTCCATTTTAATGACGATTACTGTTACTCTTAGCGAATCTCTAAAACACCTAATGCATCTATTTCTTTTTTAGACCTTATATATATATTTATATATATATATATATATATATATATATATATATATATATATATATATTTATGTATTTACTAATTTATTACCTAAAAGCATTTACGGTGAAAAAGAAAAAGAAAAAAAACACCAGAATTCAGAGATTACAATACATCACGAATCACTGTGCGGGGAAAAAAGAAATAAGTTATCGGGAGAAAAAAAAAAAGAAAAGACCAACCTTGTCACACCAATTGAAAAAAAATCAAGAGATACGCAATCAGTTGGTCAAAAGAACAAAAACCCACCGCAAAATGCTGCGATGCTACAATTACAAAAAGTGCTCAATACTAGGTAGAGCAAATTACAAAAATTAATTCGCGAGTTGAGACTAACCTACAACAGTTTCGCCTAAAACGGACCGAAGGGTACCTAATTCCGACTCGGAATTAGGTACGCCGAGGAGCCGTTTTAGGCGAACACATTCGATTGAACCAACTTCGAATTTAGTGAAAATTATTGAATGCATGTGATCGTAATAGCAAAAATGGTACATTATCATATTTACCCAACCCCTCCGCTCGGGCAGGATATAACACAGGGTCAATTTTTTAAGCCCAGTTTAACAGGGTTGAATTCAGAGTTTTCCTTCTCCTGGACTAGTTGCCTCACCATTTGCTGAAGAACCTAGTCTGCCCTGCTATTTACCCATAGCTGGAGGGGGAATACTTAGATTCATACCTTTCCCAAGGGTATTAGTGCTATGTGAAATGCAATCAGTCTCGTCCAGAATTTGAACTCGTGTCGCCGTGTCCATTTCCTGCGACGATGACCATTACACCACGGGCACATTATAACAAGATTCTTCCGTTATAGAGGTAAAATTCTTGAACTTTATGAACAAAACAATTCCAAGACCATTTCTAAATTTCTGTCAGAAGCTAAGAGAAATTGTTCAAGTTCACACCAATTCATTATTATTTCTCGCGGGTGGGGGGAACTATTTATTTATTCTCTTATATTCACTTATATTTGTTCACTTATTGTAATACATATTCTACTGATAGGCTCGAGTAGAAATTGAACTTAATGACTTCCGAGGGGGGCATTTCAACGCATCAATATTTAATAATTCAATTCGTGTATGTATATTAGAATAATAAAACAAAAAAAGAAAACCATTGAAATATGTTTTGTTTTCTCGATATTGGTAATGGCTGAGGGATTTCGTTTCATGCATTTGGGTTTAGTTAGGCTGAGAACCTTTCTGCTCAGCACATGGGTTAGTTAGGTGCAAACTTGATGTAAGGGGTAACGCGGACGCGCGCGGGCGGACGTGTCACTCAGAGATGCCACAATAGTCTGAGACTAAACGGGTGACAGAGTGCGAATGACGTCACGCACCGGAAGCGCGCAGAAGTTTGTGAAAAATTTGAAGAAAGCTAGCCAGTTGAAAACTAGACGCTGAACGAGGAGGTTCGACTTTTGGGGCTCGCTGAGGCGAGACGAATTTGCGCGCCGTTGGTGCCGAACGAGATAGGGACCAAATGAATAAGACGGCATAGCGAGATTGTGTCTCTCCTCATTATGTTGAAACCTTTAACTCATAGTTAATAAAAAGGTTTCGTACCTGAACAAGAAGTCGTTACGTGTTTTTGAATTTCGAGATTCCTATGTTTTTTTATTTGTTCGATGTATATGTGTTACCAACATGCCATGTCTATTTCGCACATGGCGTTAATTGTGGATATGTAACTGATAGTTTTAAAATATCTTAAGCGTACTCAGTAATATTTAATGGATGCATATTTACCCAACCCCTCCGCTCGGGCAGGATATGACACAATTTTTAACTGGTTTGAATTCAGAGTTTTCCTTATCCTAAACTAGTTGCCTCAGCAAGGCTGTAGAACCTAGTCTGCCCTACTATTAGCTGGAGGGAGAAGAATTGGATTCATACCTTTCCTAAGGGTATTAGTGCTATGTGAAATACAATCAGTCTCATCCAGGATTTGAATTCGTGTAACCGTGTCCATTTCATACGACGATAACCCTTACACTACGGGCACCTCCATATTTACTGTATGGAAATTGCAGAGGAGTAAGACCCCTCCAACTAGTGTCCTGGATATGCCATTAAACAATCTGATGGAAAGCCTCTAGTCTTGAAGCTCTGGCGAAGTTGGCGTACCCCTTCATTGCCATTGCTCCCAGGTCCTCCCTGACTCGGAATGGCAGCACCTGATAGGGTCTTATATATGGGTAAATTAGAACTGTTTGACCATTTAAACTGAGTCCAAAAAATGATATGTTAAATCGAATTGTTAGAAATAAAAATGTTTGATCATCTATCTGTGTGTAAATAAATGACTGATGTTTAACTGAATTATTAGTCATACATAGCAACACTTGGAATCATTTAACTCTGCGCAAATAAAACTATTTGTGTAGAATTCTTGAAACCGTTTACTTGATTACACAATAGAACTATTTGTATTACATAGAACTACTCGGAACTATTTGACAGTGTACAAATGAATGAAGAGTGTCGAATAGAATAATCAGTGATTAGTAGCAATACTTGTAACCTTTTAACGGTTAGCCAAAAAAAAAAATAAATAAATAAATAAAAAACGAGCTCGGGCTCATTAAAAAGATGTTATCTACAAAGTGTTTACAAATCATATATTCAATATATATAACAGTTCACCCAGTCGGCTGAGGATGTACAATACACCGAGTGCATCTCTGCAGAGGGGTAAGACCACCCCCAAAGAGTGTCCTGGATATAACACCAAACACTCTTGGCCCAGTAGTCTAGGGCTGCTGAATACACCGACTGCATCTCTGCAGAGAGCTAAGACTAACCCAATGAGTATATGACACTAAACAATCAGATGTTGAGGCTCCAGTAATGCTGGTGCTTTGGGGAATGCGACGTAACCGTTTAGTGCAATTGCTTCCAGATCCATCCTGGCTCGGTGTAGTAGCATCTGATAGGGTACTATCTATGGGTTAAATAGAACTAAACAGGTTACTTTTGCTAAACTGAGATATTTGAAACAGAACTGTTTTTACATTTAACTTTGTGTAAACAAAAAACTGTACGTATATTAAACGCAATTGTTTGAAATAGAATTGCTTTGACATACAAATTATATACTTATCTTAAACTGAATTGTTTGAAATAGAACTATATTTTATATGAATTGGATTTTGCAGAAATAGTTGATATGCCATGAAATCCAAACAAACAATATATATCTGTAAACAAGATTTGGCATGAAATTACACAAAGTGTTGATATTCCATAACCCCCCCACAACCCCCACCCAAAAAAAACCCCCAAAACAAACAAACAAAAAAAACCTACTTTGACTTTAAAGAATACTTGGAGAAAAAAGCTATATTGAATGTTGGATAGTATCGTCTTCTCGTTGGGACAGCCCTTGGCTTCCTCTTTGCTCCTAACGTTTTGTCTTTTTTATGGCCGGTCATCGCTTATCACTTCCATCTTTTTTATTATCTTCCCCTCTCTCTCTCTCTATTTCCTTCTCTCTCCCTCTCCCTCTTTCTCTGTCTCTATCTCTCCCTTTGGGAGCTGCTTGCTGTTTACCTATTTAACGCAGATATTTCTTGTTGGAAAGATAAACAAACCAGCCACCTCCGTGTGCACATTTATTTTATTTATTTCATCTATTTTACTGACTGGTTAGGTGTTGTAAAGCCAATAGATGGAAACGTACATATTATTTCTACGGGTCTCAGCTAGCTTATTTACTTGTTTTACAATTTTCCCAGTGTCATCTGATCGCGTGGCGACTTAACCAATCATTGACGTGGAAGCAAACTGACCCTGGGTTCAGTCTATATCACTCAAAAAGCTGAGTCACTGTGTTTTTCCACCTTTTGACGTTTCAAACTTAATTCGAATGCTACAAAACCTATCAATAATAGATTTCACCGATCTATTCTATCACAAGAACTTCGTAAGAATGCTACGTGATGTTTGGAACAAATCTTACAAAACAGCATCTGGACGACCATTAACTTGCCATCACACAAATCATCCAAGTAAGACAGGCAAGACGTGTTGGGCATAACTGGGAAAGTATGGACAAGCACATAAGCTACGTTCTCCCCTGGACTCCTACACATGGATTCACCAGAGCTTACTGACCAACAAAAGTTTACATTCATCCCCTGTCGTATAAATGGATGACATCTAGTGCATCTACCACGATCAACAGCAGAGATAGATAGATAGATAGATAGATAGACAGGAATCCTTGTTGATGAGCAATTTAGGCATTACATTTTCGCTTCTTGTCTAAAACACTACAAGAATAGCCACCAGGACTTTACTTGGCCTCGCCTTGTTTCAGTAACGAAATATACATATAGATAATATTTATTCGTGATTTTCAGAAAAAATCTAGTGTACAAAATTAATTCCCCACCAATGGCTTTATTTCAAGTAATATAATATATTTATCAAGGAAATAGACACTCCAAACTGGCTCTTCTCAGATATTTGATAATGAAATTTTCTTATAAATGATATAATATATACCGTCGAAGGTCATGTTCTTTTGGGGATAAAGACACAATAGACACGCCACAATTTATATTTGGCAACCAAATTGTTTATGTCGATAAGTTTAGTAGGACATGACTCTTTCAAATGCTGTGGGACTCTCGAGACGCACTGGTAAGATGCGTCCAACTCAACGGTCGTAATTGGAACATCAAAACTGCTGTAGAAAATCAAGATCATATCTTAAGATATGTCTGGTGCCGTTTCAATGGCGGTGCTAAAGTAGGTTACTATCCACAGTGGTGACGACAAAAGAGTTAGACAGAGAATAGAAGAAACGTGTTTAACTTTTACTGTCGTTCGAATTCCTGGACAGAGCTGTTAGATGGTTGTGTGAAAAGATACAAAAAATAGAAGGAATATTGTGACAGAAGAAAATCACAATATCGAGGAGGACAAACCTCTCCGTACAGTGATTAGAAAATCGAAATAGAGTATATAAACCAGGTGGGAAAATGTTAAAGAAATATGTATGTCGGTTGTGGCTTTAGCATACACCGACTGAACTTCCACAGAGGGGTAAGATCCCAACCTCAACGAAACCTCATGTTTTCCCTAAGTGGCGACGCGTAGTGCCGGCCTGAGTAACAGTGGCGTAATGGTTGGACTGACGCTTTGAAATAAGCAAGTTCAATCTCCAGTTCACTTTCGGCCGAATACTTTTGCGAAAAGTATGGATCCTCTTAGGTCTCATACAATAGGTTAAATACGAGATGCATACGATAAGTTTCAAGACCTTCTTCGTATGCGCATTTAAAATTGTCGTAGACTCTTTGAAATTCAGTATGTTATTGCTATACATCTTATGAGATGATTGACGAATTTCTATGATTCCAGGTTCAAATGAACAGCTACAGCAGCAATTGAAATACACACCTACTAAAGCCTGATTGTCACAGCTGGTGACTTTCAAAAATGTAATCTGGACATGAGGACACGTTAGAAGAACGATATGCAATAAAATTCTGTTTTAAACTTGGAAAAATGCCACAGAAACGTATGGAATGCTTTAGACTGCTTTTGGAGCATATTGCATGAATCGAACATCAGTTTTTCAGTGGCATAAGAGATTCAAGGAAGGCAAGGAGTCTGTGAGGGATGAGAAGAGGTGCGGGAGGAGTAAGGAAGTCAATACACCAGAGTTGATTGGCAAAAGGGTTAGGGTTAGGTTTAGTATGTTGAGGTTTTAAGGGAGTTCAGGAAGAGATTCCGTCTGAAGAGGCCAGCATTCTTCAAATCGGGAAAAGCAGGATGACCAGCTCGAAGATACTTGCAGCAGCTATGTGAGGATACGGGATGTAGCCCTAAAGACCTGCCAGAGGCGATGAACGACAGGAAGATGTGGCGAGAGAAGTTCAGGGATATCCGTGCTGGCGGTATGAGATGATGATGACGATGATGATCATCTCAGGAGAACCAGAAAGCTACTCGAGAAAAAAAAAACACACTATATAGCAAGAAAAAAATTAAAAGGATAAATACCCGGGCTGTCCCCCTCGTAAGATATTCGGGACCATTCTTGAAGTGAACTAGAGAAGAAATTAAACAAATGGACCAGAGAACAAGAAAACTAATGACTATGCATAAGGCATTACATCCCTGAGATGAAGTTGCCTGACTATGTTTGTCAAGAAAAGAGGGAAGAGAACTTGCCAAAATTGAAGACAACGTGGACACATCGATGCAACGACTTGAATACAACATAAAAAAGCACAGAGGAAGACTGATTACAGCCACCAGAAACAATACTGACAACACGAGGACCAACCGAACGAAAATAACCAGAAAACGAAAATTGGAAGAAAAATATCTCTATGAACGTTTTAAGTGAAGAACAAATGACATTTCACACGGGAAAACGTGGGCATGGCTAAAAAAAGGAAACCTTATGAGAGAAACTGAATCTCTTCTTATATCATTACTAAAAAAACCTAAATAGACCAATCATATCAAAGCGAGAATAGATAAGACGTAACATAACAGCAGATGTAGTTTATGTGGTGACAGGGACGAAACTATCAATCACGTAATGAGCGAATGCAGCAAATTAGCATAGAAAGAGCAGAAGACAAGACGCAACAGGGTGGGTAAGGTGATCCCCTTGGAAGAAGTCCGCAGAAAAAGAAATACTCAAACTCGAAGGTAAGGGAAGAAAATACAGCTGTCGTTTATTATTTAATTAACTATGATCGTGTTGTATAGCTGCATATGATAAATATGCATATATACACATATACATGCAGAATACATATTGACGCAATAATAAAGACGTGCGACACAGTTCTTAGAAAAATTTACCTCTCACTTTATTTGAAAGTGTGAGAGGGAGTTGGAGACTGAACAAAGACTGCAACATATTGACCTCCCCAACCCCTCTGGACATCGCCGTGTGTCGTTCTCGTTCTCCTGGGCTGCTCAACCGGGGCCTCGGGGCCTCGGGGCCTCGGGGCCCAGCCTCTCTGGGACATGTTCTCATTCCAGCATCTTCTCACCAACTGGTCTGGTCTCCAAACTAACTGACTTCCTGTCCTCACCGAGTTATACAATAGTTCAATCTCTCACTCAATATCTTTGGAATGGCATGTTTGATCGTCATCAAGCGGAAATAACTGTCGTGCAGTTCACAGGCCACTCTCTTCCGGTGCATCAGTCTATGACTGTACCATGGGATTTTACCTTGTCCCATATTGAAAGCCAAGGCCGCCTACGCGATTTCTTCTCATAACGACCATCGGAATGAGTCACTTCCTTCCGGTGCAACACTTTGGAATAGCATGTTTGGCCGGGTCGAAGGTCAACATACAACAATTGTTGCAACTCGAAAAGTTCATATTAGTTACGTTCTTCTTCTCCCTTCCTCTTGGTGGTGTCGGTCGTGTGGGTGAAAGCTGACTGTTGACACACACCTGACAGATAGGTCGTAGCAGACTGGGGTAGGACGGGTCGGGGCCTTGGAACCTTTAACGCACCCGTTTTTGACAACTGCCTTCAACTCTGCCAAAATCTCCTGACTTGTTTTCTTATATAGAGATCCCCGAATGTTTGATGCCACCAGTGAAACTGTCGTGGAACACGTGATAGTTCATCTGTGATTATTTTATAATCACGTTTAACTTTGCAGGTCTTTCTGCCCGCACGCGCTAGTCTCGTGACACCTTCACTGATTGACGACAGCGCCCGTCAGTAATATTTCAACGGGCTGAGTGGAGACAATGAAAACTACAGCATTGTTGATATCGACCAGAATACTGAGAAGAATCCTGGAGACTTGGGTTGAATTTCTATCATTCAAAATCAAGTGAAAGACCATTAGCTAACGCTGATAGGAAAAAAAAAACCCTCACAAGTTGTAACTATAATAATAATAATAATCACTGTTAGCAAAAAAAGAGAACCTGCCGAATAGCTGAGTTTGCCCTCAGGGTAGACGACAGGCAAATTAAAAGAGGGTGAAAAGAGAAATAAATATATGGATCTTGCTCAAGAGCTAATGATGCGTTTGAACATGAATGTGATGCTGATATCAGTTTTAATTAGAGCACTTTGAACCACTTCCAAAGGATTGATACAAGGACTACAAGACTAAAAAATCAGAGGACAAGTAGAGACTCTCAAAACAACAGCATTACTAAGATCAGCCAGAATACTGAGAAGAGTCCTGTAGACTTGAGGAAATTTGCTGTCTCTCAAACTCCAGTGAAAAGCCATCAGCTAACGTTTGTGTGCAAAAGCCTTAAAAGAGTGAAATAATAAAAATAATCCATATCAAATAATTGAGCAGTTCTATTTGACACTAACAGGTACTACTAATCTAGGTCAAAGTGGATCTTGGAGTAATGGTAATATAGGGGTACTTCACGCTTCCGAAAACTACAGGACGTTGGAGGCAGTTTAGTGTCATATCAAAAACATTCATTGGGGGTGGATCATATCACTCTGCAATGTTGCTGTTGGCGTATTCTTTAGCTTCAGTGGACGGGATTGGGTGGCGTCGAGTTAATCATATTGATACCATTGATAATCGAATACAAAGAATTTGATTTGTTACAGAAAAAAAAACTTCTCATCGAAGAGAATTTTCCCCTATTTCCAAGGTAGAAGCTTATGTGGATGGCCTCCTTGTGTGAGAATGGTTAAGGCACCCTGAACAATAAAAATTAACTTCAACCTTTTAGTTTGTACGACCCTCCTGATAATGAGGGTCGTTTCGACTCAGTAGTTAGAAAAATTAAAAATAGGAAAGCCGCAGGGTTTGATGAAATTTCCCCAGAAGTATGGAAGACCAGAAAATTCGATCACATACTGCTCCAACACTGTAACGCAGTCTATAATCAAAATCCGATAAACGGATTGATGAAGGGATGAATCATCTCTTTCCCTGAAATAGGTGACCTCAGATTAGCCAAAAACTACCCAGGTATAATACTTACGCCCATAGCAGCCAAAATATACAATGCCCAACTACGAAACCGAATAGAACCCAAAATTGACAACAATCTTAGGAAAAGCCAAAATGGCTTCTGAAGAAATAGATCAATGACCTCACAAATATTGAATATCCGTAGAATCCTTGAAGGCGTACGGGCAAAAAACCTACAGACGACAATACTATTTGTCGACTTAACCAAAGCCTTTGATTCCATTCACAGAGGGAAGATGGAACACATCCTACTAGCATACGGCACACCAAAAGAGACCGTCGCCGCAATAAGGATTCTCTATAGAAACATCAAAGTGAAAGTATGTTCACCTGATGGAGACACAGAATACTTCGAAATTATAGCAGGGGTGCTGCAAGGGGACATACTAGCCCCATATCTCTTTATCATTTGTCTAGACTACGTGCTTAGAACATCGATTTATAAAATCAAAGAAAACGGCTTCGAGCTGACAAAGAAAAGAAGCAGAAAGTACCCTGCAAAAACAATTACCAATGTTAACTAAACGGCTGGAGAAAAAGCTAGACGGCAACTACACAAGAATGCTGCGAGCAACATTGAACAAGACCTGGAGGCAACACCCGACAAAGCACCAACTATACGGCTACCTACCTCCCATCACGAAAACTATCCAAGTTAGACGAACCAGACACTGCTGGAGAAGCAGGAACGAGCTCATAAGTGATATACTCCTATGGACCCCCTCATATGGCCGAGCAGAAGCAGCACGACCAGCTCGAACTTACATACAGCAGCTCTGTTAGAATGCGGGATGTAGCCCTGAACACCTGCCAGAAGCGATGAACGTAGGGAGGAGTGGCGAGAGAGAGTCAGGGATGTCCATGCTAGCGGCACGACATGATGATATATATATATATATATATATATATATATAAACAAAAGATGGCATTAAATAACTCACAAAGATTGATATACCATAAAATACAAAAGATAACTTTTGGTTAATTCTGCAACTCGGTAGTATTTTGTACGATAAGGTCTTTGAAATATAGAACTTGTTTTGTAGATTGCCTCCGTTTTTAGGGTGACAAACTTGCACCCTAATTAAAGCATTGTGAATGATTTTACTTGAGGTTTCTGGAATCGACCCTCTCATCTCTGCACGAATGTCCTTATTGAGCTGTTGCAAAAGCTTAGAATTATTCACATGTACGTACACTTTTAATCATCCCAACAAATAGCCATGGAGCGTAAACTAATTGATTCGTGAATTATTGTTGAGGGTATATTTAAAGAAACATATAAATTTGAAGAATTATACCCCAATCATTTTTGTTGTGTGATTATAGTTGAATAACAATTATTAACCGAAGTTAAAACCATAAGACAAAGGGATTATTGCCAATAATGAACAGGTTTATAGATATGGTAACATAGAAATCTGGAGTCCTGAAACTGCTAAATTCTCAAAATGTATTTTGAATCGCTGTTTGATGGTTAAACATCCTCTTTTGCAAGATGTTTTCAATTACTAAACTGAACACAGTTTTGCGCACGGACAGAAGTACGGAGAACCTCGAACTTATTGTCAGTTGTTTAGCGATGGCTCTTCTTTAGACATTTGTCCTGGTGCTTGTCTCATGTTGCTCGCTTTTCGAATAATGTTGACGGTGTCTACAGTAAAACTTCATTTGTCTAGTTTACCGACAAACGGCTTTTTCCCACTGTTATATATTTGTTATGAAACTTGGATATTTTCCAAAAATCCTTTGAAATGGAAATAATCTCCATTCCAGCGCGTGCCCATAATAAAAAAAGGAATCATTGTTTAATTTCCGTGTTCGATGGAAGTTTATTTTTCTGTACTCGTCAATGGAGACGTCTGTAGCTACAGGGGTGCTGAAGACAGATATTTTTATTGAATAAAATTCATGGTGTACAATTAATCTCAGTTCAATTATTAATAAAATCATTCATCTTGCTTAAAACTTTAAGTTGAGGTAGCCTCATGCGGAAAGTTTCCGAAATTTGATTTCAAACACTCCAACGTTGCTAAGAAAACGTTGCTCATATTCCAATTTTCCGAGAGTAATACGATATTTTCTTTAAATTTAAAAGATGCTTCAAACCTAAAGGAGTATATTGTGACAAGGTTGATAATGGAGGTAATAAATTTATGCCATTTCAGCCTCAATAAGTAAAAAACTGTCTGTCTGGCCTGTCCAGTTGAATATTCTTCGGCTCTTTTCTCCATCAACCATTATGATATGCCTGGAACACTTTGTGACAGCAACCAACATACACGTGTATTAGCGTATATGGCAAAAGTACCGTTACACTCTAAATGGACTGTTGTAGCATTACACGATACAAATAATCGCTTGTAACGCTGCGGTATTCAAATGGAAGTTTGTGCTTGTGCAATCCCAAAAGACAGTCGTACTACGACATAGACATCAACATCACTAGGTGACTAACGTGTCCACGAGTGTAGTACTACGTCTCAAGTGCCAGTCAGACCTCGTGATAACCTCACCGTGAGAAAAACGACAAACACACCAAAGCCTCGATTTGATTCGCTTATTCAGTAGCTTATTCGCTACTACACATTTTATTCGTCGTCAAAGAGAGAAAAACAGAATATGAAAACTGAGTCGACCGCGTTAGCTAGACAAAGAGGGCAAAGACTGACCTTGAATTTTGTTAAACGTTTTCTCTTGCAGTTCTTACACTTGCTTCCTCACGTGTCCGTCTTCGCAGGCTTACATTTGTGTAAGAGACCCTTTTTTTGGAGCTCATCCAAAAACGGGGGCAGCAAACACTTGCTGTCTTCACATTGTCGTGTTAGATATCCTAGAGATTGTCTTTGCCTCGTCATGTCCGTCCGTCAACTAACTCTTTATCTGTTTTCTATTCCGCTTCCTATCTTAATGGTTTTCCTGCTTGAGTCTCCTTCAACTTATCAGAAATCGTTGCCGATTCGATGCTGATATGTTTTTATTTTCAACTCAGTTGTCCCGAGTCATTTTACACAAATACTGTCCAATTTTTGGAGTAAACTGTTAATATTCTATACAAACATATTATTGTAATAGTTGCTATTTAAAGATTTCCATTCTTAATGATTAATGTGTTATATTTGTTAATTTTTTATCACTTTTTTAGAATTTGATTTTGAAAGTCATATCCCCTTAATCAGGAACATAAAAAAGAATGTGAAGCGTATATTTTTCAAGCTTGGTCATAATTTTGCTTCATGAAAATCTTTGACCACGTGTTGCCATGATGACTCTAGAGAAGCACACCTTCTTGTGATATGTAACTTTTCCAAATCAACCATATTTTTCTGATCTCTCACTCACCGACTACCATTTTTCTCAATCATTAATACATTTGTACGCCAAAGAAGTTAAAACTGCATTTAAAGATTTGGTACGAAGTTTAATTGTACAGGCATAAACACCTTGTTAATTGATGGCTGAAAGGCATAGATGTTCAGAAATTATTTTTGACGTATTAAAACACTATTTAATACGGTTTTACGCGTGCAAAGAAAAGAAGCAGAAGATTCCCGGCAGAAACTATTACGGACGCAGACTACGTTGATAAAATAGCGCTTCTGGCAAATACACCCACCTAGGCCCAATCCCGGCTGCATAATATGGAACGAGCAGCAGGTGGTAGAGGTCTTCATGTGAACGCAGACAAAACAGAATACATGTATTTTAATGAAAGAAACAACATCTCCACAATTAATGGTGGTTCGCTGAAAATCGTGGACAAGTTCACCTACCTTGGAAGCAGCGTCTCATCAATTGAAAATGACATCAACACGTGACTTGCAAAGGTAGGCACAGCTATCGATAGGTTATCGGTTATATGGAAGTCAGACATGATCGATAGAATAAAAAAGCAGTGTTTTCCAAGCAGCAGTTGTGTCGATGCTGGTATATGGATGCACTACATGGACGGTGACTAAGCGTATGGAGAAAAAGCTTGACGGCAATTAGACAAGAATGGAGTGAGCTGTATCAAAAAGTCCTCCTCAAAATAGCAGGTGTACGACCACAAACACTCATCACGAAAACTATCCACGGTAGATGAACCAGACATGCGGGACACAGCTGGAGAAGTAAGGATGGGCTCATAAGCGATGTTTTCATGTGGACCTCTTCACATGGACGAGGAAACGTTGGATGAGTAGCTAGAACCTATTAACAATAGCTCTGTGAGGTTATGGGATGTAGCCCGGAAGACTTCTCGGAAGCATTGGACGATAGAGATATGTGGCAAGAGAGGGTTAGGGAAATCCGTGCTAGCAGCACAACACGATGATGAATTTAGGAATTAAATTTTATTCTAAAATAAGACAATATTGTTCGTTGTGGCCTTGTTAGGGGCCAGGAATAAAGACACCAGATAGGAATTGAGTTAAACGAATATATTAACAAAGAATAGTAATTCAACCTATACAAATGAGAGGGTCACCAGCAAGACGATTCGGTACGACTGTCAAGACTGTCTGCTGGAATATTGCCTTCTACCAAAGAGCAGTATCTGTTGCTATTTATAGCTGGGAGAGATAATGCGTATGTGAGTAAATTAGCATAACATCTTCCAAACAGATAAATACGGTAACAAGGCACGAGAAGAGATTTAATAAATAAATTATTTCACTACAGAAAATAATTTGCAATAACTTTACAAAATTAATGCGGAGGAAATTATTTTCTATAATAATGAACTGGAAGAATTTTCACAAATGAAATGCATTGGAAATAACTTTACTCTAGAAATGTATGGGAAATAATTTTACTCTAAAAACCCATTGGAAATAATTTTAAAAAAGGAATATATTGGAAAGGATTTTACTATATGACTGAATTGGAAACAGTTTTACGACTGAAATGCATTGGCAATAATTTTAATATTGGAACGCATTGGAAGTAATTTTACTATCGGACTGAATTGGAAATAATCTTAAAATTGAAATATACTGGAAGTAATAAAAAAAATGCATTGGAAATAATTTTATTTTAAAAATGAATTTGAAATAACTTTGTTATCAAAATGGAATGGAAGCAATTTTTCACTAGGAATGAATAGAAAATAGTTTTAATATAGGTATGGATTGGAAGTAATTTTACGAAAGAAATACATTGGAGATTGTTTTACTGTAGAGATGCATTGGAAATACTTTTACAAAAGAAATTCATTGGAAGTTATTCTAATATAGGAAATAATTGAAAAAAAATTTACAATAGAAATGGATTTGAAATAAATCTACTATTCGAATGAATTGAATGTAATTTTGCGACAGAAATGCAATGGCAATATTTTTTATATAGTCATGTATTGGAATAATTTTACTGAAGAATAGATTCTAATGTAGCAACGTACTAGGAAATGTTTTTTTTTTTCTATTTAATAGAAAGTTTACAATAGTATCATACTGTCACAATGTTGCTTAATAAAATGTTTCAAATATTTCTGTCTGTTTTCTGGGTGTAATACGATGTTTTGATAAAATAAAGAAATTACTAAAACATGAAGATTTAATATATATATATATATATATATATAATTACAGATGAGCTAAAGAAGACTCTAGAAAACAATTAGGAATTTCTAGATTGATATGAGGTTAAATTCATTGGCAATTATTTAGAAATGAACGTAGATTTTACATTATATATATATATATATATATATATATATATATATATATATATATATCCAACACTTTTACCACCAGTAGGGTATGAAAATCGAGTCTATCTTAGGAAACATGATTCTTGTTCGGTTGATAATGGTGACTCTGCAGGAAAATACCAGCTTAAATTTTACTCCTGTTCGTCCTTAATATTTGGGAATGTTCAAACCCTTCAGCCATACCATCAACATCAGCTCTTACATCGTGAAAGAGAATAATAAAATAGGAGGTATTACTTTCGTAGAGCTTATTTCATGGATGTAGCTTGCTGGTTCCCGTTCATCTCTTGAGAAAAGTTAAAGCCAATAGTCATCGAAAACATACCCTATCAAACTGTGTTATTTTCCTCTCTGTATCTGATATATACATATATATATATACTCAAGCAGGATGTAACAAAAGGTCAATATCCAATTGTTTTAAGTTGGTTTGAATTCAGAGTTTTTTTTCTTGACTGGTTGTTTTACCAAGGTTAAAGAACTAAGTCTGCTTTACTTTCTACCTATGAAGGGAAAAAGATGATTCATGCCTTTTCTGAGAACGTTAGCGCTATGTGAACTTCCATGTCCAGGATTTGAACTCGAGTCACTGATTCTTTTTCCTACGAGGATCACTGTTACACATGCTTATGAACGGGGTATGTCTAAAAAAACCCAGATTAAATAAATTCCCATATTGATCTTTCACTTCGAACAAAACGATAAACGAGAGTGAATAAAGTTTTGCAATATTTTCGTTACGTATTTGTTTTTCGTCAAATTACAACAAAATAAAATTCCCCAGTGGATTCAATAAAGGACGTATTTCGATGTTCCGTGAAGGTTCCCGAGTTCGACAAACACCTGAAGAAGGCCGGAGGACATATCGACCGAAACGTTTTGGAAATAACAATAAAGATGAAGACATTAGTCCGAGAACTCTTAATGATAAGAATCAAGCTTCATCTCAGAAATTTAGACAACAAACATCAGAAGAAGGCCGGAGGACATATCGGCCGAAACTTTGTGGAAATAACCATAAAGATGAAGATAATAGTTAGACAACTCTTAATGACAAAAAATACAACAAAACAGCCTAGCATTGAAAGTAGTGGTTATCGTGTTGCACTGTCTAAAGCCGCTCTTCTGCCAATCCTTTGGTCCCACTCAGATACCAGCTCTTGTTCTTCGTGATGAAGAACTCGTTCACTGAAGCTTCCACCACCTTTTGGTTGGTGAAGCGTCAAAAGAGCAGAATGCAATTTATGGATAAGAACCAGTGATAATTCGAAGGAGCTCGGTCCGGATAATATGCTTATTGAATCCACCTTTCGGTCAATTCTTTGTTCCCATGCTCATACCAGTTCTTATTCTTCGAAGCGAAGAACACTTTCATTGAAGCATTCACCTCCTCAAGGTTGTTGAAATTTTTATTGATAACATCGTTTATCTTCCCTTAGTATAATAATAACTTTTCAATCATATTTCTATTGGGACAATTCTTATCACTACATGATAGCAAACTTTGCTTTTTAATAAAGCCTAGTTCTTTAACTATTAGGAGCCCAGTCTGCTGAGGCTGCAGAATACACCTCCTGCATCTCTTCAGAGGGGTAAGAATCCCTAGACGAGTGTCTTGGATATGACAATAAACCATTTGATGGCGAAGATTTGAGGAATATGGAAAACCCCATTATTCCCATTGCTCCCAGGTCCACTCAGACTAGGTGTGGTAGCACCTGATAGGGTCCTACTAATGGGTCAAATTGAACAAACTATATACAAACAAATGACTGTTGATGAATAATGACTATTATATAGCAATACTTAAAACCAATTAACTGTGTGCAAGAAAGAGCTCAGACTGGTTTATTAATGTTATCTATCAAATATGTTTACAAATCATTTTATATTTGATACATATGTATAAAATGGATTCGGCATTAAATAACCAACAAACGTCAATATTCCATAAAACCCATCAAAAATACTATCTCTTATGTTAATTTCTGCAACTCGGTAGTATTTTTTAGGGTTTATTCTTTGAAACATAGACCAAGGAAATATAATTTTTACTTTTTGTGAGAAAGGATATCTAGTATATAACTTGAGTTTTTTGGCTCATAAAGTTGCACCCTAATTAAATCATTTTGAATGACTTTACTCGAGGTTTCTGGTATCGATCCTCTTATCTCTGCATGAATATCATTATTGAACTGTTACAAAGACTTCGAATGATTCACATGTTCGTACTCCTTTAAATAGCCATCAGGTGCAAATATATCGATTTGTGAAATTTGTTGAGGGTATATTTTAAGTAATATATAAATATGAATAATTCTCCCCCAATCATTTTTGTTGCGTGATTATTGTTGAATAAAAATCATTAACCAAAGTCAAAACCATAAGACTAAGGTATTTTTGCCAACAATAAACAATTCTATTAATATGGTAACATAGAAATCTGGAGTTCTGGAACTGCTAAATTCTTCTAATGTATTTTGAATTATTGATGGTTAAACATTCCCTTTTGCAAGAAGTTTTCATTTACTAAACTGAAGCTAGTTTAGCAAACAGACGGAAATATGGAGCACCGTGAACTCACTGTAAATTGTTTTCTAGTTTAATTAGCAAACCATTTGATTCCACTTCAAGACATTTATCCCGATTCTTGTCTTATATTTTCTTGATAACAGTCTTAAATGAGCTTGAGCCCTTTTTTGCCCTCAATTATTAGTTTCAAGTATTGCTTTATAACAGTCACATTTTAACATCAGCCATTTGTTTTCCCACAGTTTGTTCTTTTAGACCCATAGATAGAATCAGATGCTACGACTCCGGATGAGAGTGGATCTGGGAGCAATCGCAATAGAGTGGTACTCCACATCCTCTAAACCTCCCAAGCTGGAGCCTCGCCATTCTAGGGTTTACTGCATATCCAGCACACTCGTTGGGAGGCAGTCTTACCCCTCTGCAGTGATGTAGTCGGTGTATTCTACAGCCTCAGCCGATTGGGCTATTCCCGGATATAGTATCATAATTGTTATTGGTCGAAAACTTCAGCATCATAGTTCTATCGATTAAAATTCAAGCTACTTGGAAGATCACGAAACGCTTGATCTCCAGTAAATTTTTAAATTGTGAGATAATATATTGCGCAATCTCCTACAGGTTCAGAAACCTTAGTCTTTTTGTCAAAATTTTACCGCATGACCGGTCCCAGCCAGTTGGAGGAATGAAAAACATGATGAGACATTAACTTGATGGAGTTACCATGTCCTCTTTCCTTGCACTATACAGGTGATAGTTTAAAACGTCGAAAGTATTTTTCTCACACTGTAAAATGTTTCAATCAGACTTACATCTTTACAATGAACATGAGTTTGAAAAGTTCATACATATTTTAAATTAATTATGAGACAATCAGCCTATCTTAAATGGTAAGGAACTGCATCTTGTAATGCTACGGCACCAAATAGAATATAAGCGTAAAGTTAGACTTTAAACTCAGCAAGAAACGATTCTGTTCGTTGCAGGATACAGAAGTTTATTTAGAGCTGTAACATTTACAGCTGTCGGCGAAAAGAGAGACATAGATGAAGAGATATGCGTTAACTGATTTGGATAGACTGAGAGGATAAACATCGGAAGACGGAAAATGTAAACAGGGACTTTTCTTCGCTAACCTAGCCAATTTAGCTGTAGTTTTGCGTGCCCAACTGCTCAGCATTCCATTTAATCTCCGTGCTCTGCTCTGAGTGCCATTTTTCTGACTGCCTGCTGTCTTCTAATCTCTTTCCTATATAAAAATTATTGCTTAATTACATGTCATCACTCCCTTAAGTGACAAGTCATCGCTAAACATCAGCTGATATCTACCCAACTGTTCGATATATTTTGCTTACAGCTGATTCTAAAACGAACCGTTCGATTTTATGATAATATGTTTACGCAAAAAAAGGCTTTGACATTTACAAAATAAAACTCCACAATTTTGAACTCTGGGTTTAGGTAGAAAACAACTTATTACTAAAATGATTTACTAAAATCCCTTATCCTTTTATTATTTAAAAAAAGAATCTGCAGATCGAACTCAAGAAGAGATAAAATCTTCTACATTCCCATACTCAACAGACTTAACTATTTGTTACATTCTTAAGACCATTTCATTAACGATATATCATGCAGGCATAAATAAGTTAAGAACGGCCATTCATTTTTTCCGGTTTCTTTAGAAGTGGAAGCGAAAGTCTTCGTTTTCCCTTGGGTTGTTGTCATTGAAAATAAAGATGATTATATTTTTGATAATATTATCTAAATAGATTTAATTTACATCTACTTTTACAATCTCTCTGGTAAAACGTAATTACTTTCCAGACACTTTAATATATTTATTCAAAAACCATATATCTAAGTCAACCAACCAATACCGAAATATAAATACATACACACACACACATTCATATGCATATATGAGTCTGCTGGATTTCCTTTATTAAATAAGAATGCTTTCAATATGTAATCTCGTTTTTCCCTTACTGCTGCTGACTCACAGTGAAATTTTCATTTACCTCCTGGTTTGGTTGATATGCTGTTTATTTATCGGTATATATATATATATATATATATATATATATATATGTGTGTGTGTGTGTGTGTGTGTGTGTGTGTGTGTGTGTGTTTTGTTTATTATAGAAGGCAAATTCGCTAACATATTCCATAAGGTCATAAAGAACAAGCGTGCAAGAGATGGCCAGAGGTTTATGATATTTAGTCTTAAACAAATTAAACTTTTTAGGTCCTTATATGTGTATACATCTTAATTTTTCAAAGCTAAAGCTTTACTTAAAAAATGTAGAAAACTCTAGTATTACATATTGAAAATAATTAAATGCTCATAAACTATGCAAGAAGAAGAATACAGGCAAATGTAAAAAGAAAAATAAGAGCCATATTCCCTCAACTCAAGCTCTTCCGAGTCAGGTGAAGCTGCCCCAAACACACCTTGAGAAATTGATTCGTGAGCGCGCGTCTATTGTAAAACACTATAAAAAGAGAGTGTAAAGAGTGGACATTCACCGACCTAATAAACTCGAAAACCCGTTCAGTTGGTAGAGTGTTCGCCAATTGTTCAATCCCAGGTCGCGGTCATACCAAAGACTTTAAAATGGTACTTGATACATCCTTGCTTAACACTGTGCAATATAAGGTACGTATTAAGGGTAAAGTGGAGCAATCCACAGTGTAGTAGCAATTGAAAAGGGAACCTTCTGGTTACCCTCGACTACGGTCGCCAACTTAACTTACAACTGTTATGCATACTTGTAAACAAAACATGGATAACAGTGATTTGAGCTATGAGACATATCCTTCTTTTGAATGAGCATCTGCTAATCATAGTGTCATCATAGATTCGTCTGAGCCTATGCAGGGATAAGAAACAAGCAAATAAAACTACATGATATGACTGGTCCTTTCTAGGAGTATGAGAAATCATTTTACGGCAATTGATTGAAACAAATTTGATTCTGTTCAGGAGGCATCGGAAAGTAATATTCTGAGAAACCAATACGAACACTTTCTTACCACACATATAGATACAGCAGCCGAGCGCATATCAACCAAACCAGGAGGTAAATGAAAATTTCACTGAGAGTCAGCAGCAGTTAGGGAAAAACGAGATTACATGTTGAAAGCATTCTTACTTAATTAAGGAAATCTAACAAATTCGAATCCAAAGAAACTCAGAGAGAATTTACTGAAATACAGCAATAAAGACACTAGAATGCATTTTAAGTCAAATCAATAATATCAGAAATTTGCTTGAAGATAAACAATCATGATTAGCATAGAAGACAAAAAATGTAGTTCGCAGAAAGCAAAGTACCTGAAGAGCTAAAATAAAAGCTGCCAGCCAAGAAGAATACCTTTTAAAAAGGAAAGAACATTTCAAGAATCTACTTAGAAAACCTGAAAAAAAAACTATCAAAAAAATTATTTATAGCCAACAAGATATCAAAGTAGGAGAGATTACGGAGGAAAAACCAAACGAAATATTTAAAAGAATATTAGCAGAAAACCTTGCCGGCTTCAATTTCAAGACAAGGAAATTTGACGATTCTTTTTCGATTATTCAAAGCTGTCTATAAATAGAAAGGAATGGACAAAAAGCAATATCCTCCCCTTCCCCAAGAAAAGTGACCTTGAAATCATTAAAAGCTGCTGAGGCCCAATTCTGAATGCTATATCTGTTAAATCTAGAATACATCTAGAATATATCCAACATGTAGTCGAGAAAATTATTCCGAAAAATCAAAACGGTTTACAGAGAAATTTATACATGAATTCACAGATTCTGATTATTTGACCAGTTATTGAAAGCGTACATTCAAAAAGATCTTGAGGCAATATTAATGTTTGTAAAATTCTCCAAGACATTCGAATCCATACGCAGAGGGAAATTGTTGTGGCCCCGGAAAGGGTCACTAATGAAAACACAAACACGGATATTAGATAACAGATTATATTACACAAGAAATATAGATTTACATAGAAAAGGTAAAAAGGTCTCGTACTGTTCGTATAACACCTATATTGAACTGCCTCCTGGCAGCGAAATCTCTGTACTAATAACGATGAGAAGAGTCCATTATAGTAAGATGAGTAAGATTCCCACAACAGAAATGAACAAAAAACTCTCTCCAAATGAAACTGTTATCCTTATTTGTAACGACACTTTGCAAAAATACACAGGCAATGATTTACTCTCCTGACTCAAACTCCATCAAAATTGTCCCTGGAATCTTACAAGGAAATACATTACCACTATTTTGATAATGTGAGGAGACTGAATATTACGAACATCTAATGAAAGAATGCCCTGTCGGCTGAGGCTGTAGAATACACTGACTGCATCTCTGCGGAAGAGTAAGACCCTCCCAGCGAGTGTTCTGTATATGACGGTAAACATTCTGATGGGGAAGGCACGGACAGTCGTTTATTGATCATACGAAAATCTGACTTCTTTGATAAAATGAAACGGGAATTATTCCAAGTTTTAGCTGTGTCAGTACTACTGCATGTATGCACCATCTAGACGTAATGGAAATGTTAGTTTTGAACAAAACAAAATTGCTGCTTTAGGTCTTTGGAAGCAATACTCTACAAAACAGCTGTTATACGATCCTTTATCACATCTCACAAACCATCCACGTAAAACAAACAAGACATGTTGGGCAGTGCTGTTGAATAAAACTAGGAAGCAACGTTCTCTTAAGGACTCATGCTCATCGAAACCCCAGTGTTGGTCGACTAGCAACGAATTATACACATAAACTCTATGCGGACACTGGATGCAGTCCAGACAACCTGCCAGGTACGATATATGGTAGGGACAGATGATGTGAAAGAGTCTGTAAACTCCATGCTATCAACACGATCTGATGATATGCTAACAACTGCCAAAATTAAATGCACGCATTTGATGAATTTATATGTTAGTGCAAACCTACGTCTTTCCTCATAAATATATACAATTTTCTTAGTCAACCAAAGCTATACACACACACACACACACGTCAATATATATATATATATATATATATATATATATATATATATATATATATCCATTCATACATTTATCTCTGCATTTATATACCCCGTAAGACGATCTACAGACATAGACTGTGTGTATACGTGCGTGTCTATGTGGGTATTTCAATGAATATGTAACCTTGTGCATGTGTTTGACTCAGTGAATATGTAACCTTATGTATGTGTGTATTTTTCTGTATATGTAACTGTTTGTGTATCTGTATTTTTTCACGGGTTATAATCTATATTTGTTGGCACGGAAATTGTTCCTTTATCATATCTAAAAGTCTAAATGTAAATTGAAATGTCGAATATGTAACTGAGGTAGTTTTCCTTTTTTGCTTTTGGGGGTCGGCCTTGTATAGGCATTCGGCCCATATCATGGTGTGCGTGAGCAACCCTTATTTCACTTATTGGCAATTCAGTAGACGTACAGAGGCTGGCATGGATAGGCGATTGTTGTATTGGGCTAAATTTTTTGGCAAAAATTGCAAAAAGCCGGAAATTTGTGGGCTGCTTGAATTGTGGGTCAGGCTGTGGTGGAGGGAATATAAGTAAAACAGTCTGGTATGATCAAATAACCACATCAGGAAATGATATATTGAAAAAGACCTAATTTGAAATTGAATTTTCAATGTATATATATATATATATATATATAATGTAAGAGTGCGATTATGTGTGATTATGTGTGAGTGTTAAATTCTGTACGTGGGCATGCGTGAGTATGTGTGTGTGTGTGACAGTGGTTATGTTTACAGATGGCCAATTGTTCAAATAGGAAATGTGTGTGGTTCAATATATTGGTGTTTATAGTGATTTATATACATACAGTGTGAGACATAAACAGTAGGACTGTCAATAATATCTAGGAAAGTGTGATACTCTATAAATAAAAAAAAAAATGGAATATGAAACGGATAAATAGACAAACAAACAATCTTAATACTAATACTCCTAATAATACTAATACCACTTCAGCTGATAATAATGATAAAACCATCAATCATATAATAAGCGAATGCAGCAAATTAGCACAGCGGGAATATAAGGCGAGACACGACTGGGTCGGTAAGGTGATTCACTGGGAAATGTGTAAGAAATTTAAATTCGACCATACTAACAAATGGTATATGCACAACCCAGCACCTGTCCTAGAAAATGACTCGCATAAACTCCTATGAGATTTTAATATACAAACGGATCACCTAATCCCGGCCAGGAGACCAGACTTAATAATAATCAACAAAAAAAAAGAGAACTTGCAAAATAGTCGACTTTGCTGTCCCGCCAGATCACAGGATAAAACAGAAAGAATGTGAAAAGAAGGATAAATACCTCAACCTTGCTAGGGAACTGAAAAAACTGTAGAACATGCAGGTGACAATTATACCAATTGTAATAGGTGCGTTTGGAACAGTAACTAAGGGATTACTAAAGGGACTAGAGGAGTTGGAGGTTGGCGGACGAGTGGAGACCATCCAAACGACAGCATTGCTAAGAACGGCCAGAATACTAAGAAGAGTCCTGGAGACTTGAGGAGACTTGCTGTCACTCAGACTTCAGTGAAAAACCATCGGCTATTGCTGATGTGAAAAGCTCTAATGAGTGAACAATAATAATAATAATAATAATAATAGTATTGATTGCTCTGAGACAGATGGTTAACATTTTGAAGCTATTTTGTAATTGAAGACACTTTCTCTTTTAGTGTTTTTTAAACATTTTTTTAGTGATTTTTAAAATGTAAATTGGTAATTAGGATGCTAAACAGTATTTTCTTTACTCAGATAAGTCAACTTGGTAGTTCTATTTGAAAAAAAGTTATTTCCTATTTTGTTAAGTGCATTTTCCTAAGAGTTTTCTCTACATCTACTTATCTATCTATCTATCTATCGATTTCAGTCCGTCCATATTTATCTATCTCTCTGATAGTGTAACATTTCAGTAAATCATTTGAACAGTTGGACTGAACACGCAGATCATTTGCTAAGTGTGAAGCCTTCTTCTAAGTTTAGCTCCATCCTACTACCAACCTTTCTCTCTCTCTCTCTCTCTCTCCTTTTCTCTCTCTATCTCTCTATCAATCTATTTGTCTGATTGGTAGTTCAACATTTCAATTAAAAACGTGAACCTTTAGACTACCAATGCAGATGATTTCTTTATAGTGGTGCACCAGCCTCTTTTTCGGGACGAGCCAATAGAAGGAGAATATTGCACCAATGTGTTACAGCTTCTACCAAATCTTATTAAGGTTTTGAACGATATTTTTCTTCTCTTGAACCGGTTGCCCAACTAAGACAAGAGAGCCCTCCCTGTTTTTCCTACTATTTTACACATTATATATATATAAACATACAAGTATAGTTGAGGGCGACCCGCTCCCTTTTCAAAAGGTGTAAAGGAGGGCGCAACTCCTTTCCCTAAATTTCTCCCCTTTAACCCAGATACGTAGCTTATAATGCCGAGTGTTAAGCAAATAGGTATCAAGTACCATTTTTAAAGTGTTTGGTATGACCCAACCTGGGATTGAACCCCGGCCTCCCATTCCAAAGGGTATTAGTCTAAAAGTAAACGTAATAGCCTGATTGGGGTTCGAACTTGTCTACTACGATGCTGCTGTCCAGCACGTTTACCACTACGCCAGGGGGGACTATTCTTTAGGATATGTAGCGTGTGCTAATCTAAGAAATGAATTTATGGAATGGCATGCATGCTTTGTGACTCTACGCCATTAGGTTCTTAGCCGGGGTGAGATTTTTCAGCAACTCTTCGTATCTGACTGTTGTGGCACGAGGCAACATGAATGGAACAACCAATGAGAACCAAACTTACACGTAGTCTATCTTGCTAAACATTACACCATCTGAGGTGCCCTCTTCGTATGTGACTTTTATCATCTCAGAAGTAGTCTCTGAAAATCTCTACTTCGATGCTTTTACAACTGAGCTTAGCCCTCAATGCCGAAACTGTTCCCTGGGTCGAGCCGGAAACGCCTCGCTAGAAATATTTATCGACTTGTTTCTAAACAGATGCTTTAACTCAGAGACACATATATGAAACAAAGAGAAAATTCAGTTCCCTCGAGAGGGCGAAAGGGGAGGGCAACGCATTGCTTCAAGGGAAAAGAATAGAAATTCTGAGGCTGAACGAACGGAACGAATTAGGCGGGTTCAGTTGTAGAACGTAATCCTTTACAGTTGGTTGAAGCCGGAAAATCATGTTTGGCTGACAACTTAGTTTTCGTATTTTCTTTTATTTTCTTTCTCTACATAATCTTTCTTTTATATCCTTCAAAACGTTTTTTCCCATCATTTTTCTTTTAAAGTGGGTATGTAATTTCGGTATAAATTGTAAATTTTGGCTCAAAGAGAACTAATATTTTTACTGGCTTAATATAAACTGAAAAATCGAAAAACAGTGACTGCTGTTTATGACGTGTTGGTATTTCTTTCATTTGAAAATACAGCATTACATCTATGAAATACTGGAATGCGTAGATATGTCTATAAATAGACTGATTGGTTAGTTTTAAGGAAATCTCAAACCATCTAGGGTTATATCAGGCCAAGAGATTTGGGAATAAAGTGCATTTGAATATGCAGCATCAAATTCATGTAATACTGGAATCAATGCGTTGATATGTCTATAGATAGATAGACTGATTGATAGGTTTTAAAGGTATCTCAAACCATCTAGGGATATTTCATGCCAAGAGATTAGAGAATAAAGTGCATTTGAATATGCAGCATTAAATCCATGAAGTGCTGGAATCAATTCATAGACATGTCTATCGATAGATATGTAATATATTGACCTTCGACCCAGCCATCAATCAAGAAACAGGTGCATCCGGTCGAAGACATCAAGAGATAACCTTGACCAGTGAACGGGTTGAATTCGGTGCAGATGCGACGCCCACAAGAAGCAGGTGGATGTCAAACAATTATATAACCCGGTGCCTCAGACAGTTCGAATTAGTTGGGGTCAGTTAGTTGGAGTTCGTGTTGCATTTCGAGGCAGTGAGAACCAGCTCCCAGCAGAGGGTTTGTGCCCTCAGGACCCCCAGTTGAGCAGCCCAGCAGAATGAAAAAGAAGTGATGCTAAAGACAGAGGAACATGGGGTCAATATGTTGCTGTCTGTTCAGTCTCCAACTCACCTCTCACGCACAACCCTTTCGCAACCAGTTCGAATAAAGTGTGAGAGGTATATTTTTCTGAAGAAGTGTGTTCGTTCGTCATTATTGTTGATTTTGTTTCTGCATGTATATGTATACGTATAGTTGTATCTTGGCTATACAACAGATAGACTGATTGATTGGTTTTAACCATCTAGGGTTATTTCCTGCCTAGAGGCTAGGGAATCAAGTCCACTGTACATGTATATTTACATTTTATTTTTCTCACGCATTTTTAAAATTCCTCTCTAACATATTTTTTTTTTTCATATTTTTAATAGTATATCGACATCCATGGATTATCTAATTCTAAACATATCCTTGTAGAAAAATAGTTGTGGTACTATTTAACTCATAGCTGCCCTCAGCTATGAGTTAAATAGTACCACAACTATTTTTCTAATAGTATATCGACATTTCTAATAGTATATCGACATCCATGGATTATCTTATCCTAAACTTATACTTGTAGAAAAATAGTTGTGGTACTATTTAACTCATAGCTGAGGGGATAAGGGTGTTCATGCCTTTCCCAAAGGGTATTTGTCTAAAAGCGAGTGGAGTTTGAGCTCGCTTATTTCAAAGCCGGAGTCCAGCATTTAAGTGATTGCACCTGGCGACTCCCTATTTGATTTGGTTACTTTGTTTAATGGTATATCAACTTACGTGGGTTATTTGACACCAAAACCATCTTTGTAGAAGAAGCGTTTTGTTCTATTTAACTCATAGCTTGATGGATAATAGAGTTCGTACCGAATATTAACGGGATTGTGTGTGACTGGAGTTCGAACTCGTTCACTCTGATGACTCAATCCAGCACGCTAACCACTCTGTCTCGAAGTCTCTCTCTAATTCAAATAATTTGCCGACGTACGTGTAGTTTCAAGTATTCATCTATTACTGATAATTATACGGTTTCGTGATATAGCTTTTTTTTTATAACATCAGTCATTTTCAAGGAACTATCCGTAATCCTTATTAAACTTTCATAGCTTGAAATAATTATTTCTAATATAAATGACTTACAGTAATATGGCATCAAATATTCCTATCAAATACGCCAAATCCATAGACATATATTCGACCTATACATGGTACCGTAACAGGTGGTATTAATCCGAGCCAGAGTGGACTTGCCAGTAATGGATTTGAAAGTGTAATACATACATTCTAAATCTTTTGAGCCTGCCCATCAAATTTAGTTTAGTGTTACGCCCAGAACTCTTTCTGGAGCGGTGGGGTACTCCTTACCATAGGATATAATCAGAATAGTCTAAGCCCGACAAATAAACTTGATATGTCTTTAGAGCATCGAACAAAAATAAATATAACATATCCATATGAATTCAATTTTATTTTTCATAACAGAGGACTTTCAATTTTTGATACTTACAAAATTTCAATGCCATAGAGTTTATAGTAAATAATATCTAACAACTTTTGCTTGAATTGTACAATATATCACAATATATAAGAAAAGACTGTTATCTTTCGTTTAGGAGAAACATTGATTTTTGTAATAAAAGTGTACTTATTCATAGAATTCGCGATAGATATGTGTTAATGTGGGTGTAATATTATGGTTTACAAGGGTTCAAACCTGCGCTGTGACACTTTAGAGTTTCAGAACAATCATAAGAGGCGATGAAAAACTAGAACTTTGATATTTACAAAGATAATCCAATCGATAATTCCAACCGATAATCCATGGGACTTGTATTAAAGGTTTAGACAATAATCAAAGATGTACTAAGTTAAATTTTATGCTTTAGAAAATACAATTCCAGAGTTACTTACAGACAGAGCATGTGAATTTCTATTTTGTCGTTTCCCAAACGTGATTTATCGGATAATAAAATCGAATATTCATAAGTAAGTAAAGTAAAGTTGTCCCCCTTTAGTCGAGGGCAACCAGAAGGCTCCCTTTTCAAAAGCTACTACACCGAAGTGTAGGGAAGGGTGCTACTCCTTTCCCTGTAAGTAAAGTTAGCGACCGTAATCAAGGGCGACCTGAAGGATTCCTTTTCAATAGCAAATACACCGAGATGTAGGGGAGGGCGATACTCCTTTCCCTGGATTGCTCCACTTTATACTTCATACGTATCTCGTATTGCTGAGTGTTAAGCAAGGAGGTATCAAGTACCATTTTCAATGTCTTCGGTATGACGCGACCTGGGATTGAACCCAGATCTCTCAAACCATTGGCGAACACTCTACCCACTAGGTCAATGAGCCGAATATTCATATTTGTGCCAAAATAATGTATCTTGGACCTTAATAAGCACACAGTCCTACAGACAATGCACACACTGGTTTATTTATGGACAATTTTATGAGTGGTGTATAAATAAACATTGCAAATATGGAGGCGTGAAAGGGATATAAAGAGGCAGGGAGAAGTATTTGGCATAATTTTATGCCAAGTTTTGTAGAGATATAAATAAAAATAAAGAGAAAGCAGCATCTTTTGAAATCGTCCTAGGAAGTTTAGAAAGAAACGGGAATACGGAAAACAGCAAATGGAATCGAATAATTGCAAGGAAGAGTGAAATTGAAAAAAAAAGTACGGATTGATGACTGAGAAAGAGAAAAGAAGACAATGACTTGAACGAGATTTGAGAGAACGAGAAAAGTAGATTTAGATGAGAAGAAATGTAGACAATACCATTTAGTGAAGAAGAAGAAGAAGAAGAAGAAGAAGAAGAAGAAGAAGAAGAAGAAGAAGAAGAAGAAGAAGAAGAAGAAGAAGAAGAAGAAGATCGAAGCTAGACACAAAGGTAAGAAAAAAAGAACTGAGGTTGCGAGCAAACTAAGTAAAAAATTAGAAAATAAACTAAGGAATGGAATTAGAAACGGAAGGGCAAACCCGAGGAGAGGTTAAAATCCGAAGAAGTATCTTCCAGGGAGACTTACTTTCGCCACTATTATCTGTGATAGCAATGATACTACAGAATTATAAATTTAGAAGATGCAGAGGAGACTACAAATTTTTAAACCCCATCTAATGCATATGGATGATATTAAGACCTTTGCCAAAAATGGATAAAAAAATGAACTAAAAGCCTTATACGAACTATAAGAATGTACAGCCAAGATATAAGAATGGAATTTGAGATTTAGAAATGTGCCTAGCTAAAAATGAAAAAGAGGACAAAAGAAACAATAGAAGAACTACAAATCATGGGTAAGCATCAGAAGACTTGGGGTGAAAGGAAATTAGAATAACCTGGAGATACTCGAAGTGGACTCCACCAAATAAGCAGAGATTAAAGAAAAAGTAAGAAAGAGGTAACTCAGAGGAATACGAAAATTCCTTGAAACCAAACTCTGCAACAGAAATCTCGTCAAAGGAATAAACAAGGACAGTTCCTCTTGTAATATACGTCGAAGTAATTGATGACAATACACAAGGCCTTAGACTCAAGAGATGACACAGTAAGACTCTATGTGTTGAGAAAAGAAGGAGAAAGAAGACTCGACAGTATTGAGGAACGCGTACATGCAACATTTAAATAACTCAGGGAATACCCTAAAACAGCAAAGAATGACTCGTCATAATAGCCAATAACAAAATATGAAGACAAGGAAAAAGAATAAAAGAAAATATATATACGAGGTACATACGATACGTTTCCAGACTTTTTTCATATGGGCCCTTTTATTGATAGTGCACACATGAAACTCTAGTCCCCGTCGAAGTAGTCTCCTCCGGCTGCAATGAACTTGTTATTCTGTTCCAAAAACTTCTGGAAGGCCCCATGGAAGTCATCTTGTGTGAGCGAGTCAATGACCTTCGTCCCAGCCTCTTTCATCTCAATTGTCTCATAACGACAGCCTCTGAGCTTAGGGAATAACCAAAAGTCACAGGGAGCAAGGTGTGAACGATAGGGAGGGTAAGGAACTGTCTTGATGCCCATCTTGGTCAAATGGTCTGTGACAAGGATCCATTTGTGGACTGCTGCATTGTCCTGGCGGAAATGCCACTAACCCGATTAGAAGAGTGCTAGCCTCTTCCGACGGAATCTCATCCAAAACTCACTCAAAACCTCAACAGAGTAACCCTAACCCTAACCCTTTGACCAATCAACTCTGGTGTATTGACTTCCTTACTCCTCCCACACCACTCATCATCTCTCACAGAGACCCAGCCTTCCTAGAATCCCTTATGCCACTCAAAAACTGATGCTCGATTTATGCAAGATAGTCAAAAAGCAGTATAAATCATTCCATACGTTTCTGTGGCAATTTTCCATGTTTAAAACAGAATTTTATCGCATATCATTCTTTTCAAGAGTCAGCAATAACATAGTGAATTTTTAAGCGTCTACGACAATTTTAAATGCCCATACGATAAAAGTCTGGAAACTTTTTGTATGCACCTCATATATAAAACAAAAATCGTAAAAAAAATATCAGTATGAATACCTTAATTAACATATTGGGGAGATTGTACATTAGAGGGTCTGGAAATAAATAAGGAGAAGAGACTTCAAGAGAGAATAATGAAAAATAGCAGCAAAAATAATACCAGAACAGATTATATAATGGATACTACCTCAGCGAAGAGCAAGTTTAGGTTTCAGTGAAAAGGAAAGAAAGAGAGAGAGAGAGGGGGGGAATGACACAGTTAATTATACAACACGTGAATACAGTAAACTGTCAATAAAGAAGTCCAATATAAGAGGGAAAAGGGTATCTACTGGCAATTTTACGAGTGATTAAAATTTGAAACTATTAACATATAATAGATGAACAATCCAAATTCCGCCCAAGAAAATCCGATATAATAATCTCAGGGAATTTGAGATACAAACGGATCACTCAATCCAAGCCAGAAGATAAGACTTAGAGCTAGTTTTGACCAACTGACCACAGAGAGAAAATGAAAAACGCGAAAAAAATCAAAAAATTCTTGGATATTGCCAAAGAACTAAAAACGCTGTGGAATATGAAGAGGGCGGTTATAGTATTTGTAGTTGGTGTTCTTAGAATGTCCCCATCGGTTTGAAGAAAATGCAGGAGGGACTAGAAATTCGAGGACGAATCGAGATTATCTCAACAATAGCTGTGTTAAGATCTGTTAGATTACTTCAAAGATTCCTAGAGACAAAGGTGGAGGCGTCCTCGTGGTGTAATGGTTAAAGCGATGGACTGCGGAATCGTAGTTAGCGAGTTCGAACTCCAGTTGCGCTATTACGTTCACTTTCGGGAAAATACCCTTGGGAAAGTTATGTACCCCCTTATCCTCCCAGCTATGGTTTATTTAACCCATAGTAAGGAGGATAAGGAGGTTCATACCACTACTATTTTACTATGAGAATGGCTTTGGCATTAAATAACCTTGCAAAGGTTGATATGCCATTGAACAAAGAAACCAAACCAAACCTTGAGACGGAAGGTGCCTTTTTGTCTCTTAGACTTCAGTGAAAAGCCATCAATTAAAACTATTGTGAAAAACTCGAATGAGCATACGAAGAAATAGTATATCCACATCTAAGAATCTGTCCTGGAGAAAGACACGCCAAAACTCCTCTGGGATTTTGACATACAAACGATTCACCTAATCTCAGCCAAGAGACCAGACCTAATAATAATCCATTATAAAAAAGAAGAAATCGCAGAATTTTGGACTTTGCTGTCTCGGCTGTCCACAGAGTAAAATTGAAAGAAAGCGAAAAGAAGGATAAGTACATCGACTTTGTTCGGGAATTAAAAAAACTGAAGAGCATGAATGTGACGGATATACAAATTGTAATCGGTGCTCTTGGTACATTCACCAAAGGATTGATAAAAAGACGAGAGGACTTGGAAATAAGGGGAGAACTGGAGACTATCCAAAAACAACATCGTTGAGATCGGCCAGAATACTGAGAAGATTCCTAAAGACTTGAGGAGACTTGCTGCCACTGAAACTCCAGTGGAAAACCATCGGCTAACGGATGTGTGGAAAACATGAAATGGAGTAAATGATAATAATGGAACATTCAGGTGACAATTATACCAATTGTAATTGGTGCATTTGGAACAGTAATTAAATGATTACTAAAGGGATTGGAGGACTTGGAATTTGGCGGACGAGTGGAGACTATCCAAACTACTACATTATTGAGAACGGCCGGAATACTGAGAATAGTCCTGGAGACTTGAGGAGGCTTGCTGTCACTCAGACTCCAGTGAAAAACCATCAGCTAACGCTGATGTGAAAAACTCTAATGAGTAAATAATAATAATAATAATAATAATAATAATAATAATAATAATAAGAAGAAGAAGAAGAAGAAGAAGAAGAGGGTAGTTCTCCTTAGGTCGATAACTGGAGCCCCACCATCAATGTGATATCATTAGGATGGAGTCTTACTCTTCTTCGGAGATGCAGTCGGTGTATGCTAGAGCCTCATTCGACTGGGCTGAGAAAAAAATCTATGAATAATTATAATATTACCGATAAAGGAAATTAAGAAAAATTGAAAGAAAAGAAAAAGAACAAAATTGAAAGAAAAAATATAAAAAGAGAAAAAGAACAAAGGAAAAAGAAAGTTTATAAAGATGAGCGAAGAGAATAAAAATACAATGAAGAAAAAAATTATTTGTTTGTTTGGGTTTTATGGGATATCAAACTTGGTCAGCTATTTAATGCCAAATCCACCCCTACACAAATGAACAGTTCTATTTCAAACAATTCAGTTTAGCATAAGTACACAGTTTAATTGTCCAAAACATTTCTATTTCAAGCTATTTAGTTCAGTTAAACAGTTCTAATTAAAACAATTTAGTTTCGCATAAATATAGTCTGTGTTTACACATAGTCAAATATCAAAACAGTTCAATTTCAAATAATTCAGTTTTGCATAAGTACGCAGTTTAAATTTCGGAATAGATCTATTTGAAGCAATTCAGTTTAGTATAAGTATACAGTTTAGTTCTATTTAAGCCATAGATAGGACCCTGTCAGACGCTACCTATACGGGCCAGAGTAGACCTGGGAGCGATGGCAATGAAGGGTTATTCTGCATTCCCCAAAGCTCGAGCATTACTTGAAACTCTTCATCAGGTCGTTTAGTGTCATATCCAGAACTCTCGTTAGGGGAGTCTTACCTCTCTGCCGAGATGGAGTCGGTGTATTCTACAGCCCCAGCCGACTGGGCAAGAAGAAAATAAGAAGCATAAAACGAAGATAATAGAGTCATTAAAACAAGCTCTGCCTTTTTTTAAATATAAAACTTAGAAGCTCTCGTATATTCAATAATCTTTGCTTAGATTAGTATAATACTAAGTGGCTGTGGTTGTTTAATTGGCTTAGCTTTGTTTAGCACATTGTCTTATATCAGAACCTCTTTTTTAAATATATTTAACACAATATCATAGATCAAGCATTTCATGATTAGTTTTAGGGTTAAGCTGATGGTTGCATTAGTGTTAAGTTTATGTTTCTAAAGATTATCCCTTCTTTGTATTCGAGAAAATTACGGTTACTTTTACGGTTAGGTTGAGGGACTAAAAGTCATAACTGTATTATACAAATATATTAGTTCTGCTCTCATCTTTTTTTAAAAAATTATGTTTTACAATTAAAAAATCTAATCTCGGTTCAGATATCTTTTGATCGCATCACGTATATCATTTCTAAATATTTTATATACATATACATGCAAAACCACATGAACAAATAGATGCACGCACAAGGATACACACATCCATACATACATATATATGTATGTGTATATGTGTGAGTGTGTGTGAATTTGTATGTAGCTATGTTTGGCCATTATGCAAAAGATATATAAATCAATTTTTCCCTTTCATCTGTTGAGGATTTCTCGGTTCTTGTTTTGTTGATTATATTAAACGCATAAAAAAGAAGCAGGAGATTCACTTCCTTTCATTATCTCCTTTGTCGGGATATGTCTATCAATATTCATCGTCAAACTGAAAAATGGCTACTTGCTGTATTTCGTTTCATCCCCTCAAATACCAGATAACAAGTCACACGATCGTTTTTTTTTTCTCCTTTTGGCTATGTTTAGCGTGATTACGAAAGTTTCATGTTTGTAGAAATTAAAAACAAAACAAAATATTGTAGATTTTGAGAATGAGATCTTAACACGGTTCTTTTTAGTTGACTGCCACATCAGTAATGTTTAAATCAGTTGGATTCTAGACTTACAGATCATCTGCTAACATTTACTTAGGAATATAGAAAATAGACTCTACAGACGTATTGAACGTAAGGCTCTTGTGAACACAGGTATAAAGAAATCACTGCTCATTAATATTTGAACAAAGATAACATCTGCTCTTTTTTACGGAGAATGATTGTAGGGCATAAAAATAATTTTGAGAAAAGCTGATCTGAAGAAACTTCAGCCTAATGGGCGGGCATTAGAATACACTGATTGTATCCTTTGTGAAGGGGTGAGACCTCCGGCAAAAAAAATGGGTGCCCTGTGTAGGATATTAAACTCCGCCTGATGGTCTGATAGTTACATTTTTGTGAGTCGTCAAAATTATGCATAAACAGTTTTTTAAAGTACGAACACTGATGCACTATAAATACATTTGTACTGAGAAAACAACCATTGTTAGAGTGTTCGCCAATGGCCCGGAAGACCTGGGTTCAATCCCAGGTCGAGTCATACCAAAGACTCAAAAAATGGTACTTGATGCTACCTTGCTTAACACTCAGCATTATAAGGTAAGGATCAAGGGTAAAGTGGAGCAATTCAGGGAAAGGAGTAGCGCCCTCCACTACACCTTGGTGTAGTAGCTATCGAAAAGGGAACTTTCGGGTCACCCTAGACTATGGTCGCCAACTTTACTTACTTACTAAGAGAAGTATGAATGAAGATGAATAAATAAAGATGGGGATCGAAGTCGAGGTCGGCCCGAACGCTCCCTTTTCATTGGCTACAACGCATCACTGTAGGGGAGGTTGCTACTCCTTTCCCTGCATTGCTCCACTTGATCCTTGATCCGTACCATTTAATGCTGAGTGTTAAGCAAGGCGGCGTAAAGTAAAGCTTTTTGAGTGTTTGGTATGACTCAACATGCGGTTGAACCATGGTTTCCCAGGCCATTAATGAACACTCTAATTACTAAGCCAATGAACAGATTAAGGTGAATAGAAAGGTTTAATTATCAAGAAAATCAGAATTCAAAGTTAATCATGGAACTTGCCTCTATAGTTTGGTTTGGTTTCATATCAGTCTTCATGAGCAATTAGATGCTAAAACTATCCTTTTAGATGTATAGAAGTTGTGTAATTTAACCCGCTGTAGCGAAGATAAGGAGGCTCATAGTCTTCCTTTGGGTATTGATACGAAAGTAAATATAAACTACCAGTGGACTTCTAGCTAGCTTACTTTGACGCCGAAGTCCATCAGAGTTATTATACGGGGACTCCTCTTAAAGTTTGTAAGAATATATATATATATATATATATATATATATAGAGAGAGAGAGAGAGAGAGATCTGCCAAATGTTGAAAACTTATCATTTCTTGAACATTCCATTGGGTCTTTCTCTATACATTGTAAGCCAGTACTTAAAATCAATATTCTTTAATATTTGAATAAGGAGAAAAGATGCTTTTTGCCGGCAAACATTGGAAAGAGAAAATTCATATAATAACGAAGGCAGCAAACTGACATAAAAGGTATTCGAGGTTTGATTGTGGAAAAGTTGATTCAAGGTGATATTACCAGTTTAACTTTCTTTTCAAAAAGAAATATGAAGTCAACTTATCAATCCTCCTGATTTATTCTGAACAACGTTTTTGAAGGATATACCAATGTTTTTATGTTGTTTTTGTTTTTCTTTAATAATTTGATTCTAGCAGTAAGAAACAACAGTTGTAATTGGCACAGAGAATGTAATTATCCGGTGGATATTGCTGGACATTTTCTTGGATTCACTTTACTTGAATTGTTGGGAACATAGAATTTAAAAAAGACGGAATGGTAGCTGCATTTTAAAAGAAATTTGCATGAAAAATATTTATTTCTTAAAAAAAACTGGTGCTCTGTTTTTAAAATTGGTTTAATCGTTAATCTTTTAAAACAAATAAAAATAAAGTATATGCCTGACTTACTTAATATTAGTTTGCTTTCTTTGTTTAATAGCATATCGGCGTTCGTGTGTCATTAAATGCAAAAGCCATCTTTATAGAAGAACAGCCGTGGTACTTCTTAATCCATACCTTTAATCGTTGATCGTTTAAAACAAATAAAAATAAAGTATCTGCCTGACTTACTGAATATAAGTTTGCTTTCTTTGTTTAATAGCATATCAGCGTTCGTGAGTTATTAAATGCCAAAGCCATTTTTATAGAAGAACAGCTGTGGTACTTTTTAATCCATACCTGGATGATTAGAGGGTTCATGGCTTTTCCAAAGGCATCACTCCCAAAGGGAACGTAGAATTTGAACTCACTTTCTCCGAGGTTGCAGATTTTGTCATTACTGCACGGAAACTAACCCTATAACATTTTTCATAGCACTTCTTAAAATATGGCTTTATTATATTCATTCAATAAGAATAATCAAATCATTGCTGTAAATACTTTCGATTTTATCTAGAAAAGTATTTCTTTTTCTCAATAATAATTTAGAGTGGCGATAAAACCCGTTGACACTTAATGGCTTTTATGATAAAAAGTCGAACATGAACTGACAAGTTACTTGTTATTTTGAAAACTATTTTTGACTTTTTTGATCACGTGTCGTAAACAAACATTCAAATCATTTGGAGAAAGCAATAAATTATATATTTGAGTGATTTATGGTTGAATTAATTTTTTTTTATTTATTTATTGGAGTGAAGTAAATGTTAATTATTTTGGCTACAACCACAAATACTAGAAAATACATAACTGTTTGTGAAACCAGAGATATTTCGGTTATAATTTATTGCAAAAATATACGGTGTGGCGCAAACCTTGACACAAGAGCGAACGTTTCCATTTATTCATTTTTCATTATTATTAAATGGATCATGTAAACATTTGACCTGATCATAAGTTATACTTACTGTATTTCACATAAATAAGTACACACCAAAGATTTTTTTTATAAAAATAGGTTATTTTCTTTTGGACCAAATACAGATTCATTTCATTATTTTAAGTAGAACTGACACATGGTGGGTCTCTTTCAGGTTTTCACTTGATCCCAGACGTCGAAAGTAATTTATTTTATAACCACAAATTATCTGAATAAATTAATATTTCCCAGACCTAACCCTGACGTTTGCCCTAACCTTCTCGACTTACGATGTTACGTTTTATATTTGAAATTGCGCTAGTCTGATATAAGATATTTGGTTTGCCTACAGCTTCCTAGTCTGGCGATAAACTAATCAAATCTTAATTAGTGTGTACACCTTCTTACTTACTTGTTAATTAATATCAGGCTGGAATGAATTTACGGTCTGATTTTTGTGTACATATTACAAAGGGAGAAATCTTGTGCTTATAGAAATATTTAAACATTAACATAATCTCCATAGCATCCAAGAACCTAATTTCATGTCAACAAGCTTACAGATGGCACGCTTGGAAAATTCTTTAAGTTTTGATGCAAAATATGAGACAAATATGTTTTCAGCCTCTTTTCTTGATGTTGACTTGAGAGCATATGAATTATTCTGTAATCTCCTCAATAAGTCATAATCAGAAAGAGCAAGCTCAAGAGATTATGGAGAATGAAACAATGTTTCCCGACTGAACTATTCAAAGAGATCTTTCGTCAATTGAGCTATGTGAGGACGGGCATCATCGTATTAGAAGATGATTCTTTCTGTTGACTAAGGAAGGACATTTTAGTCTAAATCGGTTTTCAAACGACTTAGTTGATTTCAGATGAGATTAAAGATGATTGTTCGATTATTGTCAAACAGTTTGTAATTGACAATTCTTTAAATTACCCATCATACACTCAGCATGATCTTCTTTCGATGAAGTCCACCTCACGGTTACTGAGCAGGGCTTTTTACCCGACTTATCCTCAAGCCATGACGTTTCGCGTTCAGATAAAGGATAAACTTCTCATCACCAGGAGCATGTCTGTCTAAACAAAGGTGCCTGACTCTTTCTTGACTAACAAAACACGATTAAGGGATAATTTGGATGGAATTAGGTTGACATTAAGAGAAAAGGTTGGACGTGAGTTGGTCTCATATTTTGCAGCTCAACCAAAATAATTTTACAAAGGTTGCATCTAAAAGCTTGGGTTTGAGGAAGCAATGGAGATTATATTATTAATGAGTAAATATTTCTAATTCCAACCAGATCGTAGGTCTGGTAATATGGAGTTACCACAAAACCCGGTGGTGCGTCAACGTGGTGTAATGGTTAAAGTGCAGGACTGTAGAATCATTGTAAGCGAGTTCAAACTCCAGTCGCTCTATCACGTCCAATTTCAGACAAAAACCATAGGGAAAGTTATGAACTCCCTTATCCTCCCACCTATGGGTTAGAGTGTACCACTTTTGTTCTTATTGAAGGATGGCTTTGGCATTAGATAACCCACGAAGATTGATATGCCATTAAACAAAGAAAACACACATCTCAAACCCAAGATAATTTATCCTGTTTCGCACATATAACATCAGTCTGATGTGTCGAAAGGGTGTCATTTATTATTGAAGTTATTATAGTAATAGGTTTTCAGCCATCTTACTTTCTAGTATCCTTTAGGTGCATTTTTAATATCGGTAACTTTTCTGGTAATTTTGATTTCTGATTCAATCCACAGGGGCAGATTGTTCTTATTCTATTGTACATACTTAGAAAAATCGCGCATGAATGTACACACGTGCTTACCACGTATTTGTTTTTCGTACGCATGCATGAGTGTTTATATTTACACAGGGCCAATTTGAAGCGGAGTGCCTGTCTTAATGTTTATTGAGTCATATATTCATACCATCATATATACATATACGAAAATATTCCCAAATATTCAACCGTAAACTCCTAGGCGCAAATAAATGCATGCTTACATATGCTTACACATATGCTAATCAAAACATTTGTATATTCATTTATCAATACAAGCATAAAAATATATATATATATGCATATATATATATATATAGATATAAAATTAAACACACTCACACACTCATCATATTAACACACAAACATATATATAGGTATATATATATACACGCAAACATTTGCATTGCATATATATATATAAATATATATATTCCCATCCTCATGTACATATATATATATATATATATATATATGGGTAGGTACATATACATCTATATATACACAAGTATCTATATGAAAACTATACACACACACACACACACACACTCACACACAAACAGATAGACACACATACACACACAGACAGACAGACAATCAGACACACACACACACACACACACACATATATATATATATATATATATATATATTAGCAAACACATACACACACATATATATTCATGTTTCTGCTTATTTGAATCTGTATATATATATCTATATATATGCTGAAATGTTAGGTTGTGGTGAATCTAACAATATGACGGAAAATATTTGGAAAGTTTGATAAAACATACACTTAAAACCGATGTTGAGGTGCGATATTTTGTATTTTTTTTTCATTTCTAAGAATTTTCTCTAATAGAAAAATGTTTGGGGTTTTTCTATCTACAAGCGAATAAGGAACATAAGATGATGGAGACGAAAAAAGTCTAGCAGGAAGGAGAGGGTTTAGATCCAAATGTATCAGGTTTCATTAAAATTCTTTGATTGTACGAGAGAGGAAATAATTTTAGTGAGGTGATGGGAAAGAAATTGGGGAAAAGGTAGGGGAAGGGTTTTCGACGTTGAAAGGCATTCACTATAATGTGATATCGCAGAAATTGAATATAATATGATTTCTGTGTGGGAAGGGAGCCATAAAGGGGAAAGAGAAAATGATAAGGAAAGAATCCTCAAGAGTATGTTGACACAGAATAGGGAAATGTTCCTTTTTTATCCGTATTTTTATTTTGATATTATTCTCGTGTAGTATGATGTTCGTCACGTATGGTGAGGTCTGATAAAATCCTGAGCGTTGTCTTATATGTTTTCTTTTTAAAAGACTGCAGGTTCTAATAGTGTGCATGATATTTTGAAGTGAATGTGTTTGATTTGATTGGCTTGAGAAAATTGAAGGTGTGTTTGAGCTCTAGGAGAAAAGGTCGTTTCGATCGTCATTTTTGGATTGATCGTTTGTGTTCGTAGATTCTTTTTTCTAGATTGCGTTGTGTTTCATCGATGTAATGTTTGTTGCAATATTTGCATGGGATAGAGTATATGCCTTCGTGAGAAGTGATTTCGTCGTTCGATCGTTTTGAGATGTTTGTGATGTGGTTTATATGTTTCGTACCAGATTTTTTAAGTCTGACGTAGAGTGCTTTGTTATGTGTGTTAGAGGGTAGAGAGAACGGTCTGTGGGCGATGGGAATAGTGGAGTTGTTTTTCTTGTTTATTTAATGAGTACATCTTAAGAGCTTTTTTCCCAGCGTTTAATGTGAAAGCAATTTGGTATCTCAGGCTTTTGAGGGGGTGTTCCATGTACTTTAATTCTTCATTAAGTTATTGTGGGTTACATATTCTAAGTACTCTAAAGTAAAAGCCAATTATGAGGTAAGTTTTGATTTTGTTGTGGTGGTGGGAGTAGAAATGTATGCAATCGTTTTAGTTTATGGGTTTGCAGTAGACTTTAAAAGTTAAATTGTTATGAGATTTAATAAATAGAAAAAAATTAAAAAAACAGATTCAGTTTGAGAAGATGTAATAAAAGAATCAGTTTTAAGTGTCTGATTTATCCAATTTTCTACATATTTCAAATATATGGTGGCGTTTGTAAAATAATGGGTATCGTCGGATGAAAGAAACACCGTGACGTGAGTTCTATTACTCGTCTAGGATGTTTGTATTTCACATAGCGCAAATACTCTTGCTAAAGCTGTACATTAAACTATTCATCCTTCCATTATGAGTAAACAGAAGGGCAAGCTGGGCTTTTAAACCATGGTGTGCTAACCGATCTTAGAGAAGGATAATTCTGAATTAAAACCTGTTAAACTCTACCTAAGAAAACTGACTTTGTTTTACATTCTACTCGTGTGGAGGATTTGGTATATATATATATATATAAACCGTGACATTGACGTCGTGGCTAACGTACTGGGTATCGACATCATTGTTGTAAGTTCAAACTCTATTGGTGCTGTTAGGTTCATTTTCGGACTAATACACACGAGGAAGGTACTGACCTCTTATTCTTCAAGATGTGGGTTAAATGATGACTCTATGGTTCTTCTAAAAACTTGTCTTTGACATTAAATAAACAATGAAAGTTAATATGTTATTAAACAAAGAAATCAAACGAAAAAATTAATGCACACATTACATGTACTTATCAATACCTTCTACATTCACATATAAAATACGTACATCCATAGACTCTTATACATGCATAAATAGATAGATAGATAGAGAGAGAGAGAGAGATAGAAACGAACACAAACATGTATTTGCTGCTATGTGCGTACTCGTGTATGTATATGTATATATATAAACATGTACCCATACACACACATATAAATATACTCACTCATCCCACACACACAATATATATATATATATATATATATATATATATATATATATATATATATATATAACTTTCTACTTGTAATCATTCGTAACCTGCTCACCGAACTCTCTACTTTCTCACCTGTCAGTGTTTCCCTTTTACCAAATTCTTAAAACTCTGCATCAAGATACAACGTTCCTTATATTCTCACTATTTTAAATTCTTTTACACCCCACGCAATGGATCATCTTAACGTTTTTCCACCTGTTGCCTAGATTGCTATTACTGAACGATTTGTAGAAGATATCATATTTTGGGTGGAGTCTCCATCTTACCAAATTATATATACTCTTAGCACAGTACCTAAGAACACCTGGTTAAGTTTCACGTGGTAAACGTTTAACATCAAACTGGTCAAGGGATTTTATTCAAAACACAAAAGTGCAAAATTTGAGCCGTGCATGAAATTGCACTGTCACCAATGACTGCAACATTATACTAGTAACAGTTAACCCTCGGAGAGGGAGAGAAAAATACAAAAATAACTCGTTTAAACGTTGGGATCTCGTTGCTTTAATCCGTTTCAGATGCCGAGGAAGTCGGAATAAACTGCTTATGACGCAACGTAGGGATTAGTTTATTCATTCTACTTGTAACAGGACACTTATCGTATCTTTGATTTGTTCCTCGAACTCCGTTCGCGTGAAAGTTTTTCTCAAAAAAAAAAAAAGTGGCAGAATAACGAAATCAATCGTTTTATATTGGGGTCCACAGAACACCTCACCTTGAGTTGAACAGGGTGTGGGGGATATCAAGCCAGCCCAATGTCCTTACTTAACTTAATCGCTTGTGAGGTAGGTGCTATATAAAGAATAATGATTGAGATGCTGAACTTTGTTAACCATCTTTCTTCTGCCCGTTGGCTTTTTTGATAAATTATCTGTTAATGGGCTGTGACCATTTGCTTACAATAATACTCTGATAAGTATATAATACAAGGATGAGGGAGCAGACACCGTAGCGTACTGGCTTAGGTTTTTGAGGTCAATATTGTAGAAAGTGAGTTTTAACTCCAGTCGCGCTATTACGTCTATTTTTGAACGAATACTCAAGGGAAATGCAAGAAATCTCTTATCCCTTCTAGATATACTTTAATTAGTATTGCCCAGTCGGTTTGGGCTGTAGAATACATTGACTGCACCTCTGCAGAGAGGTAAGACGTCCCCCGCCATAGACTGTCCTGGTTATAAATAGTCTGATGGTGACGTCCCAGTAATGCGGGAGCCTTGGGGAATACGGAGCACCCCTTTATTGCCATTGCTCCCAGGTCCACTCTGGCCCAGAGTGGTTGCACCTGATAAAGCCCTATCTATGGGTTTAATAGAACTAACGGCATACTTATGCTAATCTGAATTGCTTGAAATAGAAATATTTTTGACAAATAAAAAACACTTACATTTAAACTGCGTTCTTATGCTAAGCGGAATTATTTGAAATAGAACTGTTTTTGACTTTGAAACTGTATTTAAACAAAACTGAATGGTTTAACATAGAACTGTTTTGACATTTAACTGTGTGTAAACAAAATCTGTACTTATACTAAACTGAATTATCTGAATTATAACTGTTTGATTAAACTGATTTGTTAGAAAAAAAAGTTTTTCACTATTAAACTGTACTTACATTTAAACTGCGTGCTTATGCTAAACTGAATTTAGCCCCATCTCAGCTTTAGTTTGAATAGTATCACAACCGTTCTTCAACAAGAATGGCTTTGGTAATAAATAACGCATGAAGGTTAATATGCCATAAAACAAAAAAGGAGTCGATGAAAAGTTCTCGGCCTCACCAAGAGCTTCGAAATGTCCATGAGATGTAATATTACCAAGCTGAAGAGCAACTTTGATATCTTTTTCTCAAATTTCTTAAATTTTTCTGATATAATTCCATTTAAAAATGTCAATTCCTACGTTAATCGAGTCGATAACTTACTTTTAGCTTTTCATTGCTTCCATGATGAAATTCGTGATTTTGTCGGATATTTTGAATATTTTCAATATTCTAATCGATAATATTCAGCTTAACTTTTAGTTTCTTACTATCATCCCTCGACCGGTCTTTACCGTAAACAAGAGCATGGTGGAAGGATATGGTTTATATATTTAATGTATTTGTCTTTTTATGCCTCTTTTAGGTGATATTTTGCAGTGATAATGAGAGTACTCTCCTATGGAGAGGAGCAGTTCCGCAAAGGGCAATTTCTTTTTACACTTCATATTCGTAGGGACTTCTAAGCATCCTGTAAATATATTTAACTGTCCTTCTCTTCATCGTGCCTAGTCTTGTTTTATTTCTCTGCTTGTTTTCTGCATGGTTAATGCTTTTGTCCCTTCCATTACATAATCTACACTTGCTTTTCTCTTGCATATTATCGATCTAATCTTCGATCGATCGATCTTGTAAGTTTTTCACTCCAGTGGTAGCTGATGGTCTTACACTGGAGTCAAGTCGGCCGAGTCTTTAGGACTCTTCTCAGTATTATTGCCTACCTTTGTTGTATAGCCAAATAATAAATATGAATATATACACATATACATGTAGAATATATATTGACGCAATGAATAAAGACGAGCGAAGACTTCTTTTAAAAAATATACCTCTCACTTTATTTGAAAGTTTTGTGTGTGAGAGGGAGTTGGAGACCGAACAGAACTGCAACATATTGACCTCCACTCTGATGGCCATCAGTGTTGCGTCTTTCTCGTTCTCCAGGGCTGCTCAACCGGAGGCCTGGGGCCCACTCTGCTGAGTGCGGGCTTTCTCTAACACTTCTTGTCTCCAACTTCTGGTCTCCAAAACTAACTGACTTCCTGTATTCACCGAGTTATATAATAGTCCAATCGCCCACTCAATCTTTGGAATGGCATGTTTGATCGTCATCAAGCGGAAATAACTGTCATGCAGTTCGCAGGTTAACTCTCTTCCGGTGCATCAGTCTATGACTGTACGGCGGGATTTTACCTTGTCCCATTTTGTCAGCCAAGCTCGCTCATGCCAATGGAATATGCACTCCCGCCGTCTTTGGAATGGCATTGTGGCCGGGTCGAAGGTCAATATACAACACCTTAACAATGCTCTAGTTTGGATAGTATCCATTCATCTTATTTCCATGTCCTCCTGTCCCTGTAGCAATCATTCGGTGATTGTACTGAGTGCACCAATTAGAACTGGTATCACTGTTACTTTCATGTTCCATAGTTTTTAGGTTCTCTTGCTAGATCTAGGTACTTATCTCTCCTTTTTCCTTCCTTCAATTTTACCCTGTGGTCAGCCGGAACGATTAAGTTCATTATTCAGCAGGTTCCTTTTTTATCTATTAATTTTTTCTTGTTGACTATCAGTAGATCTGGTCGTCTGGCCGAAATTAGGTGATCCCTTTCTATCTCAAAATCCGAATTGCCTAGTTGGCTGATGCTGTAGAATACACCAACTGCTTCTCTGCAGAGGAAGAAGACCCCCACTAACAAGTTTTCTGGATATGACACTAGACAATCTGATGGTGCGGTTCCAGTAATGCTGGAGCTTTGGGGAATGCGGAGTACCTCTATATTGGCATCACTCCCAAGTCCACTCCAATCCGGAATGGTTGCTCCTTGTAAGGGATCTACCTATGAGTTAAAACCGTGGTTTTTTGAGTTTACAGTTTTTGCATTTAAACTGTGTATTTATGCTAAACCGAATTGTTTTAAAAAAACTGATTTGATATTTAAACCGCTTACTTATTCTAAAGTAAATTGCTCGAAATAGAACTGTTTTAACATCTAAACTGTATTATATGAAATAAAACTGTTTTGACATTTAACTCTATGTATTACCTAGCCGGCCGGGGTTGTAGAATACACCGACCGCAGAGGGGTAAAATCCCTCAACTGGATATAACACTAAACAATCTGATGGTGACGTTTCAGTGATGCTAGGGCTTCGGGGAATGCAGAGCACTTTTTCATTGCCGTTGCTCCTAGGTCCACTCTAACCGCGAAAAGTAGTATCTGATAGGGCCAAATGGGTTTAATAACAATACACTGCAAACTTATGCTGAACGGATTTGTTTGAATTAGAACTGTTTGATTAAACTGAATAGCATTTAACAGAAATATTTTTGACACTTTCAATGAGCTTATTCTAGACTGAACTGCTTAAAATAGAACTGTTTTAACATCGAAACTGTGTACTTAATCTGAACAGAATTGTTTGAAATAAAAATGATAATTTGTTAAAAATGGATTTGCCATTAAATAACCCACAAAGGTTGATATGCCATAAAACCCAAACAACAAACCAATCAAAATCCTAAATAATTTTGTGCGTCACATTTTCTAGAACTGATTCCACATTGTGCATATATTATTTGATGGTATGGTCAGATTTAAACTTCTTGTACAATTTGTACTGGATCAGCTCGTCCACCCAGTCATGTCTAGACTTAATCTCTCTTTGCACTAATTTGCTGCATTCGCTTATTATGTAATTGATCGTTTCGTCTCTATCACTATCTACATCTGTTATTTTGTTGCATCTTATCTATTTTTGCTTTCACATAGTCTTTATGTCGTTGTTTTGAGCTGCTAACAGAATAAATTTAGTTGCTCTCTTAAGGTTTCCCTTTCTTTGCCGTGTTCAAGTTTTCTCGTGTGAGATTTTACTTGTTTGAAATTTCCATATAGCTGTTTTTCTCCTGTTGATGTTTGTGTTTTCTGTTTTATTTCTGGTAGCTTTAATCGGTAAGTAGCCTCAGTTTTCGAGGACTTTTCTCTGGATAATGTAGATTCATCCTCTGATCTCTAATTTCTCCTCTCTCTTTTCCAAGTGCATCAACTATTATTCGTATCACAGTCACCTTAATGTTTTATTCTACTTTCAGCTCACAGGCAAGGTCTAAGTATTTCTCCATATTTCCTTTTTGGTTTTATTTTTTACTCTCTGACCCGTAGAAAAAGTAATATCCACTACATGACAGGTTCTTTTTTACTTGTGGATTTAAAACAGGTCAAGCGTTCTGGCAGGGATTGGGTGATTTCCTTGTGCCTCAAACTCTGAGGTGATTTTGAGTGTCTCATTTTCTAGAATATATTCTGATTTGCACTTTTAACATTTGGTATTATGGACAAATTTTTATCTCTCGGGGAATTCTCTATCGATCACCTCTCCCGCCCAGTGCTGCTGAGTTTTGTACCAATTTATTACGTTCATTTACTTTTTAATTAACTGCTTTTCTCGCTGTCATATAATGGCCGAGGGATTTCGTTTTATATATCTTGCCTTTCGGTTTAGTTAGGCTGAGAACCTTTCAATTGGCGCATGGGTTAATTAGGTGCAACATGCGCACAGGTGTTCACGCGCGTGCAGGGAGAATGTGTCATTCAGAGATGTCAAAATAAAAATCCCAGATAGTTAATGATACCGGGGGATGTGAACGACGTCTTGCACCGGAAGCGTGCGCGGAGGATTTTGGGGATTTGAGAAAATATATTCACCTCATTTGTCATGCCATTTGATGTTTTCCACGTCACTGACACCAATACAAAGCCAATTCTATTCTCAATGTCAGATCGAACTGCTAAACAATTTTATCTGATCAGCAAAGAAGTCTTCCCATTGGTCATTGGATAACTGCGTAGGTCCACTTGTTGTCTGTGAACCTCGCGACGTGTCCGGACCTGCGGTACGTAAGCTTTCGGTTCTCCGGGATCTCATTATTTATTCCACTTCCCTGCCAAATTAACTTGCTTTAAAAATTCTCAGGAATGATATTCTCAGTATGAACCCATCCATAGCCCTATTTGCCGTAACCAGTCTCTTCTTCATTTTTTTCTTAGCCTTGTTTCTCTTGTGTATAATATCGCATGGAGGTGCCCGTGGTGTAATGGTTATCGTCGTAGGAAATGGACACGGCGACACGAGTTCAAATCCTGAACGAGACTGATTGCATTCCACATAACACTAATACCCTTGGGAAAGGTATGAATCCAATTATTCTCCCTCCAGCTATGGGCAAATAGTAGGGTAGACTAGGTTCTTCAGTCTTGGTGAGGCAACTAGTCAAGGAGAAGGAAAACTCTGAATTCATATCTGTTAAATTCCGCTTAAAAGTTGACCTTGTGTCATATCCTGCTCGAGCGGAGGAGTTGGGTAAATATTGATAATATCGCAGGTAAAACAATGATATTGAAAAAAGTCAGTGAGTTGAGTTTTAGCGTCAGAAGAAGACGGTTGACTTTCGGGGCTCGCCGAGATCAAACCAGTAGTTTGCAGTGGGGTGCCGCGCATGGTGAGGTGCCGCACGTGGTGGTGGTGCGGGGGGGGGGGGCACATGGAAAAGTCAGCATAGAAAGATTGTGTATCATCTCTCTTTATGTCGAATTACCTTTAACTCAAAGGTAATACAAACTTTCGTACCTGAACTAAGAAGTCGTAAGTGTTTTGTGTGTTTTGGGATTCCTATGTTATCTATGTATGAGTTATGAACATTCTCTGTACATTTCACATAGTCATGTATGGCTATGTAACACCGACACCATCTATTCTTCTGCATCACTCATATTTCGAAATGGAGTCCTCATATTGGAAATTATTGCAGCAACGTTTTTGCCACAGAACTGCCTGTTCTTCTTCATATATCTTTCACAGTTGGTGAATTTTTGATAAGTCAGAGACGAGCTCCTTATTCTTTTTTTTTACAATTGGCAACAAACTTAATCCTTTGTTAACGTTTGTGAAGTGGAAACGTACACTGTGCTGGGTAACTGCTAAAAGTATGTATTCACCCAATTCTTCCTTCATGTGCTGAATATAAAACAAGGTTAGTTGCAAAGCAAATTACGACTTGCCAAGCCAAAAGAATTTAAAGGATCGACTCTTTATAAATATATATATATATATACCGGCTCATTGGCCCAGTGGGTAGAGAGTTCGCCAATGATCCGGGAGACAGGAGTTTAGGTCGAGTCATACCAAAGACTTAAAAAATGGTACTTGATACCTCCTTGTTTGACACTCAGCATTATAAGGTACGTATCAAGAGTAAAGTGGAGCAATCTAGGGAAAGGAGTCACGCCCCCCCTACTCATCAGGGTAGTAGCTGTTGAAAAGGGAGCCTTCGAGTCGCCCTCGACTACAGTCGCTAACTTACTTACTTACTTACATATATATATATATATATATATATGTGTGTGTGTGTGTGTGTGTGTAATTCCCAACACTGTGATGGAAAAACAACAGTTTACATATATCGAACACACAACCACACAGTAGTATCCTCATTGTCGACAATTTCAAAGACCAACAAATGTTCCTATATTTAGACTACACCAACAGGAGCTTTTAAAACTGTCTTTTACCACAGTACAACATCTCACAAGCCAAGAAAAGTCGAATATAAAGCTTAAAACTAAATCCATGCCTGTTTTTTTTTAACAAAATATGCCTAAAAGAGAATTTGTAGCCTAAAAACATATTTAGCTGTAAATATATTCACCTCATTTGTCATGCCATTTCATGTTTTCCACGTCACTGACCCCAATACAAAGCCAATTCTATTCTCAATGTCAGATCGAACTGCTAAACAATTTTATCTGATCAGCAAAGAAGTCTTCCCATTGGTCATTAGATAACTGCATAGGTCCACTTGTTGTCTGTGAAAGTCGCGACGTGTCCGGACCTGCGGTACGTAAGCTTTCGGTTCTCCGGGATCTCGTTATTTATTCCACTTCCCTGCCAAATTAACTTGCTTTAAAGGTTCTCAGGAATGATATTCTCAGTATGAACCCATCCATAGCCCTATTTGCCGTAACCAGTCTCTTCTTCATTTTTTTCTTAGCCTTGTTTCTCTTGTGTATAATATCGCATGGAGGTGCCCGTGGTGTAATGGTTATCGTCGTAGGAAATGGACACGGCGACACGAGTTAAAATCCTGGACGAGACTGATTGCATTCCACATAACACTAATACCCTTGGGAAAGGTATGAATCCAATTATTCTCCCTCCAGCTATGGGCAAATAGTAGGGTAGACTAGGTTCTTCAGCCTTGGTGAGGCAACTAGTCTAGGAGAAAGAAAACTCTGAATTCAAACCTGTTAAATTCCGCTTAAAAATTGACCTTGTGTCATATCCTTCTCGAGCGGAGGGGTTGGGTAAATATTGATAATATCGTAGGTAAAACGATGATATTGAAAAAATTCGAATGTGGTGTTTTGCCTTAAGTGGTAAAAGTTTTACCGTGGTAAAAGTTTTCGTGGTAAAAGTTTTACCGCAAGATTACTGCATCAATATCTCGGTCCATATTCACCCTCTGTCAGCGGACTCTTTATTTCCGCTCGATTACATTGCTTTCCATAACTATAATACACTGTGTTATATGTTTTACTCTTGGGAATATAAATAGTTTGGGCTCCTCGGGTGATGAAATGGTTTGCAAGCTAGACTAGCTGACCATATTTACCCAACCCCTCCGCACGGGCAGGATATAACACAAGGTCAATTTTTAAGCGGAGTTTAACAGATTTGAATTCAGAGTTTTCCTTCTCCTACTCTAGTTGCCTCACCAAGGCTGAAGAACCTAGTCTGTCCTACTATTTACCCATAGCTGGAGGGAGAATAATTGGATTCATACCTTTCCCAAGGGTATTAGCGCTATGTGAAATGCAACCAGTCTCGTCCAGGATTTGAACTCGTGTCGCCGTGTACACATCCTACAACGATAACCATTACACCACGGGTACCTAGACTAGCTGACCTTCACATGTGAATTTGAGTCTCACAGGGTACCTTTTTTTTATACTCCCTTGCGCTAAATTAAAGCTTAAATAGCTACTAAATATAGCTTTTTCTGATTATCAGATTATTCAAAAAATATTAAATAGTGTTTTTATTTCTTCAAATCATTCCTGGCAGTTTATGTTGCAAATGTTTTGACGTAACAAGGAATTTTATTTGCCTTCGATTCACATAAAGTTGTGAAACCCAGAACACAGTGTAAGAATATTTTCATTCGTAAGTTTTGAGAATACTGATTTATTTATTTCTAATGTGAGGAAAAGACTGCTCATATGAATTTATAATGTTTTGAATTAGGACATCAACTTGCGATTGAAATACAGTAATCATTTTTGATAACTTTATGATCTCTTGGAGTAATGATAGCTAGAATTACATTTGATAACTTTATAATAGTAATTTGGTTTCTTTTTTTAATGGAATATCAACCTTTGTATGTTATTTAAAGCAAAAGACATCCCTATAGAAAAAAAAACTGTAGTGGTATTATTTAACACAAAGTTGAGAGGACAAGATTATTTCTTAACTTTCCTAAAAGTATTAGCCAAAAGGGGAAGAAAAGTTCGAACGTGCCAACTACAATGTCACAATCCGGCCCAATAAATACTACGTCATGAAGACTAGCTTCCTGTGAATTGTTATAATCTAAAAGTAACAACCATAGCGACAAGAATAAATCTAAATAAGCAAAGAGATGGAGATGATTGTTTTCAGAATTGGACAGGAAATGAGAACTGCCGTGAATTGCATCGTAGAAGACGATTTTATAAACCTGTGTGACGTGGTATGCTATAAAGATATAGTGAAGGGGAGGACAATACCCTTAACCCTCTTAACTTGAATCAACAGGCATTAAGAAAGATCGGATAACAGAGACCGACCGTTAAAGTTATTGGGGAGAGAAAGAGTAAGCTAACTACCCTTTGCACTTTAGTCTGTTGAAGCTAAAGAAATCAAGGTCAATCGGGTGGCGTGATTCGGCGAGGTGGTGGAAGAGGAAAAGTCGAAAGGTTGGTCGACAGAATCTTTGCGCCAAAAAGCCCAGCACGCGTTTGAGAAATTTGAAGGAAAATTTTCAGTTTGGACAAAGTCAATGTTAGAACAACATGCTGAATTCAGCTAGCTCCGGGAGAATATCACTCACCCGTAAAAAAGAGTAAAATCTCAAGTTTGGACAAACCCAGCATTGCAACAAGATTGCCGAAATCAGCCAGCTCTGGGAAAAGATGACTCACCCGTAAAAAAGAGAGAGAAAATCTGAAAATTGAAAACCGTCAAAGATAAGTACAGCTCAAACTAAATATTGGAAAGTTGTATGTATTCAAAAAAGAAAAAAAAACTGTAAATGTTCTATTTTACTAATAGTTAAAATTTTTGAATGAACATTACTACACGCCTCAGTCCGGCGGCTTAAAAACTTTTACTCAAGTAAGAGAAAAAGAAAGAGAAAAAGTGAAAGAAGGAAAATGACTGTTAAGAGACATCTTTGTTTGACGTTTTCCTGTTGGCTTAATATTGCTGGTATATTAAAAAATGAAAGAGAAAAGAGAAAAAAAAGAACTGTTTCTTAAATCTTATCATTATTTGTTTGATCGTGGCATATTAAAATTTTGTTATATTTTAAATGCACCCATGTGTTGAAATGTTTTTATTGTGTTCTTTCCTCTATTGATTTGACTTCTTTTGCGATGTACCTTGTCTTGGCCTTATATCACTTTCATTAATTCTCGCTAAGCGTATTTTTGCCTCCTTAAAACATTACAAAAGGATTTGAAAATCTGTCTACAGTTAATATTTTCTAACCTAGAAGTTCGTTCCTCCGTGATATGAAGGGGTAGGGGGACAAAGGACTTGGTGGTCATGTGAAAGTGAATCGACAACTTCTTATTGACGTCTGAGACCAGTCTAAACTCGAATTAGCATCTACTTTATTTGTTTGTTTCTCATACGCCCGAAATAGGAGTCTAGGCCGGCATTTATTTTGTGGAGTGTCAAGTGCCAAGCTGCTCTCGGCGATACACATTCTACGTAACAGCTTTCTACAGAGGACAATGACCAAGATGTTGATCTCTTGAGGTCAGAGTAGAATTCAACGTCACACCTGAAAAAATCTCTACAAAATTAGGGATCGGCCAGGGTTAAAATCTAAACCTTTACTACAGAGAAGTCAATCTGAAGAACATTGCTTCAAACAATCAATTTACACCTCTTAGCGTAACTTGAGTAGACTGATATAAACAATTCCAACTTTAACTCGTGTTTGGTAAATATATTTAACAAATTAAAACAGACATTAATATAAGATGATAAACTGGCTATCCAAATTATGTATTATATTAATGACATATCAAACGCCGCTTCTAACAGCAGATGCACTGATTGTAAACACAAACTGGAGTTTCTCAACAGCCTAGAGTATTTTGGGGCGGGGGTCGACTTGTTGGACTATGAAAGAAATCTGCTCAAAAAGTCTCAAGATCGTCTTACATGCCAGGTCGACTGGTATCCACTAATTTACCGTCGATATAATAAAATGAAACTGCATAAAAATGCTGAGTGTTGTTTTGAATAAATCCTGGACGCAGCACTTAACAAAACATCGGCAGTACAGCTACTCACCTCTCATCTCACAAATCGTTCAAGTAAGGTGAACAAGATATGCAAGGAAAACTGCGTTGAACTAACATGCAAATTCCTCCTGTCGGTTCCCAAACATTGACACATCACTGTAAGCCGTTCAGCAAAGGCCTATATATATATCAGCTCTGAGTGGACACTGAATGCCTTCAGGAGGGTCTACTAAGAATAATGGACGACGGACTGAGAGAGAGATAGAGGGAGTAAAGAAAAAAACCATGCTATTAAAATAACATGACAGTATCGTGTTATACCTGTGGTTCTGTTTCTTTGTTTAATGGCATATCAACTTTCCTGGTTTATTTAATATTAAAGCGATCCGTATTGAAAAAAAATGGTGTGGTTATATCTAATCAATATGAGAGATGAAGAGGTAATTACTTCCTCCAAGGAAAATTGTCAAAAAGAGAACGACTGTGGTTTGAATTCGCTTATTTCGAGGCCACAATGAACCACATTAGACGATACGCAACGGTAACTCTCCGCTGACAATACACTGAGAGATTTATAATTTCAACTGACTAATATATATATATATATATATATATATATATATATATATATGTATAAAGATATATATATGTATATATATAAACATATATATATATATATGTTTATATATATATATATATATATATATATATATATATATATCTTTATATATATAGATATGTAGATAAATATATATCTGTATATATCTTTCTATTTATATATATATATATATATCTTTATATATATATATATATATTTACACATATAAATCTTTATATATATATATATATATATATATATATATATATATATATATATATATATATATATATATATATCCTGACATTGCAAGAATAGGGAACAAGAATTAATGTGGACTAGGGTAAGAATTTTTGCAAATTTCAGCGAGGTAGATGCTACCAAGGTACGATTTGATCATATCCAGTAGAGGCTTTCATACACGTCGTGTAACCAACTGGAGAGAACTCTTTATAATCGCTTTTGATACTCCCGAAAAGGCTAATATAATCTTACATATTCTTTAGTATGCATTAAAATAGAGATAAAACACGAATGTCTCTCTCTCTCTCTCTCTCTCTCTCTCTCTCTCTCTATATATATATATATATATATATATATATATATATATATATATATATATATATTCAGTAATTAAAGTAACTGTTTATAAATAGAAGATATGAAAATAAGAAAGTAATGAAATTAAAAGAAACGGAAATAAAAGTTTGTTTAATCTGGTTCGGCTTTATGGTATATCAACCATTGTATGTTATTCTATGCCAAATCTTCTCTATATGCACCCCCACACGTATATATATATATATATATATATATATATATATATATATATATATATATTATATGTATATATAAATATATATATATAATACTTTGTGACCACATTTTGTTCATAACAATTTTAAATGAGCCTGAGCTCATTTTTTTGTCCACAATTAATACTTTTAAGTATTTCTATCTAACACGAATAATTTTATTTAATCATTTTTACACACAGTTAAATGGCGGAGATAATCGAGGTAAAACTAATGATTTGATGATTTAGTTATGAAATATTATATAAAGATTTTGTAAAAACCCTGGCTAACAAATCAGAAAATCCTAAAAAGGAAATGTTAAAATATTATAAATAATAAATTAAATATTATAAATAATAAATTTATTATAAAATATTATAAATAATAAATTAAATAGGAAGAAAATAGCAGTCCTTCGTATTTACAATCAGGCAAACTGCTTATTATTTATTTCGAAGATTCAACAGATTTTCATTGTAAAACTAGTGGTCTGTAAAAATGTTTTTTCCTTGAGTCCTCAAGCTCTTAAACTTTTTTTTTTACTATAACAAACATCTCTGCATTTGACGTTCCATATTTGTAGCCTTGAACCAGACTCTTAAAATTTACTTAATATCTAAATATGGTTATAAAAGACTTGAAATCACTGGTTCTTTATGATGGTGGCCGGAGACAAAGATTAGCTTACAAAGTAAATAAGAAAGCCAGACATTGAGTGACAGAAATAATACCCCTTCTTTTTATGACAGAGATGTAACTTCCTTTTGGATCGACCTCAAATAAGGAAGTCGTGGAGTGTTATTTTTGAATGGATCAAAAAATCGCTAAAGCGAAGACCGCCCCTAATGAGGAGGCGGCACTTTTGCTAGTGCCGGATTAAAGTCGTTCTTTGTTCTCAGACAGTTATCTAACTCAATGACTGACTCAAAAAAAAATTACTTTTGACCATTTAGCAGCATTTCTTTCATCAACTCGAGAATTTCCGTTATTGACGACTTGCTGTCGGTCACAAAGATGGGCATTAGTTTTACTGATTTTGGAAAGTGACCACTTAAATACAAAGGTAAGGTCTTTTCATATGAACACACACACACACATATATATATACCTACTGCTCTACTTAATTTAAATTTACAATTTTAATTTTAAATTTTGAATTTAATTTAAGATAAGTATTACTGTAATCTTTACATAAGGTTATTAGGAAATGTTGTAATTCCCTAAATTATTATTAAATCTGGAGTTTTAAATTGAAGTGTATTTAGAATCTAAAAATTAAAAAAAAATTAATTTACTGTAGAAAGTGAGTTACATTATTGTGATTCCAACCGGTAATAAAAAAAAAAAAAAACGGGAGTGGGTAAATGGGGAGGAAACTCTTCACCCTTCTTCTACCCCCTCGCAGCCTTTCCTCCTGTGTCTATTCTGACTAATTATTTTATCCAGTGGATCTGAAGAAGTCCTGTTATTTCTGGTGTTATTGATTCGTATCAATACCCATTACAGCATGGAAATAAATTTATAATCCTAATGTGACCGTTTTTTTGTTTTTCTTAAAGGAATTATTGCTCTGTGATGTCAGTTACACTGAGCTCTTTACCAGGAAAATTTGAATGTTCATAGTTGAATGATTTTTTGTCCTGACGGAATTATTCTTGAATCCGGTTTAACTGGACTGAATAATGAATATATACGGGGTGCATTCAATAAGTTTCCAGACATTTTTAGTACTGGCATTTAAAAAATTATCGTAGACTCTTGAAGATTCAGTATGTTATTGCTATCCCTCTTATGTGATGACTGACCAATTTTCATGATTTCAGATTCAAAGGAACAGCTACAGAAGGAATTGGAATACACCTATTAAAGCCTGATAGTCACAACTGTGGAATTTCAAAAATGCAATCTGGACGTAAGGACACTTTAGAAGAACGATATGCAATAAAATTCTGTTTTAAACTTGGAAAAAATGCCACAGAAACGCATGGAAGGCTTCAGACTGCTTTTGGAGCATCTTGCATGATCATGCATCGAGCATCAGTTTTGAATGGCATAAGAGATTCAAGGAAGGCAGGGAGTCAGTCTGTGAGGGATGATGAGAGGTGTGCTAGAAATAAGGAAGTCAATACACCAGAGTTGATTGGCCAAAGGGTTAGGGTTAGGGTTACTATGTTGAGGTTTTAAGGGAGTTCAGGAAGAGATTCCGTCGGAAAATGCCAGCACTCTTCAGATCAGCTTAGTGACATTTCTACCAGGACAATGTTCCAGTCCACAACTCCATCCTTATCACATGCAGTCCCTCACCCTCCCTATAGGCCAGACCTTGCTCACCGTGACTTTTGAATATTCCCCAAGCTCAGAGGCTGTCGTTATGAGACAACTGAGGAGATGAAAGAGGCTGTGACGAAGGTCATTGACACGCTCACACAAGAGGACTTCCATGGGGCCTTGCAGAAGTTGTTGGAACGGTACAACAAGTGTATTGCAGTCGAAGGAGATTACTTCGAAGGGGACTAAAGTTTCATGTGTGTACTATCAATAAAAGTGCCCATACGAAAAATGTCTGGAAACTTATTCAATGATCCTCTTACACACACAGACACACACACACATATATATATATGTATATATATATATATGTGATGTGTGTGAGTGTGTGTGTGTGTTTTCTTAATTTTTTTAATCATCTCTTGCCTTTTATTAAGTCGCCTGATGAAGCATCTCAATAGAAATTCATCTGGTTTAGAGCTCAAGAACTTTTCCACAAACGTTTTCTTTTGATCTTCTTGAAAAAATCTTTTCCCATTCTATTTTATTTTCAGAATGAAAACGATGGAAATCACTTGGTGCTAGGTTTGGTGAATACAAGAGATGGAGGTTAAGAGACAATCCTAACCGATATTCTTCCCGTGATATTCTTACTGAATGTAGTTTTGCGTCATTTAGGAGAAGCACAACGTTTCTCTTATAGACGAGTACGGGGCTTTTTCTAAGAAGATTTTAAAGCACACACTGTAACTGATGGGAGTATAAGTCTGTATCGAGTAATTGTTGTTTAAAAACTCAAAATGAATAATACCACGGTAATCCCGACACAAACACACACGTCCTAACTTTTGTTCCATGAAACTCAACCTTTAAGGTAGCCTTCTGAAATCAATCCTTGTCAGTCGACTGTCTTTTGCGTTGAACTTTGTCATAAAAAAACATTTTTTGTCATTTGTTACAAGATTCTTAAGAAACAGGTCATTTCTCTGCATTGAAAGAAGACTTGTTGCTACGGATATGCTACCTTCCTTATTCTTCTCATTCAGAGAAGCTACATGCACAGCTTTATCACTCTTTTTTTTTATCTTTTTTTAAGTGGTGGCAGATTGTGAATCGCGATGTGTTGAGGTCAGATCTTAATTCTCGAGTTTTTTTTTTTTAGCTCAGATTGCATTTTACAAATTATCTTAAAGGATCTTGATCGTGATCTAATCCTATTTACCAACCCCTCCGCTCGGGCAGGATATGACACAAGGTCAATTTTTAAGCGGAGTTTAACAGGTTTGAATTCAGAGTTTTCCTTCTCCTAGACTAGTTCCCTCACCAAGGCTAAAGAACCTAGTCTGTCCTACTATTTACCCATAGCTGGAGGGAGAATCATTTGATTCATACCTTTCCAAAGGGTATTAGTGCTATGTGAAATGAAATCATTCTCGTCGAGGATTTGAACTCGAGTCGCCGTGTCCATTTCCTACGACGATAACCATTACACCACGGGCACCTGGTGATCTAATGAACGTCCGGTTCTTGTTTTATTTCCCTGGCTCGTATTGCCAGATCGATTTTTTGAAAACCAGTTTTGGCGGTCAGTAATGGCACTTTGGTCATAAACACAAGCAATATCCTTGGCTATTTCTATAGAGTTTTGTAATTCTGAGACTCCCACTAAATTACAGGTCGAATATGCATTTTCAGTATCTCCATTTAAAGGACGTGATATCATAGAGTGAATTATGATATTCTTTTACTATTGAAATAACAGTGACCGACAAAAACACTATTTAATCAGGGCATTTCTGGCTGCAGTTAAAATAGTGAAAATTTGACGTGCGTCCTTAAAACTTTTGAAAAAAAGGCAATTTGGCCTAGGGGTTAGAGTGTTCGCCAATGGCCCGGGAGACCTGGGTTCAATCCCAGGTCGAGTCATACCAAAGACTCAAAAAATGGTACTTGATGCCTCCTTGCTTAACACTCAGCATTATAAGGTACGGATCAAGGGTAAAGTAGAGCAATCCAGGGAAGGAGTAGCGCCCTCCCCTACACCTTGGTGTAGTAGCTATCGAAAAGGGAGCCTTCGGGTTACCCTCGACTATGGTCGCCAACTTTACTTTACTTTATATATGACTCAAGCCAATAGCGAGTCAGATTATTATGAGATCATGAGTGGACACGAGAAATATTCTGATAATTCTGGCCAGCTAATATGTATTTATTTTAATGGGTAAATTTATATACAACAATTTTGCCTTAAATTCTGTACATTTATTTTACAATAAATATTAGTGACAGAAATATTCCTAAAATTTAAAATAGAAATTAAAGTAAAATTAATGCTATAAGTGAATCTAAAGAAAGAACCGCTGACAGTTAACTTTCGGTAGTGGTACTATTAAATGCATAGCTGAGTAGATAAAGGGGGTTTATACGTATCAGTCTGGAAAAACAAACGTAATAGCTGGACTCTAGTTTGAACTCACTAACTATGTTGTCGAGCAGATTAGGAACTACACTACGGGACGCCCCTTGACTTATGGTCGGACTTCTTTTCTGGAGCTCTGATAAATGTAGAGTACATTTTTATTGGAAGTCCTCTCCAGATCCACCCTGAAGTAGAGTGGCAATGTCTTTTCGGGTTAAATTTATGGGTCAAACGGAACTTGCTGAAAATTACAGGTGTTAGAAAAGAATACTGGAGACTTTATAATTGTGTGCTAACAAATAGTCCTTATTTAATTGAATTAATAACTTTTATAAGACTTGTAACTAAGGGATCATTATTAGTTACTTGAAACCTTATTATTCTTGTAATTAGATTGGAAACACTATACGCCGATTTCAACCAAGTATTTGTCGCTGCCTCCCACCAGACACGACTTGACACAAGGTCAAAAGCCCGAAGGCCGATTAAAGTGGGGATAAAGGGGAGGGGAGGGGAGGTCGGGAACGAGCCGAGACTCGAACCCTGCTTGTCTGTGCTGCTCATCGGCTCACTTAGTGCAATGTGAGCCTGATGAGGCAAGCAGTTTCACGAACCCAAATGTGGGTCCGGTCCTCGGTATGACACTTGACTGTATCTTTATCTTGCCTGACCTATGAGAAGGGCTTTGAATATACTGACTTATTTCAAATTGATCATTTTTTTTGCACACGGTTACCGTAAATTGTGGAGTATATGTCAAACATTTGAGTCTGAAGAAAATCTCTACAAAGTTAGGGGTCAACTTATACGACAGAGCTATTATCCAAATTTTTTACCTCAGAGTGATAAACCAGTAGTAAAAGTTTGGATTTTATCCCTGTGATGTAAGTCAATCCCAAAATTTCGGACTTAAAATTTCGACTTATACGATCAGATTTTGTATGCATGCATATCTGTCAATGTTGGAATATATTTTTTATTATTCCTAGGAAAAAGGGAAATTCTAACGTAAGAGCTTACGAAACAATTACAATAATCAACAAGAAGGCATGTTGCTGCAAGACATTACTAATCGTACAGATTGTAATTTTCCAAATTTCAAATTGTTCTAAATTTACGAATTCAAAATAATTATACACCTTTAATTAAAAAATAGTAGACAAATTCACATACCTAGGAAGAAGCGCCGAATCAACCGAAAAGGACATTGAAACGAGGTTAACGAAAGCATGGACAGCTATCAATAGGCTATCGATTATATGGAAATCAGACCTAACCGATAAAATGAAACGCAGTTTCTTCCAGGCAGCGGTCACATCGATACTGCTATATGGATGCACTACATGGACGCTAACAAAACGGCTGGAGAAGAAGCTAGATGGCAATTACACAAGAATGCTGCGTGCAATCCTGAACAAGTCCTGGCAGCAACACCCCACAAGACACCAACTATACGGCCACCTGCCCACTATCACGAAAACTATCCAAGTTAGACGAACCAGACATGCAGGACACTGCTGGAGAAGCAGGGACGAACTCATAAGTGATGTACTCTTATGGACCCCCACACATGGCCGTGCAAAAGCAGGACGACCAGCACGAACGTACATTCAGCAGCTATGTGAGGATACAGGATGTTGTCCTGAAGACCTACCTAGGGCGATGAACGATAGGGAGGAGTGGCGAGAGAGGGTCAGGGATATCCGTGCTACCAGCGCGAGATGATGATGATGAATTAAAAAATTACTAATTAAGTTTACAAGTTGTTCTTCAAGAATAAAAAAAAAATCTTTCAGAATATTTTTCTTTGTGGAAACGTAAAATAATAAGTCATTGGTACATAAATCTTTTAAGTGCGAATCAGAATTTTGTTGAAGCTGCTTGAAATTTTCCCCAGAACATCGAACTATATAAAAGATAAAGTGAATAACAAAGTATTAGATATATTTTTTCCTTTCTGGATTCATGTAGATGTATGTTTCTGTTTATAACACTGATACTCTGAGGAAAGTATGACTCTAACTATTTTCTCTCCAGCTATGAGTAAATAGTAGGGAAGACTGAACTCTGAAAAAACTCTGAAATCAAGCCAGTTGGAGACCTGGAGAATGCTAGGTTACGCTGGGTTAATCGTGCCCCGAACACGCTGCATGTGTAGCATGCTTCACAACCAAACTAGGTCATGGGGCCGACCAAGAGAGAGAGAGAGAGAGAGAGAGAGAAAGATAGAAAGGGAGAGATAAAGACAGAAAGGGAGATATATATATATATATATATATAGAGAGAGAGAGAGAGAGAAAGAGAGACTGAGAGATTTTTATTTTAGAATATTTGACGTTTTTATCTGTTCTGAGTAAATATTCATTTAATAGTAATGATTATAAGCCAAACATTGTTTTAAAAAGTGAAACAATTTGTATTCGGTTGGACTGTGTGCAAAAAAATCAATAAGTTAATATATACATATATAAATCTTAAAGAACAACAATACAAGAATATTAATATGAACGCGATTCCTTAAATTCTAGCCTTGAAATAATCCAAGATGTTTTGACATGTCGTTAAAATCAATCAACCAATCAAGTAATGCAGATTTCGTGTTTATATCTTACCATTAGTAATAAGAAATTTATATTTTCAACACTTAGCGGTCGTAGACGGGTATTTCAGCTAGTTTCAATAAGTGTTTTATATTTTTATCTATCACTACCTCTTTATTTATTTTGCTTCTGTTCCACTAAAGTGTTTGCATTAACAAAGTACTCACAAAAAGAAATGACATTTCTTTCCTTGGCTTTTAACACTGAGAACTTGACCCATTGATACAAATAGCAAACGACAGCATCAAGTGTTAATGGGCTACCATATTACACTTCCTTTCAGTTTTGAAATCTCCAAGTATCTACCATTATATCTTTTACTTAATAAACTAACACAGAGCGAATTTCAGCTTTACCTCAGAACAGCATACCTAGCAAGTAGGTCAGCAGACTTACAAGCCTTAAGACAAATACGTCTAATATATATATATATATATATATATATATATATATATATATATATATATGTGTGTGTGTGTGTGTGTGTGTGTGTGTGTGTATTTTTCTGTCTGTCTGTGGCTTTAAAAATAGACGTAAGGGCGTTGAATGTGGCGCGATGTTGAGCAGAGGAATTTTCTGTTATAGTGTTTTCAATATTCTCTTCTAGATCTACTAATGCTTTTGGTTTTACTATAAAACGATCACCGAGCGAGAGTTTATTTATACAGATATCAAATGAATGATAATCATCGCATCACCATTTCATGCTGACAGCATGTATTACCCAGATTCTCAGTCGTCATCCGTTCCGGTCGGCCCTCCCTCTTGGTAGCTCCTCTTGACTAGTGTTTCTCAACCATTTTTTTCTTGTGGCCCACTTTCAGTGTCAAAAAATTTCAGGCTCATATATCTCTGTGATATTTTAACTCAATAACTCACAGAAACGTTTAATTCTCCGATTTATTTTTAAATTAATATACGGAAACATAAAAATGGATCCTAAAAATGCACAAACACTCATTTACTGGGCCATTGAGCAAATGATTAGAGTGTTCGCCAATGGTCCGGGAGACCGGTATTCAATCCCAGGTCGAGTCATACCAAACACCCAAAAAAATGGTACTTGATGCCGCCTTGCTTAGCACTCAGCTCTAAAAGGTAATGATCAAGGGTAAAGTGGAGCAATCTAGGGAAAGGAGTAACGCTCTCCCCTACATCTCGGTGTAGTAGCTATTGAAAAGGGAGCCTTCTGGTCATCCTCGACTAAGGTCGCCGACTGTACTTAACCTACATTTGATATATTTTAGCCCCTATCGCCTTGGGATGTAGAATATGCTGGCGCCATCTCTGCAGTGAGGTAAGACATTCTACCGCAACATGTGCCCTGGATATGACACTAAGCAACTATATAATGAGTTTTTTTTTCTTGGGCTTTAAAGAATGTGGAGTACCTCTTCATTGCCATTACTCCCAGTTCCACTCTGATCCAAATTTGTAATACCTGTTAGGGTTTCATTTATAGTCAAATATAACTGCTGAACTATTCAACTGTGTGAAAACAAATGATTCATATCAAATTGAATTATTAGTATTATATAGCAATCATGTGCACAAACAAATAAACTCGTTTTAAAAGATTATCAACAAACTATTTACTCAAAATTTATGAATAAAATTAAACAAAAAACCCACATAAAACAATCCTTACCTTATTTATTTTTATTATCCCTAAACAGGATTATGATTTTTTAAATTCATAAAAGATTCAGCTCCCAAATAAATAGAAAATAAATTAAATGAACACGAAGTATTTCAAACAGTGCACCATAAAACAAAAACTGTTGAAAATAGAATTGCTAAAGAAAAAATTGCAAATTTTATTTTACCTTTTTTTATCTTGACTATTTCCTGAATTATTTGGCTTTAGAAATAGAATAAAGAAGTTTGTGTTTTCATCATTTTTTGCTAATGGAAAAAATGCAATTTCAATAAACACCTACATTTTTTAGGCTCATTCCTCGGCCCTTTAAAAAATTCTCAACCCAACATGTGGCCCTAAGTGTTCATATTGACTTCACAACACTAGACGATATCTAGTGTACGATGAATGTAATTTTTTTGCTGATTAGACAAAACTGGTGGTTCAATGTAAAGCAATCCATAGAATGTAGTTTTCTTGGTTCACTAACATGAACGTTTTTTCACTACAACATATTTAAAGTAGTTATAGGGAGAAAGAAAGAGAGTATGAAAGTTAAGTCAATCGCGTTAGCTGGACAAAGAGAAAGGACACATCATGAGGAGATAAACACAGTTAAATGATCAAACAGTGCTATTTCTAACCATTCAATTTAGCATAAGTCAACAAAGTTAAATTATTCCAAGCATTGCTATGTATCCCTAACACTTCCGTTAAGCATCAGTAATTTTTTTAAACAATTAAGTCATCAAACAGATCTATTTCAGACAAGTCAATTGGCACCAGTTATTTGTTTGCATACAGTTTAAATGTCAAACAGTTCTACTTGACCCTCAGATAGAACCCTATCAGGTGCTACCATTCCCGGCCAGAGCGGATCTTGTAGCAATCGCAATGAAGGGGTTCTACATATTCCCCAAAGCTCCAACATTTCTAGAGCCTCACCATCAGATTGTTTAGTGTCATATCCAGGTCTCTGGTTGGGAGAGTTGGTCTCAACTCTCAGCAGTGAAGCAGTTGGTGGATTCTACAGACCCAGCCGACTGGGCAACGAGCTATAGTAAGTTCTGCATCCCTTATCTTTTTGGAGGATTAGATTCGTGTTCCCCTTCCAGGGAAATCGAAACTACCGAATCTGGAATTTAAACACTACAGATTTCGTTTTTGTGTTGCTACCTTTCAGCTCAATACAGTACCCTTTCTTTTTTTGACGTAAACACCCTAAAAATACCGCACGTTTTACTGAAGAGCCAACATACCGCGCATGTACAAGCCGATTGGTATTTCCTCTACTGTGAAGCAATGCCTTTGTAAAATGTCAATACTTACATGAACTTACCCAAATTATTCTTTTCTTTACAAAACATGAATCCTAAATTTACCGCTAGTCTAATTCTAATTTTGGTTTGACGGGTTTTTTGAGTATCATATTTGATCACCCGCGTTGGATTTATTACAAACTATTAAGTCTTATGATTTATACAAGGCAATTTTCAAGGTTAGCGACACCCATTCAAACATGTATTTATCATCTCTTGCGTTCAGACAGGACGTGACACAAGGTCAATTTTTTGCTGAGTTTAACACTTTTTGATTCACAGTTTTCCTTGTTCGGGATTGGTTGCTATACCTAAGTTAAAGATCTTAGTCTGCCATACTGTTTACTCCTTGCAGGAGGGAAAATACTTTCATTATTTTCCTAATGGTATAAGCGTTATGTGAAATGCAAAAAATCTCGTCCGAGCTTGAACTCGAGTTGCCGAATCCATTTCCTACGATCATCGCCATCACAATTAGAGCAACCATTCAAGTCATGTATGAAGTAATTAGGCTAATTCTTCGGGTCATTGAGCTTATATCAAGTCCTGTATGGTCGGAAGAAGATACAAATATAGCTTCCCGACATTGTTATTGCGTTCTCTTTATTTGTTGAGACTTCTGTATTCTGGTTGGGTTTTATGGCTTATCAGCCATTGTAGGTTATTAAATGCCAAATCCTCATTACACACATATATATTAAATATATAGGATTTGGTTTAGCTGGGTTTTATAGTATATCAACCATTGTAGGTTATTTAATGTCAAATCATCTTTCCACATATATATTAAATATATAGGATTTGGTTTGGCTGGGTTTTATAGCATATCAACCATTGTAGGTTATTTAATGCAAAATCCCCATTACACACACACACACACACACATATATATAATTAAAAATATCTGTAATTCAAGTCTAAATGTAATTTTTAAAAAAAATATTAATTTAAAAAAAATTTTTAAAAATAAATTTACTACATTGCAAACCGAAATTTAAATTTAAAACGGAAGTGGGCTTAATGAAGAGGTAACTCTTCATCCCTCTTCTATCCCCTCCCACTCTTCTATCCCCTCCCACTCTTCTATCCCCTCCCACTCTTATGTGTCTATTCTATTTTTTTTTATCAAAAAGATCTGAAGAAGTCCTGTTAATCTTTTTTCGTGTTTTTGGAAATTTCAAAAATGCTTAACATGATGGAAATAAATTTATAATCTATTGTGATTGGTTTCGTTGTTTTTTCTTAAAGAAATTATTGCTCTGTATTATTGGTACATTGAGCTCTTTACCAGGAAAATTTAAATATTCATTCATGAATAATTTCTTGTCCTGATGGAATTACTCCCAACTCCGGTTTAACTGGACTAAGTATACTATATATATAGATATACATATATTAAATATATAGGATTTGGTTTGGCTGGGTTTTATAGCATATCAACCATTGTAGGTTATTTTATGCAAAATCCCCATTGCACACACATATATATAAATATATTAGATATATAGGGTTGGGTTTAGCTGGGTTTTATAGCATATCAATCATTGTAGGTTATTTAATGCCAAATTATCTTTACACATATATATTAAATATATAGGATTTGGTTTGGCTGGGTTTATGGCATACTAACTGTTGTTGGTTATTTAATGCCAAATTCTGTTTATACGTATATATCATATATATATAAACATGATTCGTAAACACATTTTGTAGATAACATTTGTAAACTAGTCTGGGTTTTTTTTGGGGGGGGGCTCACAGTTAAATGGTTTCACGCATTTCTATTTAACAGTTAGAGTTTAACATCAGTTATTTTTTGCACGATATGTTCTATTTAAATGTCAAAAAAAGTTCAGTTGAATATCAAAACAGTTCTATTTCAATCAATTCAGTTTAGCATAAATATGTCGTTTAGTTGTATCTGATCCATTGGTAGGGCCCTGTTACGTGCTACCAATCCAGGCCAGAGTGGACCTGGGAGCGATTGAAATGAAAAAGTACTCTGCATTCCCCAAAGCTCCAGGATTACTGAAGCCTCACCATTAGATTGTTTTGTTTCATATCGGGGTTAGCCCTCTGCAGAGAAGCAGTCAATGTATTCTGCAGCCCCGGCCGAGTGGGCAATGTAAATCTTGTTCACAAAGGATGCTCAAAATGTTAACATTGATTTTTTCGCATTGGCAACCTTGATTTTATTTTGATTTGGCAACCGATAACGCCTTTTTTGGTTGTAGTGTAGTGGTTGCCCTCCATAGAGGATACTAAAAAAATGTTCAATGTTCTACTGACAAAGCAATTCAGAAAATAATTAATGTCTTCGGGAGACGGGGTTGATTCACAGACCCAAAAAGACTCAAAAATGGTACTTGATGCCGCCATGCTTAGCACTCAGGACCATAGGATAACGATCAAGAGTAAAGTGGATAAATCCGGAGAAAGGAATGGCGCCCTCCCCAACACCTCGGTGTAGTAGCTATTGAAAAGGAAGCCTCCGGGTCACCCTCGATTAAAGTCGCCAACTTTAGTTTACTTTTTATATAAAGTATGTGACATCGAAATTTTTAATTAGGAGCAGGAATCTACGGCTGTTATGATTCATGAGGCTTTCTCACTCATTTGATTAACAGACTTGCTGAAATATCAATTAAAACTTCCACCTTCCAATCTGATATCATTATAATTTCTTAAAAAAAAAATAAGCTACGTGCAAAAATTAGTAAAACGTTAGTAAAGTTTTTAATTTCTTTCAGTAGCGTTTTGTACTATAGGACCAACGTGTTGTGCTGTGAAGAAAGAAGTCCGCAGGAAAAGAAATTCTCAAACTCGAAGGTAAGGGAAGAAAATATAGCAGTCGTTTATTATTCAGCTATGATCGCTGCAACTCGAAAAGTTCATTTTAGTTGCGTCCTTCTTCTCCCTTCCTCTTGGTGGTGACGGGATGTGGTTGAGAGCTGGCTATTGACACACGCCTGTCATAGCTGACTGGGTAGGACGGGTCGGGGCCTTGGAACCTTTGACTCGCCTGTTTTGAAAGCTGCCTTCAAGTCTGCCAAAATCTCCTGACTTGTATTCTGATACAGAGATTTTGGAGAACAAATCGAAGATCCCCGAATGTTCGATGTCACCAGTGAAACACGTGATAATACATCTGTGATTATTTTAAAATCACGTCTAACTTTGCATGTCATTCTGCCCGCACGCGCTAGTCTCGTGACACCTTCACTGATTGACGACAGCGCCAGTCAGTAATGTTACAGTTTGCCAGTGGCCCGGGAGACCTGGGTTAAGTCCCCGGTCGAGTCATACCAAAGACTCAAAAAATGGTAATTGATGTCTCGTTCCTTAACACTTAACATTATAAGGTATGGATCAAGAGTAAAGTGGAGCAATTCGGGGAATGGAGTAGTGCCCTCCCGTACCCCTTAGTGTAGTAGCTATCGAAAAAGGAGCCTTCGGGTTACCCTCGACTGCTGTTGCCAACTTTACTTTACTAATAGTTAACTGTTCATACATTAGAATTTGTTTTAAACATATTAAGAATTTTAATGAGTGCTGCCTTAATTGTTAGCAATAGATTTCAATGCCGCATTTGAGCATGAAACCCACTTCTTTAGGCCCAGTTTGCTGGGGCTGTAGAATACACTGACTGCACCTCAGCAGAGGGGTAAGAACCCCCTCCCAATGAGTGTCCTGGATATGACACTAAACAATCTGATGGTGAGGTTCCAGCAGTGCAGGAACTTTGGGGAATGCGGAGTACCCCTTCATTGCCATTGCTCCCAGGTCTACTCTGGCCCGGCGTGGTAGCATCTGATAGGGCCCTATCTGTGGGTTGAATAGAACTAACAGCATTTTTATGCTAAACTGAATTGTTTGAGTAAACTGAATAGCTTGAAGTAGAAATGATTTTGACAATTAAACCGTACTTACATTTAAACAGCGTGCTTGTGCTTAACTGAATTATTTGTAATGGAACTGTTTTTTGACATTGAAACTGTATTTACACTTAACTGAATTGTTACATATAACTGCTTGAATAGTTTGAAATAGAAATGTTTTTGACAATTAAACTATGTACTTATGCTAAACTGAATTGTTTGAAATACAACAGATTATTTACATAAAAATTGATTTGGCGTTAAATAACCTACAAAGGTTGATCTGCCATAAAACCCAACAAACCAAACCAAACCAAACCACTTCTATAGACTAAATGAATAATACTGGCAATAGAAAGAGAATGAAGGCCTAAAGGGTGGCGATTTCCAATGGGATATTTGCTAACGTGTTACCCTGTGAAATTGAAATAAATGAGTTCAAACTCCAACCATTCTATTCTGTTCAAATTCAGATAAATATTGTTGTATAGCCATGACCAACTATCCAAACACATAATACATATACATCTACATATGCATGCAAAATCATAACGACGACACAATAAGACGAGTGACACAGTTCTTAGAAAAATATACCTCTCACTTTATGTGAAAGGGTTGTGTGCGAGAGGGAGTTAGAGACCGAACAGAACTGCAACATATTGACCCCCACTCTATTGGCCATAACCACGTTTCTTTACCGTTCTCCTGGGCTACTCAAACGGGGGCCTTGGGGCCCAGCCTCTCTGGGTTCTGGTTTTTTCTACCCCATCTTATCTCTAACTTGCCTAATCCCCAACTGCTCAATCGGGGGCCTGAAGGCTCCCTCTTCTGGGTGCTGGCTTTCTCTACTGCATCCTCTCTCCAACTGATTGAATTTCCAGTGCACTGAGTTATTTAATAGTTCAACGTCCACCTTCTTATGGACGTCACAATCGCACTCATTCAACCCGTCCACGGTTAAGGTTATATTCTGATATTCCTTGAGTTGATGCACCTGTTATTTACACAGGTGCATTTCCTATTTTGACGGCCTGGCCGGGTCGTAGGTCAATATGCAACAATATGTTAAGGAAAGGTATGAACTCCCTGATTGGATTCTGTTATTGATTACCTTGTACTTCTATTCTTCTGGTATAAGGATGGCTTTGGAGTTACATAACCCATTAAGGTTGATATGCCATTAAAAAAAAAACTAAATAAACCAGAAGCTGAGACAGATAATGATTAGCAGGTGGGAAAAATTAGGGAATTGTGGGAAATTGAGCCAGCGACTTGAATTCAAATCTTGGACGAGGCTGTTTCGAGTGGGGGAGTCCCAGTTGTTTAAGCACATGTCCTGGAAACAGCATTCCACAAAACAGCTGCTGTACCGCCACCTACCACCCATCATTAGAGATATGCGTGAACAATAAACTTATTACAGTATAGGTTAGAGTTGATTATAATTTCCCGCTCATTTCTGAAATCAATGATAATTATATAGAGGTCTTTATACATACGCAATACCATTTGTTAAGCATCCAATTTTTCATCAAAAAAAAGTTATCTATTAAATGTCATTCATAATCATTCTCTCTTTTCTAATTTGAAGCACCAATATCATCATGGATTGCATATACAATGTTAACCAACTGATACTAATCGGGTTAACATGCCGTAAAACAAAATATAGAATTAATCATTTGTCAAAATTGTATCGATATATGGGTATAAAGATGATATTTTGCTCAGCAATAGCTCATAGTAAATCGGGATTTAGGTGATTGATCACGGAGATCTAGTGCTATGAAATCTAGGATATAATTTCGTAAGTATAGTTAATGAAATAAGAAGAAGGTATGCAAAGGTTACCTGTTTTAAGGAGAGTCCGTGAAAGTAGATAAGTCTATGATTTAAAACTCAAAGCAGAAATCTTGAGGCTGCTTGAAGCACACAAATGTTGATATGCCAATAAACTAAGAAACCAAAATAAAATCTCTTCTTTTTTTTACACGGATAGAAACAAAGATGACTGCGTTTAATCGATTTCAGTTTTTATGTTTTAACTTTTTCGAAAATATATCTACAGCACCAAGGTTTCTGAGAAAGCAATATTTTAAAGCAAATTTCTTGAGACGGGACGACTCCAATAAGATAATGGTCAATTCGCTGTGTTGGCTATTTTTTATATATTCGTCTTTCAATGTTTGTAAAACTGTACATTGTGAACTTTTCAAGAGATTATTATCCGATTAATCTACCACTCAAAGTCTAACATTTGCCTAATCTTCATCGGATACAGTACATGTGACGCCCTTTGCATTAGGAAACTCTAATATCTTACCTTTCACCCTTTCCTTTTCTCTATCGCTCCCTCCACACACACATACACACACACACACACTCTCTCTCTCTCTCTATATATATATATATATGTTCATATATATGAGTGTACGTGTGTGTGTTGTTTGTTTGGATTTTATGGCCTATCAAACTTTGTAGGTTATTTAATGCCAAATCTACTTTTATACAAATAAACAGTTCTATTTCAAACAATTCCCTTTAGCATAAGTACACAGTTTAATTGTTAAACATTTCAATTTCAAGCTTTTCAGTTTAGTCAAGCATTTCAAGTTAGCATAAGTACACAGTTTAAATGCTGTTTGTTTGTGTTTTATGGCATATCAACCTTTGTCGGTTATTTAATGTCAAATCTATTTTCATACAAATAAACTATTCTATTTCAAAAAATTCAGTTTAGCATAAGTACGCAGTTTAAATGTCAAATCAGTTCTATTTCAAGCAATTCAATTAAGGAAAAGTACGCAGTTTAATTCTACTTGACCTATAGGTCAGGTGCTACCACTCCGAACCAGAGCGGAACTGGGAGCGATGGCAATGGACGGGTACTCCGCATTCCCCAAAGCTCCAGCATTGATGGAGTCTCCTCATCAGATTTATTAGTGTCATATCCAGGAAAATCGTTGCCGAGATGCAATCGGTGTATTCTTCAGCCCCAACCGACTGGTAATATATATATATATATATATATATATATATATATATATATATATATATATATATATATATGATAGAAATTAAAACCATATATAGCAACAAAGAGTTTCACTTCTACAGTTGAACGATTGACTTAAAAATAAGTTCGATTATTTGAATTAGATAAAGTTGTTTGAAACCATGTGTTATCTAGAATAGGGTACGGATCCTTGAAACCATAAAACTTGTTTTCAGATTATTATGATTTGATGAGAAAAGTTTGTATCTAATAATGATGCAAAAAAAAACTCTTTAGAACCAGCCATACAAAAAATACAACTTGAAATAAACGCTTTTCTCGAAACTCTATGCATAAAATAACGCTACACGCCTTAATATGCTCTTAAAAGTAATCAATCGACACCATCTTTTAATTCATCCTTCTATCTGATACAGTGTATCAATGTGAGATTACCAAAATAATGTGTTAGTGTTCTGAGAATGTTGACCGTTTTTAGTTCTCCTGAATTCAATATGGAGTAGACACAAGCCATAGAAACGATATAAGTAACGTGAATTCCAAACTTTATTCCTGTCTAAACTATAAACGAATATAATTTTCGGGGGTTTGTTTCTTAGACGTTTCTTTCTGTCTCTCTAGTCTTCTCCCCACTGAGCGACTTCTTCCGAACTGCAGCTTGACTGCCACTCTTATTTTCCGGTCTGTGAATCCTTCGTCTACGAGTGTAGCTCGATCTAAGACTTCCTTCCTTTGATCAAATGTGTAAGACTACAGACATACCAAGCAGCCTTTTCCTTCAACACCACTGAGCTAACATGGCTTCAAGCAGCCTCTAGATTTCTTCTTTGAGTTTTAAATTATAGACTTATCTATTTTCACAGAGTCTCCTAAAAACAGGTAACCTTCGCATACCTTCCTCTTATTTCATTAACTATACTTACGAAATTATATCCTAGATTTCATAGCACTAGATCTCTGTGATCAACCACCTAAATGCCAATTTACTATTAGCTCTTGCTGAGCAAAATATCATCTTTATACCCATATATCGATACAATTTTGACAAATGATTAATTCTATATTTTGTTTTACGGCATGTTAACCCGATCAGTATCAGTTGGTTAACATTGTATATGCAATCTATGTTGATATTGGTGCTTCAAATTAGAAAGGAGAGAATGATTATGAATGACATTTATAAATAACTTTGTTATGGTGAAAATTTGGATGCTTAATAAATGGTATTGCGTTTATTGCTCAAGCATCTCTATAATGATTGGTGGTAGGAGGTCGTACAGCTGATGCTTTGTGGGATGCTGTCTCCAGGACTTGTTCAATATTGCTCGCAGCATTCTTGTGTAGTTGCCGTCTAGCTTTTACTCCAGCCGTTTAGTTAGCGACCATGTAGTGCATCTATATAACAGTATCGATACGACCGCTGCTTGAAAGAAACTACGCTTCATTTTAACGGTCAGGTCTGTCTTCCACATGACTGATAGTCTATCGGTAGCTGTTGATGCCTTTACTAGTCGCGTGTCGATGTCTGTCTCGGTTGATGAGACACTGCTTCCTAGGAAGATGAACTTGTCAACTAGGTTCAGAGAGCTGTCATTTAGTGTGAAGATGTCGCCTCTTTGATTAAAGCACATGTATTCCGTCTTGTGTGCGTTGACATGCAGGCCGATGCCAGCAGCAGCAGCTCGTTCCGGACTATGTAGGATGGTTTCGGCTTGGGTTGGTTCCTTTGCTAGGAGCGTTATATCATCGGCGTTGTCGGTTTCGGTAATTGTTCTTGCGTGGTACCTTTTGCTTCTTTCTAGACGAACCAGACATGCGGCACACTGCTGGAGAAGTAGGGACGAGCTCATAAGGGATGTACTGCTGTGGACCCCTTCACATGGACGTGCAAAGGCAGGACGACCAGCTCGAACATACATGCAGCAGCTCTGAGCCGATGCAGGATGTAGCCCTGAGGACCAGCTGGAAGCAATGGACGATAGGGAGGGGTAGCGAGAGAGGGTTTGGGATATCCGTGATCATAGCGTGACATGATGATGATGATTTCTATAAGAATCCCTTTTTACCAGGTTACCGTTATATATACAGGATACAATATCAGTACCTCCCCCATTTTAAATTGTTACCCATGTGGTACTGGGGGACTTTGGCAGGAGATGATGGTAGCTCCATCTAGCAAATATATTATCATTTTTTTTTCAAATTAGTAACTATTTGTCGTTCGACTGGTGCTCAATATGTGCTGCCATTAAAATTTTTTAAGAGTGGTGAATATGGATTTGCTTAACAGAAGTGTTTTCGTGCTTATTTTATATGACGTCGGAATGATGTTGTTCCGGATAGAATTTTCAACCTATAGCCGTAATGATTTTCTATGTGGAAAAGCATCATACCAGCGTTCCAGGAAACAAGCACTAATAGCTATCCAGGTAGAAATTAGTTTCATCAGTCTTAAAAAAAAAAGATTTCATCAGTAAACAAATGATGTGCAACAGTCCAAGCCATGATCCTTACTGTTGATAATATCAATACTAATTATAATTTTAACACATTCGCCAAGTAGAGGTACAAAAGATAAGTTCCCTTTGCTAAGTTCACTTATTCTACACGGGTGATAGTTTATAATGCGGGAGGTATCTTTGTCGCACCCTGTATAAAAAATTATGAGGATTTTGCTTTGGTTCCTTTGTTTAACGGCATATCATCCTTTGAAGGTTATTTGATGCCAAATATATCTTTCTAGAAGAACAGCAATGATACTATTTAACCTACAGCTGGGAGGTTAAGGGGTATTTGACCAAGAGTGAACGGAATAGCGCGATTTGAGTAAAATCCAGCACGTTAGCAAATGCGTTTCGGATACTTTCCGGTAATACGTAGATATTCCTACTTATCAGCCCAAATTCTTGATCTGTGGATTCAGAAGGATTAAACAGTCTAGTCGGCTGGAGTGGGGTTTTTGAAACACCAACTCTCTGCAGAAGAGTTTGACGTCCACCCAAAGTGTATCCTGTATATTGTTCTAAACTATCAAATGGTGGGGCTCCAATCCTGGAAGCTTGGTGAAAGTGAATTACCTCTTCATTCTCATTACTCCAAGGTATATTTTCAGTGGAGTTTGAGTGACAGCAAGTCTCCTCCCGTCTCCAGGACTCTTTGCAGTATTCTGACCGATATTAACAATGCTGTTTTTTGGATAGCCTTCACTCTTCCTATTATTACTATTATCATTAATATTAAACAGAATTATTCCTATTGAATTGCAAAACTTGAAAAACATTTCATTGAGTACAAACAGACCTAAAAGTGTAAAATAGCAATACTTGAAAATTTTAACTGTGTGCAAATAGAACAATTAGCGTTAGATTGTAAATATTTAAAGCCATTTAGCTGTTGCAAATAGAATTATTAGTATCAAAAAGCAATACTTGAAACCATTAAACTGCGTGCAAACGGCGGAGTCCTCATGGTATGATGGTTAAAGTGCAAGAATGTGGAATCATCGTAAGCGAGTTCGAACTCCAGTCCCACCATCACGTTCACTTTCGGACAAATACCTTCGGGAAAAGTATGAACCTCCTTATCCTCCCAGCTATGGGTTAAATAGTTCCACTACTGTTCTTCTCGGAGAATGGCTTTGGCATTAAATAACCTACAAAAGTTGATATGCTATTAAACAAAGAAACCGAACCGCATTGTATGCGAACAAATGAGCTCTTTGTCTTTAAGGTAGAAAATTACCTACAAACTATTCACTTTAAAACCATGCATCTATATATATGTATATATATATATATATATATAGTTGGAATTTAGCTATAAATAACCATTATAGGTTGAAATGCCATTAACCCTAATAACTTATCGTAACCTTGGAAGGATTAAAGGGAAAGCGGTTTAAGTCCATTTATTAGTTTTACATTACACCGACCTCCATGGTGTTATTTTCTTCTTAAAGCTAAAGTTTGTTGTGTCTCTATATAATAAAAGAAATTCTAAAAAAAGAGGGTAGTGATCAAAAAGTATGAAGACTAGATCTTTAAATGAACAAAGAAAAACTAAATGGAGATAAGTTCACTGCTTAGCAACCACTGATGATGTCTAGATGGCTAGAAAGTCTTGGCGAGTCAGGGCCAATTTTTGATATTCGTGGCTTCGTTTGATTAGACGTTTCTGGTGAAACGCAGCAATGAGCAAGTACAGTATCTGCAATCATCTTGAAATACGAATTCGTTCTACCTTTTCTTGTTTTTATGTTTCTTGGACAAGATATTTAAAGAAACAAGACATTGCAACGTCACATCAGTTCGAAATCGGAATTTCAGGATTGTTTGCATCCACAACTGGATGGAATAAATGTGTTGAATGTGATGCGAGCATCTTGAAGAAAATTCACTCTTTATCCATTGTATTACGGGTTTGAGAGGCTAATGGTAAGTCTAATTTAAAATAGAGCAGAAAGCTAATTTTGAGGATAGGAAAGAAAAAGAGAAGAAAAAGCCAACAAAGAGTCTAAGGAACGCCCAGTTGATCTCTAAGGAGCCTGGCCAAAGCACTCATTATAGGTCAACCAGCCACTGGTAAATGACAACGGTAATTTAAAATGACTTGAAAAAAACTGGGGGTTCCAATTCTTCGGCTCATCTATGGAACCACTGAAAACGGATATATTCCTCACTCCGATATCAGGCAGAAGTAAGGAGACGACTCAGGTTTGAAAGTTTGTTGGCAGCCGGACGCGACAGGGTAAAGACAGTCAGTTTAAGATTAGATATGGCAATGTGAGGATGACCGAAAATTGCAGCCCCCATTTTGGAGTGGACTCTGAAAAGGCGTCCCACGTCAGACGCGTAGCTGTGGACACAAAAGCAGCAAACAACTACGTTAGAACTACAACAGAAAACCAGAAAGAATATTGTAGGTCTGGTTAGGCTCTCTTTCTCCTCATGACTTGTTTATCTTTTTCCAGCTAACACGGTCAGCTCAGCTTTAATATTCTGTTTGTTTCTTCCCGACGGCTACTTAAAAAGTGTAGCAGCGAATAAACTTCTGTGTTAGTGAAGTAAGACAGGGTTCCGTGTTTTCGTCACCTTTTCTATCGGTGAGATTACAACAGGGTACGACAACTACTTAAGACATAGCGATACATACATCAATTTGTTCGACCCGTACGGATACAATTGTTCATTTCAACGTTGGTAAATACAGCATCTGACACGATAGATTTTAATTAATATTTAATCAGCTGATCATTGCGAAGTGCACATTTTGAGAAGTAATGGTTCGCAGGCTAGGCAGCTAGGACAGAATTAGTTTGATTCTTACAGGGTGTACCACACTTCTGGCCTTGTGCCAAACTTTTCCTCATTGTCTTTTCCCATGTAACATTTGTAGATAACTAAATTATCTTTCCCTCATTCTTCTGAAAGTGTTCGATTGTTGGGTGTTTGAGTGCTTTTTTACTATTCATTTTAGTGCCTCTAAATAAACAATTGATGCTTGTTCACTTTTTATATACACCATTATACGATCTCCGAAAATTACAAATGGCCAAGGATACCGGGGTTCAATCTTAGTTCGAGTCATACCAAAGACGCAAAAAATGGTACTTGATTCCTCCTTGCCTAATACTTAGCATTGAAAAATTGGAATCAAGGGTAGAGAGGAGCAATCCAGGGAAAGGTGTTGCGCCCTCCCCTACACCATGGTGTAGTAGCTATTGAAAGGGGAGCATTCGAGTAACTTACAACTACGGTCAGCAAATTTATTTACGTATTATTAAACATGAAAATATATCATTTGTGATTGAATGTTGTGAGAGTGTAATTGGTTGGTTTTATGGAATGTCAACTCTAGATGGGCTATGTAAATCTTTGTCAGATATTTACATGGTTTCAAGTAATTGAAATTTTTTGCCTACGGCTATATGGTTTCCAAATATTCAAGCAATCAATAAGTAACTAATAATAATTTTTGTCAACAATTATAGATTCAAGTATCGCTTTTTACAAAAAATATTTTGCAAGCGTTTTATAACTTCTCGTATTCCTATTCAATACAAATAATTTGCATACAGTTTTATGTTTTCAAATATTATTGTCAAACACTAATTTACTGCTCATAATTTACATACAACTTTATAGTTTCAAGCATTTATATATAATACAAAATATTTTCTCACAATCACATGGTTTCAAGTATTCCTATCTAATAAGAATAGTCTAGATTAAGTTATATGGTTTCAAGTAATCCTGACAAATATGAATGATTTTAACTCAATTATACGGTTTCAAGTATACCTGTCAAATATCAATAATTTGAACACAATAATATGGTTTCAAGCATTCCAGCCAAATATTGATAATTTTCACTAAATTATATTGTTTCAAGTATTCCAGTCAAATATACACAATTTGCACTAAATTATATTGTGTCAAGTATTCCTGTAAAATACTAATAATAAGTTGCACTCAATTATGTTGTTTCAAGTATTCCTAACAAATAACGGAATGGAGTAGCGCCCTCCCCTACACCTTGGTGTAGTAGCTATCGAAAAGGGAGCCTTCGGGTCACCCTCGACTATGGTCGCTAACTTTACTTAAACTTTATATTGTTTCAAGTATTCCTCTCGAATCCCAATAATTTACACTCAATGATATTGTTTCAAGTATCCCTGTCAAATATCAGTAATCTACCCACAATAATATGGTTTCAAGTATTCTTGTCAAATACTAATAATTTGCACATAATCATTTTGTTTCAAGTATTCCTGTCAAATACCAATAATTTACACTCAATTATATTGTTTCAAGTATTCCTGTCAGATATCAATAATTTGCACTCAATTAAGTTGTTTCAAGTATTCCTGTCAAATACAAATAATATGCACTCAGTTATGTTCTTTCAAGTATTTCTATCAATTATATACAATTTGCACTGAATTATGTTGTTTCAAGTTTTCCTGTCAAATATTGATTATTTCCACTCAATTATATTGTTTCAAGTATTCCTGATAAATATTATAAAATTTGCACTCAGTTATATTTTTTCAAGTATTCCTGTCAAATATTGATCATTTGCTTTCTATTATATTGTTTCAAGTATGGCTGTCATATACTGATATGTTGCACTAAATTATCTTTTTTCAGCTACTCCAGTCAAATATTGATAATTTGCACTCAATTATATAGTTACAAGTATTCCTGTCAAATATCAATAATTTGCACTCAATTATATTGTTTCAAGTATTCCTATCAAATACCAATAATTTGCATTCAATTATATTGATTCAAGTATTCCTGTCAAATATTGATGATTTGCACTCTCTTATATGGTTTCAAGTATTCCTGTCAAATATTAATAATTTGCACTAAACTATATTTTTTCAAGTATTCCAGGTAATTATAAAATTTGCACTCAATCATATTGTTTCAAGTATTCCTTTCAAATACCAATAATTTGAATTTAATTATATTTTTTCAAGTATTCCTGCCAAATATTTATAATTTACATTCTATAATATTTTTTTACGTATTCCTGTCAAATATTGATAATTTGCACTCAGTTATGTCGTTTCAAGTATTTCTGTCAAATATCAATAATGTGCACTCTATTACATTGTTTCAAGTATTTCAATCAAATATCAATAATTTGCTCTCAATTATATTTTTTCAAGTATTCCTGTCAAATATCAATAATTCGTCCACAATAATATAGTTACAAGTATTCCTGTCAAATATTGATAATTTGCACTTAATTGTATAGCTTCATGTATTCCTATCAAATACCAATAATTTGCATTCAATTATATTGTTTCAAGTATTCCTGTCATATATCAATAATTTGAACTCACTTATGTTGTTTCAAGTTTTCCCGTCAAATATCAATAATTTGCACTAAATTATATTGTTTACGCATATTCCTGATAAATATTGCTAAATTGCACCCTCTCATATTGTTTCAAGTATTCCTGTCAAATACCAATAATATACACTCAATTATATTGTTTCAAGTATTCCTGTCAAATATTAATAATTTGCAGTCAATTATAATGTTTCAAATAATTTTCACACAAGCACATCGTTTCAAGTATTCCTATTTAATACTGATTGTTTGGATTAAGTTATATGGTTTCAAGTAATCCTGACAAATATAAATGATTTTAACTCAATTATACGGTTTCAAGTATTCCTGTCAAATATTTATAAATTGCACTCAATTATATTGTTTCAAGTCTTCCTGTCAAATATTAAAAATTTTCACTCAGTTATATTGTTACAAGTATTCTTGTCAAATATTGATAATTTGTACTCTATGATATTTTTTCAAGTATTCCTGTCAAATATCAATAATTATCACTAAATTATATTGTTGCAAGCATTCCTGATAAATATTCATAATTTGCACTCAATTATATTGTTTCAAGTATTTCTGTCAAATATCAATAATTTGCACTCTATTATATAGTTTCAAATATTCCTGTCAATATTAATAATTTACACCCTATTATATTGTTTCAAGTATTCCTGTTAAATATCAATAATTTGCACTCAATTACGTTTTTAATTATTTCTATCTAATCCTTATCTTAATCGACATTATTTATCGTTCACTGATACAACGTTACGACTGTTGAATGTCCTTTAGTTTTTTACATCTCATTGTTCGGCGCTTTATTTTTATTTAAATCTCTTTTATTAAGAAAATTGTTTTATATCATTATTAAAATTGTTTTTAAATATATGTTAATAACTAGCATTTTATATACAACTAAAAAATTGTTTTTAAATATATGTTAATAACTAGCATTTTATATACAACTAAAAAATTGTTTACAGTGAGAATGGAAAGGCTTATTTTCATTTTGATCAGAAGAATTTGATCTGGATAAATATTTGCCTGATACTATTGCTTTCTTGTTCATCGGTTCATAAATATAAACAGAAGTTCCGTCGATATATTTTAAAAGAAATCCATTAGCAAAATGAAATACTGTAATTTTGCGTTTGGCTGTCTAATTTAGTTAAATAGTTAAATTAGAATAATTTAGTATTGTAAAACGGGAGTGATGGGAAAAGCTAGCATCCAAGCTGATCTGTTTTTCTATTACAACTCTGCTGTTTCACGGAATAATTTAATTCTAAATCATCTAAATGTATTTTTTTCTTAACACCAATATTATCAATTATTAGATATTTGCACAAATACACAGACACACTCCTATATCGATACACACACGGATTAACTTATTAATACATACATATATATATATATATATATATATATATATATATATATATATATATATATATATATATGCCTTGGCATAAAGCCGGTGTTATTTTGAGCACAACATCATGATGGGAGACGTGTGTGTTTGTTACCTTTTCAAATGCTATATCAACCTTCATGGATTATTTAATATCAAAGCCACATTTCTTGAACAGCAGTGGTACTGTAACATCCATTGCTGGGAGAACAAGGAGGATCATACCTTTCCTAAGGGCATTAGTCTGAAATGGGACATAGCAGCGTGACTGGAGCTTGATTTTGCTTATTTTGTGGCCGTAGTTAGCCATTACGCCTTGAGCACTTCAGACGGTGTTAGTGTTCACAATTAAATATATTATGATATACAATAAATTAAAATAAACGTAATCAAATGTAAAAGATTAACAGGGATGGGTAATTTTTAATTATTTAATGCTTCATTAATCAATTAAAAAACACTGATATATAAAAAAAGAATTAATAAATCGATCAATGTATAGATATACCAACGAGTATAAATATATTGGCGTAATGGTAAGTGTTCGCCGAATGGTCTCCCAGACCGTGGTTCAGTCCTAGGTTGAGTCATATCAAAGTCTTAAAAAATGGTTTTTGATGCTTCCTTGTCTAACACTCAGCATTATCAAATTTACCAACCCCTCCGCTCGGGCAGAACACAAGGTCAATTTTTAAGCGGAGTTTAACAGGTTTGAATTCAAAGTTTTTCTTCTCCTAGACTAGTTGCCTCACCAAGGCTGAAGAACCTAGTCTACCCTACTATTTGCCCATAGCTGGAGGGAGAATACTTGGATTCATACCTTTCCCAAGGGTATTAGTGCTATGTGAAATGCAATCAGTCTCGTCCAGGATTTGAAATCGTGTCACCGTATCCATTTCCTACAACGATAACCATTACACCACGGGCACCTCCTGCATTATAAGGTACGGATCAAGGGTAAGTCAAATAATCCAGCTCGTAGGAGTAGCACCTTCCCCTACATATCAGTGTAATAGCTATTGAAAAGGGAGTCTTAGGATCTTCCTCGATTACGGTCGGCCATCTCACAACTAAACAGATGTTTAATTCTTTATCTTTTTGCAATAAAATAAACGTTAATAGAAAAGCCAAATTAATTTCGATATTTACATATTTATTTATTAGAATTCTTAATAAAGAAATTTAAAATAAACTGATCAAAATGAATGTCCATATCTATCAATGAAAAAAATATCAACAAAATGGACTGTCTCATACATAAATTAATTTTAAAAAAATGCTCTTTTTTTTTTGTTGGGGGACGTATATTTTGCTTTGATCATTACTTACTTTTATTTATCAATTTTTATCGGGTTGACAAACGATCAAAATAACTCAAAACACTTGATAAACGTTTCATCAGATCTGTTATTTTTATTTTTAAACCATAATTAATTCAAATCTTAAATTGTTTGTATGAAATGTAAGTAATTTATAAAAAACAAAATCAAATTCTATCATCATGCTATTTATTTTAGATGTTGAAAAATTATGAAAAAATATATATTTATTCGTTTATTCATTTCGATTTAATAATGTAAGCATACTTTTTTTTGAACCAAATAAATTAATTAAAAAATATTTATTTTTCGGAGATTTTTTCAGTGTTTAAAAAAAATTCAATAAAATTTTCCTTTTCAAAATTTAATCTTTTAATTTAAGTAAATGAGGATTTAAATAATTTATTTTGTTTCATACCGTCAGAAAACTCTGCTTACCTCAGTGTATTCTTTTTTTAATTTTCTTATTTCTTATATTATTTTTGTTGAAATTTATTTAACATTTCAATAATTTAGCCCAAACAATGCATGTTTTTGCTGGGAGTGATTGATTATATAAAGTTATATGGCGTCAAGTATTTGTATCTGATACTAATAATTTCCACATAAAATTCCTATCCCTTATTATCAATTTGCACATTCTTAAATGGTTTCAAGTGTTTAATTCTAAAAGTTTGCACAAAATTGTATGATTTCAAGTATTATTATCAAATACTTAACTGTCGAGCAGAACACATAGCATAACATGGACGCACGAGCGCTGGCTAACGAACACTGGGAACTGTTCAGAAGACTTGGCAAAGGTGCTGTTAAGTAATGACAGATTTCGATCGATCGATCGATCGAGAGAGAGAGAGAGAGAGAGAGAGATTACTTGGTTGTGCTTTACCTTGTAGGTTATTTAATGCCGAATCTTTTTAAAAGTATATATATCATATGATTTGTTGACGTGAAGTTTGTAAGTATCAATTTTTAAACGAGCCAGGGCTCAGTTGTTTGTACACGAATTGTTTCAAGAATTGCTCTCTAACACAGATAATTTTATTTGCGCATAGTTAAATGGTTTCAAGTATTACTATCTAACACTATAAATTTTATTAGCACGCATTTACTAGGTTTCAAATACTGCTATGAAATACCAATAATTTATTTTAACATCAGCGATTTGTTTGCTCACAGTTAAATAGTTTCATGTAGAGAAAATGATTAGATATTTCTAGTTAACCTACGATGAGATCTTAACAGGTCCTACCACTCCGAGTCAGAGTGGGCCTGGCAGTAATGGTAATTGATGGGTAATCAACATTCCACAAAGTTCCAGAACTGGATCCTTACTATCAGATAATTTAAGATTATATCAGGACATTCATTGGGAAGGGTCTTACCTGTCTGCAGAGATTCTGTTGGTGTATTCTACATTCTCAGTATGGGTTAAATAGTACCACTACTGTTCTTCTAGGAGAATAGCTTTGGCATTAAATAACCTACAAAGGTTGATATGCCATTAAACAAAGAAACTAAACCAAACCAAACAAGCAAGGCGAACGACTCAGATACTTAAACTCAAAATCACCGACCACAGACTAACAACAACGACGAAGATAACCTATGAAACGATTAACTACCAAACCTTCTTATGCCTCGTCAAAGAAATAAAGAATAATGCATTGAAAAAAAGAAATTAATTATGAAAAGAATCAATGGAATAAATAAAGTGGGACAAGAACGACGAAAAGCTTTAAGGCAGAAAGAAAAAAATAATAAAAGAATGAATGGAAGAAAGAAAGGAAAAAATATTAAAGTTTCGAAAGATCAAATAAAAATATACAATCTGGGGAAAAAAAATTGAAAAAAAAAAGAACGAAGAATGAAAGAAGAGCAGATACAATGAGGAACGACTAAAATAAAGAGTGAGGAATATAAAAGAAAGAAAGAAAAAAGAAAGAAAGAAAGATAGAAAGATGAGATGGATGAGTAAAGAAAGAGAGGAAGATGAAAAAAAAAAGGAGAAAATGAAAGGATCGAAAGTAGGAAAAATGGAAGGAATTACGAAAGAACCTGTCGAATTGTTGAAAGAAAGAAGATAATTCCAGTTTCAGAGTTTAAAGGCCTATCAACTTCCGTGGGTAATTTAATGCCAAGGCTATCCTTAATGAATAAAAGTACTGATACTATTTAACCTATTCCAGGGAAGTTAAGGGTTCATGCCTTTCCCAATCATTTAAGTCCGGAAATGAACCTAAAAGAGGGACTGAAGTTCAAGCTTGTTTATTTCGAGGTTACAGTCCAGCACATTAACCATTAAGCCACGTGGACAACCCCGGGAAATATGGAACATGGAAAACAATATGTTGGACTAAAGAAAGAAGCAAGACTTCGTTCGTCGATAAAATCGAAGGAAAAGTAGGGTTATACACAAACTTATAAAAATACAGTAGACTGAAGCAAAAAAAGAAACGAAAAGGCGAAGAAAGAAATTGAGAGATAGGCACAATATAAAAGGCAGGATATAAAGATCGTTTTGAATCAATTCAACCAGTGCCATCGGCACAAAATAAATAAATAAAACAAAACAAAACAAAACAAAACAAAAGTGAACATGAAACCAAAACAAAACAACGCATGAAAGCAGGTCTTCCTAACTTCTACAAATGCCAAATTCAATAAAACTTATATAATTAGGAATGAGGAAAAATATAATTTCTTCTGATAGGTATGGTATCATGGATACAAAATTTAAAAAAATGTCTTGCCAAACTAAAAGACTGGACAGTTGAAAAATATATGAGTGCTTATTCGTTTGTCATGCAACAACATAAGGCATTTTTTCTTAGGTCTTCTAACATCATTGGTTTCTGATATATTATACAAAACAAGAGGAAAAGAAAGAAAAATGGAGGAATGATGCAAAGTGAAAAAGGCAAAGTAATATCGGAGTAATTATAAGTATTTGAACAAGCAAAGAAATCGTAGTAATGTCACAGTTATCCATATTTACCCAACCCCTCCGCTCGGGCAGGATATGACACAAGGTCAATTTTTAAGCGGAGTTTAACAGGTTTGAATTCCGAGTTTTCCTTCTCCTAGACTAGTTGCCTCACCAAGGCTGAAGAATTCAGTCTGTCCTACTATTCACCCAAAGTTGGAGGGAGAATACTTGGATTCATACCTTTCCCAAGGGTATTAGTGCTATGTGAAATGCAATCAGCCTCGACCAGGGTTTGAACTCGTATCACCGTGTCTATTTCCTACGACGATAACCATTACACCACAGGCACCTCCTAATGTCACAGTTATCGTTACTATATGAACAAATATATATTTCCCTTCAGATAACTTGGTTTGGAGTCTTGAATATTATAACAGGACACAAAACCCGTGCACTATCGTCATCAGTATTATAATGTATGAATGTAGTTAAGGTTTTTATGATTGATTAATTGATTTTAGTGGTATTTCAACACATCTAAGTTTATTCTATGCTTCGTATTAAGGAAATTGCCTTCATTTTAGGTTCATATTCACATTTTTTGTGTCGTTGGTTCTGAAGAAACTTTTCTACACATGGAGCTAAGAGGATCATTAAATAAGTTTCCAGACTTTTTTTTGTATGGGCACCTTTATTGATAGTACACACATGAAACTCTAGTACCCTTCGAAGTAATCTCCTCCGGCTTCAATGCACTTGTTGTACCGTTCCAACAACTTCTGGAATGCCCCATGGAAGTCCTCTTGTGTGAACGTGTCGATGACCTTCGTAACAGCCACTTTTATCTCCTCAATTGTCTCATAACGACAGCCTCTGAGCTTAGGGAATAACCAAAAGTCACAGAGAGCAAGATCTGGACTATAGGGAGGCTGAGGAACTGTCTTGATGCCCATCTTGCTCGAATAGTCTGTGACAAGGATGGAGTTGTGGACTGGTGCCACTGACTCGATTTGAAGAGTGCTAGCCTCTTCCGACGGAATATCTTCCTGAACTCCCTTAAAACCTCAACGTAGTAACCCTAACCCTAACCCTTTGGCCAATCAACTCTGGTGCATTGACTTCCTTATTCCTCGCACACCTCTCATCATCCCTCACAGACTGACTCCCTGCCTTCCTTGAATCTCTTATGCCACTCAAAAACTGATGCTCGATTCATGAAAGATGCTCCAAAAGCAGTCTGAAGCATTCCATACGTTTTTGTGGTATTTTTCCAAGTTTAAAACAGATTTTTATAGCATATCGTTCTTCTAAAGTGTCCTCACGTACAGATTGTATTTTTGAAATTCACCAGCTGTGACAATCAGGCTTTAGTAGGGTGTATTCCAATTGCTGCTGTTGGTGTTCATTTAAAGCTGAAGTCATAAAAATTGGTTAGTCATCTTATAAGATTGATAGCAATAACAGTGAATTTTCAAGTGTCTACGACACTTTTAAATGCCTGTACAAAAAAGTCTGGAAACTTATTGAATGCCCCAAATCAAATAATATTTTTGAAACAGATCTATTTTATCCATGGATAGGACTCTAACAAGTACTACCACTCTGGGTCAGAGTGTTTTTTTGGTGTAATGACAATGAAAGGGTACCCCACATTCTTTAGCTCTTCAGAACTGGAGCCTCAACATCAGTTTAATGTCATACTTAAAACCTACTTTTTTGTTGGTTGGTGGAGGGCTTAGCTCTCTTCAGAGGATACGGACATAATATTCTAAACATTTCACCCTAGGTCTTTATAGTTCTAATCGCTAACTTATTGTCAACTGTTTTTTTAAAGATAATTAAATGTTTAAATGAAAAAAAAAACTTTTTATTGTTTCCATGTAATTTTAAGAAATTACTTGTCTTTGTTATTTCTTTTATTTTCTTCCCTTTTAATATTCTTTTTTTCCCTCTTATTTTTCTTTTCATCGTTTTATTTTGATTTTTCTTAAATATTCTTTATTTTCTTCTTATTTACTTACTTAATTTATGGTAGCCCTAACAGTATAGCTCGATTGAAATTACTGAAGAGTGGAATTCCCAACACCACCACCAAAAGGGGGTATCTTAAATATGACGCAAAACGGTATATGATGATGAGGTTAGATTTCTGGAGATCTGGGGAGGGTAAAGAACTCGTTCATTGACATGACTCCCTGGTCCACTCTGACCATGTGCAAAAAGGAAAAGCAATTATTAAAAGAAACATCTTCACAGAAAATGTATAACCGTACAATGAAAGCGATTCTGTAGCCTCTATTCATAAAATAACCCAAATGGAACTGGTTTGGTTCGGCGTATCAACCATGCGAAATCCTATTTTTTCATATATATTAGCTATATGATTTTAAACTCATTTTGTAAAAACACAGTTAAATTATCAAGCAGTTCTATTTCAAGTTATTTGTTTGCACTCAGTTTAGATGTCAAACAGTTCTATTCGACCCCTAAATAGGACCTTATCAGGTGCTATCTCTCCGGGCCAGAGTGGACCAAGGAGCGATGACAATGAAAAAGTACTCTGCATTCCCCAAAGCTACAGCATTACAGGAGCCTCACCATCAGATTGTTTAATGTCATATCCTGGACACTCGTTAGGTGGTCGGGGGTCTTATCCTTCGGCAGAAAACATTCGGTGTCTTTTACAGCCCCAGCCGACTGGGCCGAGTAACTAATATGACGTTAAAATCAATCAATAAATCGATTTTGTACTTTGCTGTTTTTTATTCATCTTCTTTTCTTCTTTTTTTATTTTCTTTTTTCTTCAGCATTTTTTCCATAGTTATTTAATCTTTTATTTTCCTTTTCCATCATTCATTCATACAACATTTTCAATTTCTTTAATTACTTCTATGTAGGCGGTTAAAACGTAACGGTTATCGTCGTGCGAAGTTGACTCGGCTACGAAAATTCAAATCTAGAACGAAGCTGCTAGCATTTCAATCAACGGTAATATCTTAGCAATTATTCTTCCTATATCTCCAAGGAAGTAAAAGGTGAGTTTAGGCTCTTTAACCTTGGTGTGGTAACCGGTCTAGGAGAAAGAAAACAGCCGTATAACCAGGAAAGTAATTGTCACTAATTTCTGTCCAAATTATTGGATTGGTTCTTTGTTATGTTCATTGTTTTAACAGTATATCAACCTTCGTTGGTTATTTAATGCCAAAGCACTCCTTCTTGAAGTTGTACTTGTCAACCCAGAGCTGAGCCGGGGGTTGAGGGAGTTCAGGTATTAGTCCAAAAGTGAAAGTATGTGTTCGACTGTAGTTCGTACTCACTTACAATGATGTCTCTCTCGTGAATTTTTGACATTACGCCAGGAGGACTACCCTAACTACACGAGTAGCGCCCTAATAACAATTCTAGTTTACGGGGTCAGTGAATGACAAAGACCTCTTACATAATTTCTTTCTCTTTCTTTTTAATCCTCCATTATTAGTTCCTTTTCTTTTGTTTTCTTTTTCGTTTAATTTCCTTTCGTTCTAGAATATTATCTTTATTCAATACTTACAAATTTTTATTCCGGTTCTCTTTCCGTTTTATTAATCAGCTCCCTTTTTCTCGCTGACTTGGTTTCTTTGCTTTATAGAATATCAACCCTCGTGGGTAATTTAATGCTAAAGCCATCCTTATAGATGAACAGTAGTGATACTATTCAACCCATAGCTTGGGTTTTAAAACGACTCATACCTATCTCGAGGGCATTAGTCTGAAAATGAACGTCATAGCGTGACTGGCGTTTGAATTCGCTTTCTATAATGTCATCGTTCTGCAAGTTAGCCACCACCCTAGAGATAGTACGAGGGAAAATAGAAAAGTCAGGTATGGCTGACCATATATGTAAAGAAAAGGGAAACTATCTAGCCTTATGGGATAAAGTTAAAATAATCGATAGAGAAGATCATTGGAAAAGAAGACGTCTCAAACAAGCGGCACATATGTTGGGCCATGTTGACCTATTGAGTAGACCAAATATAGAAATGAACACAATCTGGAGAACCAATAATTGAAAAGACCAAATGAAATTGTTTTTAAAATAAATTACGTTAAAAATATCCGGAGGTGTCCTCGTGGTGTAATGGTTCGAGCGATTGACTGCGGAATCGTAGTAAGCGAGTTCGTACTCCAGTCGCGCTATTCCATTCACATTCGAGCAAATAACCTAGGGGAAGGTATGAACCCCTTTATCCTCCCAGCTACGGGTTAAATAGTACAACTACTGTTCTTCTAGGAGAATGGCTTTGGCATTAAATAAACTACAAAGTTTGATATGCCATTAAACAAAGAAACCAAACCAAGCATTTAAAAATATCAAAAATAACTGATGCCATTTGATTTTCCGTTTTGAATTTATATCATGACTCTTCTGAAGAAACTTTTTGTAATTCTTCTCGGATTGTTCAGCGTGAAAAGCAATGACGTCAATATTTTAAAAAAATATCTTCATATTTCTTGAACGCCTTGTTTGATCAACAGTCAAACTTCAAAAATGATTTTCCTGGTTGAATGATTTCTATGCCCAAATAAAGAAGAGAAACCTGAGGAAAGCCGGAGGGTACAGCAACCGAAACGTTGTGTTACAACCAACAACAATAAAGATGAGAATAACAGTCTGAAAAATCACACGCAAAATATGGCTCATCAAGCCTCATCTCAAAAATTCAGATAGATAACCCCATAGGGACTTCTTCTTTATTTTGCTTATCCTGTAAATCCTCGTTGAGAATCAATCAAGGATATCAAAAAGGCGAACCCAGCATTGCTATTTAAAAGAGATACAAAATATATAACGTAATTTGGATCCCGCTGCCACAAATCCTTAAATCTCCCCTCAGTCTTCAGTGATAAAAAGTAGATGTTGGGCTTCTTCAAATATTTTTAGTATGGATATACTTATTGAAGATTTTGAGCTGAGGTGTATACAAAATAAATTACTTGCTTGGCAACCGTTCCAAACAGACGTATGAGTTTATATTTTAATCAACGTGATCGATTTTTGATATAGCCAAAAAGAAACTATTTAGATTAGAAACCAATTATCACTTTGTTTAAATACTTGTGAGCTGTACGTATTTACCAACGATTCTGCATAAGCAGGATGTGACACAAGGTAATTTTTCTAGCGGAGTTTAACACGTTTGAATTCAGTTTTCCTTATCCTCGACCGGTTGCCATACCAAGATCAAAGAGTTCAGTCTGCCCTACTATTTACCCATAACTGGAAGAAGAATAGATAGATTCATACTCATCTTAATTTTATAAACGCTATGTAAATATATGCAAAGAGCCTTGTCCAAGATTTAAACGCGGGTCGTCGTGTCAGTTCCCGGCGACGATAACCATTTCACTAGGGGAACCTCCTAGTGAACAGTAGTCTATATAAAAAACAAGCACAATTAAGAACTCATTTTAAACAAAGAAGCATAAATGGGAACCCTGTGAAATTATCTGACTAGTTCATATACCTCAGTAGCAATATCTCATCGACTGAAAGCCATGCCACCATACCGTATTTAAAGCGTGTACTGCAACGGGAAGCTAACGAACAAATGGAAACCTGATATCCCACATGAAATAATATAGGAATTTTTCCAAGCTGGAGCTGTGCCAGTACAGTACTATTGTGTGGCTGCACTTTCTGGACTTTAACGAAGCGCTTGAAAAGAAAACTAGATAGGGAAATACGCAATGATACTGTTCGCTGTTTTGAACAACTCTGATACAGAACAGTACAAAACAGCATTTGTACGGCCACTTAATTGCAATCTCATTAGCCCTCCAAGAAAGACAAAAACAAACATTGTATTTAGTAGATGAGATAAAGCTACCAATGTATTTGAACTGGTCTTCTAATTTCGGTGGTTCATCACAAGAAAACAATTCTAGTTAAAGTATTAATACAGGGCGATGGGTTGAATTGTATCATCTCTGTTCTTTTTTAAGAATGGCTTTAACTTCAAATAACCAATGAAGAGTGATATGCCATTAAACAAAGAAACCGAACTAAATAAAACTTCAAAAATGATAGGATTAAAGGAAAAAAGAAAAACATTATTCATCGAACGAGACAAAAACCTCAAGTTTAGATCTTGGATGAAGCCGTTTGTGTTTTACTTGGTGCTAATGTCCTCGGGAAAACTATTATCATGAACATATCTTACTAATCTACGACATATATAAGTAAGTAAATTTGGTGACCGTAGTCGGGGGTGACCAGAAGGCTCCCTTTTCAATAGCTACTACACTGAGGTGTTAAGCAAGGAGGTATGTAGTACCATTTTTAATGTTTTTAGTATGACGCAACCTAGGATTGAACCTATGTCTCCCGGCTCATTAGGCGAATACTCTACCCACTAGGTATATATATGTGTGTGTATGTGTGTGTGTGCAAGTGAGTATATTTGTATTCATGTGCCAATGTTTATATGAATATATCTGAATACACATATATATTGATTAAAATTAAAGCATCGAACTCATGCATGCATACATACATGTGTGGTGGGGGTACTGTCAAAAATAATTTTTCTAAAAGCAAACTGTAACTTCACATTTCAAAGTTCCAATGTTTTAAACGTAACCGGAAATTCCCTGATTCCAGAAATCTTTAATCAGTCTTTTTTAATTTCAGTACCAAAAACAATACGCATCATAATTCAATCTATGATATCATGCCTTTTAAATTGATAAACTGAAAGAGTATATTCGATATGCAACGGAAAGCACAAAGGCAAGTGTTTTTATTTACAGCTAAGATGTCATTAGTGACCGTCAAGTTAGAAAGTTTTTTTAAAGTTTCAATTGAGATATAAACACAGATTATGATGCTCATCTGACCTCGATCAAGATGCTAAGAAATAATTTAAGTACTCGAGAAATAGCCCTTGGCCTCATCTCATCCCAATCCATAATTAGCCGTAACTTGAAAAAGATAGGATAGTGGGAGAGTTTGGTTTGGTTTGGTTTTGATGGTTTTATGGCATATCAACATTTGTAGGTTATTTAACGCCAAATCCATTTTTATGTAAATAATCTGTTCTATTGAAAACAGTTCAGTTTAGCATAAGTACAGTTTAATTGTCAAAAAATTTCCATTTCAAACTATTCAAGCAGTTATATATAATAATTCAGTTAAGTGTAAATACAGTTTTGATGTCGAAAAACAGTTCTATTTGAAATAATTCAGTTAAGCATAAGCACGCAGTTTAAGTGTAAGTACGGTTTTATTGTCAAAAACGTTTCTATTTCAAGCTATTCAGTGTACTCAATTCATTTTAGCATAAGTTTGCTGTTAGTTCTATTTAACTCATAGATAGGGCCCTATCAGGTGCTACCACTCCGGGCCAGAATAGACCTGGGAGCGATGTCAATGAAGGGGTACTCCGCATTCCCCAAAGCTCCAGCACTGCTGGAACCTCACCATTAGATTGTTTAGTGTCATATGCAGGACACTCGTTGGGGGGGGGGCTTACCCCTCTGCAGAGGTGCAGTCAGTATATTCTACAGCCCCAGCTGACTGGGCAAGTGGGAGAGTTTGTTGGATGATTTCTTCATATGCAATCTCCCTTATTCTTCTTACTATAAGTAAAAACAATAAGGAAGATTGCATATCTATAGCAACACGTATCCTTTCAAGACATAAAATGGCTTGTTTCTCAAGAATGTCATTACAGGTGAAAAAAAAAAAGAATCTTATGATTACTTTCAACGCAAAAGGCAGTTGGCTAACAAGGATGAATTTCCGCAGGCAACCTTAAGGTGTAGCTTTATCGAACAAAAGTTAGCTGTTCATATGATGCTATCACTACAGTATTATCCATTTTGAGTTTTCAAGCTGCAGTTAGTAAACTCAATACATGATATCTTCGAAAAAACGATGAACTCGTCAATAGGAGGAACGTTGTGCTTCTTCTTAATTACAGTTTGACATTCATTAAGAATTGTAACATACCCATGATACGGATATGTGAAACGTACATAGAATATTCATAACATATATACATAGAACATAGGAATCCCGAAATACGAAAAACACTCACGACTTTTTAGTTCAGGTACGAAACTTTTTATTACCTTTGAGTTTAAAGGTTTTCGACATAAGATACCATCTTTCTATACTGACTTTTCCATCTACCCCAAACGACGTGCGGACCCGACACAAGGCCACGGCGAGCAAGCGAAAAAAAAACGTCTTCTCCCGAGGCAAAACTCAAATAACTGACTTTTCACAAAAATCTCAGCACTCGCTTCCGGTGCGTGACGTCACTCATATCCCTGGTTACATCCTCTACCTGGGATTTTTATTGTGACATCTCTGAATGACACGTCCGCTCCCGCGCGCGCGTGAACACCTTCGCTCATGTTGCACCTAACTAACCCATGCGCTAAGTGAAAGGTTCTCAGCTTAACTAAACCGAAAGGCAAGATATATAAAACGAAATCCCTCGGCCATTCCATTACAGAATCACGCAGGAAAAAAATAGGATTTAGGCTGGTCAGATCTACCCCATCCACCATTTTAGCAGACCTTGCACCAAGTGATTTCCACATTTTTCATCTTTACAAAATACTCTGAATGAGAAAAAAGTTCAGGTGAAAAATTTGTGAAAAACTTCTTCAGATTGAAACCATGTGAATTGCAATTTAGATGGATCAAACTACAGATAAATGGTGAGGGTTGAATTTATTACTGATTGAAAATATTTTATGGTTAAACTATCTATCGATAAATCATATATCTAAGAAAATGGAAATAATTTATCACTTAACAATACACACCCGCACACGCACACACACACACACACACACACACATATATATAAGTAAGTAAAGTAAAGTTAGCGACCATAGTCGAGGGTGACCCGAAGGCTCCCTTTTCGATAGCTACTACACCAAGGTGTAGGGGAGGGCGCTACTCCATTCCCAGGATTGCTCCACTTTACCCTTGAACCGTACCTTATAATGCTGAGTGTTAAGCCAGGTGGTATCAAGTTCCATTTTTAAAGTCTTTGGTATGACTCGACCTGGGATTGAACCCAGTCGGTCCAGTTAAACCAGAGTTGGGAGTAATTCCTTCCGGACAAGAAAATCATTAACATAGCACATAAAAGGTATTTATCGAACTTAACAAGAAAAGAAAATAAATTTAAATAAAATAATTAAAAACGTTAAATTACCATAATTCCAGCCGACGAAAGAATTTTGAAAATAAAATAAATAGGTAAATAAAAAAACGGAAGTTCAAAAAAACGAGGAGGTAACTCTTCACCTCTCTTCCTTTCCCTTTCATCCCCCCCGTGTCTATTCTATTTTATTTATCCACAAGATCTGAAGAAGTCCTGTTATATTTTTCTTCGTGTTTTTGGTTTACATCAGAAACGAAAAACAGGATGGAAATAAATTTATAATCCTAAAATAACCGGTCTTTGGTTTTTTCTTTAAAGAAAGTATATATATATATATATATAAATTAAGAAAGTTGGCCGATCGTCGTCGAGGGCAACCCGAAGGCTTCCTTTTCGAAAGGTACGACACAGTGTAGGGGAGGGCACATGATCCCCTCTGCCCTTGCCTGAGGATTTAAGTTATTTTTTATTTTTTATTTTTTATTTTTTAAATACGAACTCTAACTCCACATTTGCTGTTCTGCAACTTCGAGAAAAGAAGCATGTAAAAAGTCATCTGACGAGACAAAGACTAGAGTAATATTTTCCGTCGAAAAAAAATTATGACAACTTAACCAGGCTGGAGTTTCCATCCGATTACACTATATATATATATATATATACATGCTTGTTTTCTTTTCTTCCCCCATCTCTCTCTCTCTCTCTCTTTCTCTTTCTCTTTTTCTCTCTATTTCTCTTTCTCTCTCTCTCTCTCTCTCTCTCTCTATTTACGTTACATTCCCCATCACTCTTTCATCTTTTATTCTTACGTTTCTTTTCGTTTCTTTTCTTTTCTTTCCTTCCTCCTTCTTTTTCTCCTTCAGATTCAAAATCTTTCTTGGGGAAGAAATAGAACAAATAAGTTCCACAGAATATTTCTAAACAGTCAAATGGCATTTTTAAACACGAAAGCTGATTTATTGATTAAGCAGTTTTCTTTTTCTTTGTATATATATATATATATATATATATATATATATATATCCTCCTTGTTTTGGTATTTTATTAAATATGCATCAGTGATTTAACATCTCTAGATATCACACTTCCTAGTCGTGATGATGGTTCGTTAGAACCAAAACGTTATATCGTTGACTATCTTTCTCATTAAACTCTTCTTCTTCTTGGATTAACTTGTTTATTAAATTTGCTCTTGATGTATACATAACAGTTTATATATATATATATATATATATATGGAGAGACACAGAATTAACTGCGCTTGATCATTTTTAATTTCTTGCTTTAATTATTATTATTATTATTATTATTATTATTATAGTAGTAGTAGTAGTAGTAGTTGTAGTATTTTTTCACATTTGCTAACGCTGATGGTCTTCCACTGGAGTTTGATTGACAGAAAGTCTTCTCCAGTTTCCAGGACTCTTCTCAGTATTCTGGGCGTCTCAATAATGCTTGTAGTTTGAATGGTCTCCATTTATCAGATAACTTTATTATTATTATTATTATTATTATTATTATTATTATCTGAGTTTTTCACACTAGCATTAGTTGGCGGTCTTTCACAGCAAGTCGCCTCAAATCACCAGGAATCTTCTCAGTAGTCTGACCGATCTCAACGATGCTGTAGTTTGGATATGTCCACTCGTTGTCTGATTTCCGAAACCCCTAGTCCCTGTATCGTACGGAGTATTCCAATTACATTGATTATCACTGTCACCTTCACGTTCCATTTTTTTACAGTTCTCTAGCAAGATATTTATTATTATTATTATTATTATTATTATTATTATTATTATTATTATTATTATTTACTCCTCAAGAGTTTTTCACATCAGTATTAGCTGATGGTTTTTCACTGGAGTTTGAATGACAGCAAGTCTCCTCAAGTCTCCAGGACTCGTCTCAGTATTCTGGCCGTCCCCAGCAATGCTGTCGTTTGGATAGTCTCTACCCGTCCGCCAACTTCCAAGTCCTCCAGGCCCTTTAATAATCCTTTAGTTACTGTGCCTAACGCACCAATCACAATTTATTATTATTATTATTATTATTATTATTTCACTCCTTGCAAATTTTTCAAACCAGTCTTAACTTGTGTTATTTCACTGGGGTCTGAGTAAAAGCAACGTTCCTCAGATCTCCAGGACTCCTTTGAGTATTCTAGCCGATCTGCGATCTGAATCATCTTGATTCTTTCGTTGCTTTCCAGTTCGATTAGTCTTTTATCATATATATATATATATATATATATATATATATATATATATATATATATATGTGTGTGTGTGTGTGTCTGTGTGTGTGTCTGTGTATATGTATATATATTTATGTGTGTGTGTGTCTGTGCGTGCGTGTTTTGTGTGCATGTGTGAATGTGATTGTACTTTAAAATTTCAACTGTCTGTCACAATACTTCATGTAGTCCATAAGTCACACACACACACACACACACACACACACACACACACACACACACACACACACACACACACACACTGTCTCTGTCTCTCTATCTATCTCTCTTTCTCTCTCTCACTCTCTTTCTTTATATATAGATATATATGTCTGGTTTGTGCATTACGCGCGCACACACACACACACACACACACACACCTATATATATATATATATATATATATATATATATATATATATATATATATATATATATATTGGTGTTTCTGCGTTTACTTATCTATGTGCGTGTGTTTGTATATACATAAAAATAAATATCAATGACAGTCGAGTAAGTGGAACAGAATACACGGAAGAAATATCCGAATCTTCGTGGTACAAGTGAAACAAATTCATTTCATTACATCTTCTTCTTCTTCTTCTTCTTCTTCTTCTTCTTCTTCTTCTTCTTCTTCTTCTTCTTCTTCTTCTTCTTCTTCTTCTTCTTCCCTCTCAACAATATGAAATGAGCGCATTGAACATGCGCGTCGAATCTGACGTATTAGTACTGCACAGAAAAATGAAACAGGAGGCCCAAAATGAAGAAAAGAAAGACAAGACTCTCAGTGAATGACGGTGCAGGCAGTGAAACGGACGTGCGTGTGTGCGCACACACATGCTGGAGTCGAGGAAAGGATGGTACCTACAAAGCAGTCCAACAGTCCGTAGGCAGTGATTGATTACCCGTGGTCCTCATTGCAGTCGATAAAAAAAAAAAAGACGTGAGGGGGCTAAGTATGGAGACGCAGGATCCTCTTCTACAAGGGCCCGGCGATAGCTTCGCTGCCCACAAATGTTATACTCTCAAGAATAACAGATATAACGACTACGAATATCTCTCTTCCATATTTTCGACACCCTGGAATTAAGCCAGTTGATTCGTCTAACCAAAGGATTTTTTTAGTCGGGAAAGAAAAGCAAAAGGAAAAGTAAAGATAAGAAAAGAAAGAAAAAAGAAAAACGGAAAAGTGATAGAAAATGTTATTACTAAATTGCAGATCGAATTATTTCAACAAATTTAAAACAGGAATAAATCAATCTCTCTTTTACAAAACATAGCTGATTTATACGCAAATTGAATTTATACATACATATATATATATATATATACATATATATATATATATATATATATATACATATATATATATATATATATCAATTGAAATATTAATTTATATCCCCCATAAGATATATACCAAAAAAGCATAATATTCCTAATTCATTTCTCATGAGAAACCATTGTTTATAGATTTATACATAATAAATATATATACATACTTACATATATATATATATATATATATATATATATATATATTTATATATGTATGTATGTGAATACAATCATATATAAATTGATAGA
>OY757937.1:63504415-63509415 GCA_963585895.1 Sepioteuthis lessoniana | reverse complement strand
TTGTCTAAAGGCATGTTTATCCTATTCACCAACCCCTCTGCTCGGGCAGGATATGACACATGGTCAATTTTTAAGCGGAGTTGAACAGGTTTGAAATCAGAGTTTTCCTTCTCCTAGACTAATTGCCACACCAAGGCTGAAGAACCCAGTGTGTCCTACTATTTACCCATAGCTGGAGGGAGAGTAATTGGATTCATACCTTTCCCAAGGGTATTAGTGCTATGTGAAATGCAATCATTATCGTCCCGGATTTGAACTCGAGTCGCCGTGTCCATTCCCTACGACGATAACCATCACACCACGGGCATGTTTATGATTCCTGGCTTTCTCATGATGATTTTTTTATGTCTGGATTTTGGACAACCGGTTTTACGTGAGCCTTCTCTAAGTTGAAAGTAGAGGATCTGTTTTTGCAGTCTGCTATCCTCAAGTCTTTTTAAGTGGCCAGCCTGTTAGAGGTTGAGTTGGCCAAGTAAATTGTAAACGCCAGGGATTTTAGATTTCTCCAGAATGAATTTATTTGAGAAACTTGTATGCTGCCACCACTTGACTTTTAGTATTTTGCACAAGTGATGCATCTAATCGACTTGAACACTTTCGGTATCTGCTTTGTATATAGTTCAAGTTTCTGCAAGTTTCTTACAAGACGAGTGAGAGAACTATGCTACTTTATTTTTAAGGGGAGGACTTTGTTAAACAAGACTCGCTTCCTCAGCCCCCACCAAAGGCTACTGAGGTATATGACGTTCGTATGTCTTGTTCTGTGTCAAGTCTGTTGTTGGTGACTGTGGAATCTAGATATTTCAATTTGTTTTCTTGGTTTAGTACCTGATCCTATATCTCTGTCCCTGCTAATATCATGTGATCCTGAAGGAGGTTGTTTCATATCCTCGGTTTTATTTAGGATAGTTTTCAGCTCAAATGCCTTTTGCGGATTTCGAGAAACAGGTGATTATTTCCTGTGCATCTTGGTGGTTGTATGTCACGAAGGCAGTGTCGGCAGCCAACATAAGCTTGCATACCGGAATATCTCTGCTCTTTCTTCCACTTTTAAATTGACTGTCATTGATATTCCTGGGTTGAAATCAGTGAAGGCATCAGACAAGACGATAGAAAGAAAAATTGAGAATAGTGTAGAAGTAATAACCCAGCCCTGTTTTACCACGTTCTCAACCTCAAATGGTTTCGAGTGTTCTTCTCTTAAGCTGGCTGGTGTCTTCAGTTCTTTCTGTAAGACAAATACATGGTTGACGAAATCGTCAAAGTACCCTAGTTTTCATGGGATGTTTTATAAAGTGGACCAATCAAGGAAAAGGAGTGCGCCTTCCCCTACACCTCGATGTTATAGTTTTTCAAAAGAAAGCCTTCTGCTCGCCCTTGACTTCGGTCACCAACTTTTTTTTATATATATTCTCGGTGCGTCGTATTTTTGAGAAGATCACTTTCAAGAGCTTTAACTTTCTTTAAAATTACTTTTTTTTTACCCTGTTCACTGTGTCGAAGGCTTTTGAGAAGTCGGCGAATTCGTAGAGGGATATATTCTATTCAAAGTATTTCTCAATAAAATCATATTGCAAAGTCGCAAGAAGATAATATCCGTGGTTTCTCAGTTTCCGAGAGCGAATGTGTATATATTTGTGTACAGAGGTGTTTTTATTATCTTTTTCTTATACCTTGTATATGATATGTGGTTATGTCAGCATTACAATTTATTTTCGTACCCTTCTAACATATCATAAAAATATCACACTGTCCAGTTGAAATCTTTACATATCTAAAAAAATTTTCACTTCGATTAAGAAAGTACTCGGGATAGACGATGGTGCCTGTATTCTTGTTTACACTTATCATTATAACTTTTTAATGATCTTACCGAACAATTATTAATATTCAACAATTATTCTTCATGATCGTCACAAATATATGTTATTCATATTATGTCCTTTAAATAGTAACTGATAGGTTACCTACTTTAATACAGACTTTTTTTTGTTAGTTTTATTTCATGACAACCCTTGTCTGATTATTTAAAGCTGAAATGAATATATTTTTCGAAAACAATTATATTCTTTTAATAACCAATTCATATTAAATAATAATAATGATAATAATATATGAATTGTAAATGGTGCGTTTGGAACATTCCCAAAAGGACTGGTAAAGAGACTTGAACAGACGGAAATCAGAGTACAATGGAGACGATCCAGACTATTAAGATCGGCCAGAATACTGAAAAGAGTGCTGTAGACTTGAGGAGACTTGCTGTCACTCAAATTCCATTGAGAAATCATCAGCTAATGCTGGTGTCAAAAACTCTGAAAGTAGTAATAATTATTTGTAAAAAAAGCAGCAGTAAAATATCAAAAGAATTTGTCCTAGATAATGAAATGCTTAAAATTCTCTTGGATTTTTAGATTCAAACTTTCCACCCAATTCAGGCAAGAAGACCAGATCTAGTTTTAAATATAGGTAAATATGAGTATTCTGAAAAAGGTCAGGTACCAATCAAGTAGAGATGTAAGAAAGATATTATACGTGTATATATATATATATATATATATAACCAGTAATATCTAAAACAAAAATTGTACTCAAATATCTAGAATTGGCCCCCATATTTATCAAAATATATAACGGTTAAACAGAAAAAAAACATTCAAATCACAATCACAATGGGTGCGTACAATTGACAATCATAAGGTATATATATATATATATATATATATATATATATATATATATATATATATTATCGTCATACTGTCAGCAATTCAAAATAAAGCTTTAGATTGCTTACTCGGTTTTAAGCGGATTTAGAAGTGATTTTTCAAAGAGATTTCATCTACAGTCCACTGTCGTTCCAGAGAATCTTAAGCATATAGTCTGTGACTGATAGTTTCATAAGTTAATCTCAATCATCAGACGCCTAATGATTAGAAAAGTAAAATGTGTTCACTATAAAGTAAAAAAGGTGCTGCTTTTAATCTCCTGATGATCGTCAAATATGACGGATATTTTTGCACGATTTCTCTGCACTCTAGAACTCATGGCTGCACAAAACACACACACACACACACACACACACACACACACACACACTTATATATATATATGTGTGTGTGTGTGTGCGTGTGTCTGTCTGTTTTTCTATTTACATTTTCATTGTTATATGTATTGTTTTACTTCAACGAGACATTCTTTATATGCTTAGCTAACTCTTTTTATCAAAATTATTCAACCGCACGCATACATATATACTCACATATGCACACACACACACGCACACACACACACACACACACACACACACATATATATATATATATATATATATATTTCCAAAGAAGATCATCGGTTGGGAAGGATTTTATTTGAGAATATATATCGGGATTTTTATAAATCTACAGGAGTGCTCAATGTATTATGATTAATATATAAATATATTATGTTCATACAGAGCAAATTTTCATAATTGGCAAAAAAAAATCAGCAAACTGTCATTTAGATATTATAAATTTAGCTAGGTTTCCACTTCATAAGAAAAACCAACCTCTTCAGATAGTCATCACACAAACCAACCTCTTCGATGTTTATCTTGATATTTACACAGCTAATTTTGGATTATCTGCCCTTGTCTGAAATCTAACCATCTGGACATCCAAGAGAAAAGGCGCGATTCCCGTCCTTTGACTGGGATGGATTTGGCATTAGATAAATCAGAAAGGATTACATGCCATCAAGCAAAGAAACCAGACCAAACCAAACCGAATAAAACTAAAAATTGAGTGGATAATAATAAAAAAGAAGACAATATGTGGAATAAGTTTTAGGAATTTTAAATTTTCTTTGAAAGAAAAATCGCACATCACTACTGTTCTTGAACCAAGACCTCCTCCATAGTAAGAATTTTGAACTTATTAGCAAATGGGGATCAGATACTTGGTTAAACAATAAGCTTGCTTTTGAGGATAATAACGTCGTTTTGTGTGATAAATATCTGAAGAGGTTGATTTCTCTTATAGAGTGACCAGAAGAAATAAATCTATTATAGCCAAATGACGGTTTATTGAGATTTTCCGATTAAATATTTAATCGGAAAAACTCAATGATATATATTTATAAGGGGATAGTGGGTGAAGTCTATTTCCAAGAGCATTAACGAGAAGAGAATGCATTCGATCTCTTCCGCAGTTTAATCTCATGTCGTTGATTTTATCTCTTCTGAGAAATAAAATCAACGGCATGAGATCAAACCGTAGAAGAGATTGATTGCCTTCTCTTCAAGTTAATGCCCTTGAAAAAGACATGACTTCATCTGCTAACCCCCTATATATGGGTAAATCGATTGATTGACTAGTTGAGGCTACCAGTCTCGGAGAAATAAAACTAATTACAAATCTGTTTTATTCCGCCAAGAAAATGAACAAACTAGGGGTGTAGAATACACCGACTGCATGTATGCTGAAGTGTAAGACCCTACCCCAACGAATTCTCTAGATATGACACTAAATAATCTGATGGTAAGCCTCCAATAATACTGGAGCTTTGGGGAATATGGTATACCGCTTCATTACCATGGCTTCCAGGTGCATTCTGGTCCAGAGTGGTAGCATCCGATAGGTTCCTATCAATGGGTCGAATAGAACTCTTTGACATTTAAACTGTGAAAACAAATGATTTATGCTAAATTGAATTGTTTGAATTAGAAGTGTTTGATCATTTAACTCTGTGTAAACAAATGACTGATGATTAATTGCTAGTTATACATCGCAATACTTAGAACCATAAAATTTTGTCGACTTACGCTAAGTTGAATTGTTAGAAATTGAACTGTTGGATCATTTAACTGTGTGCATCTACAAAATGTGTTTAAGAATCATATATTTAATATTTTTTCAAAACATTCAAAACATTTTCCCTATTCATATTCAATAAATAGAAGATGATGATTTTTCGTCCTTCTGTCGCACCCGATATAGAAATACCCAAGCAGATTTTAA
>OY757937.1:63496915-63501915 GCA_963585895.1 Sepioteuthis lessoniana | reverse complement strand
GCGATGATAGACTTCTGAACAAAGATGACATTTAGTGATTAATAATGAGGTCTGCATGGAGGCATTGTGACGTCAAGAACATTTGTACTTACATATATGTCTTTCCAAATATAATATATTCATATGTGTATTGCTGTATGGGAATATGTATGGATGAGTGAGTAGAGCTGTAAAATTAGCTCTGTAATAAGGAAATATTGAGAAAGTTTTCGTTAATCTAAACTGCTGATGTTCAACTCTGGCTGACATGAAATATGGGACTGCTGCAAATAAGGAACGCCGACATCACTATCAGACATACAGACTCACATAGTACAAATACGAACACACATATAAATAAGCAGGCATACAGAGAAGTATATATATATATATATATATATATATATATATATATATATATATATATATATATATATATGTATATATGATAATTGTTTTTGACATGATGTACAAATTTAATTAAAATATGGATTGCATCTATGTGGAGACGGTTACAAAAGTCACACCAAATAATCTATCTATCTATCTCCTTATATTATTCAACGCCAAGTCAGCAAGTGGTGGGGACAATTCTATTTTGGGATATTCTTTCTTCACTGTCCATATCATACAAAATCCAATAGAAAATGTAAAATAATAATAAATTAAAATACAGAGCTAATAATTCCATATAAAAGAAAAAAAAAAATGAAAATTACTCATATTTTTTGTAACAGTATTTATTTCAGCAGACCCTTTTTGTTAAATGTTAGATCTGCATCTTCAGATAAAGAAATCATGAGATATTGGAGAAAAAATATGCGTGATTTTTAAAGGCTTTTCTTTTATTTGGTCTATCTATCTATCTATCTCTCTCTCTCTCTATATATATATATATATATGCAAGAGGTCTGTTCAAAATGTTCTAACCTTTACCAGGAAAGATGAAACATAAATGAACGCGTTTGTTATGGAAACACTCTATCAATTCTAAAATATCTAGAAAAACTAATTCGAATTTCATAATTCCTGTGCTGGTGAGCTCACACAAAGGTGAAAGATGTTCGTCAAATCTAGAAATCTTGTAGGAACTTATATGTATGTGTGGGTAGCTGTGTGTGCTTATGTGTGTGTGTGTGCTTCTGGTATTCCTTTGGTGTTTCTCAGGTTGGTGCGTCTGATATTTGATGACGAATGAAAAAAAAACTTTGTTATTGTCGTCGTTCTATGTTTGAAGATTTGAACCTTCAGATATCCTAAGAGGAACCTATTACTTGGGGATTGATCTGGTACGCGATAATGCAACGAAACTGTCACTTCGCAAAAAATAAGGCCCCCTAGAACAATGTTTACATTTCCCAGGACTGCTCGAAGAGAGTTCTCCCAATTTCTTTTTTTATACTAACTTTGGATTGGTATCTATTTTAAATTTAGGGGTTATTTCGGCTGCACCACGCACGCACGCACACACACACACACACACACACATATATATATATATAATTTCATTAAACGTAATAGACATTTTGTGTCTACATATTTTCTTCTGGATCTGTTCGAATTCCCACATTACTTTTATCGTATTCGGGGGGAATCGATTTATGTATTTTCTATAATTGTATGTATCCTTAGTACTTTCTGCCCGACTTTGGGCCATCATCATGAGAGGATCTATTGCAAAAGTGATGTAACTTTTGTTTTAGCCTATTATTACTATGTAAGTTACATCACTTTTGTAATAGATCCTCCCCTGATGATGGCCCAAAGTCGGGCAGAAAGTACTAGGGATACATACAACTATGAACAATACATAAATCAATTCCCCCCGAATACGATAAAAGTAATATGGGAATTCGAACGGATCCAGAAGAAAATATATAGACATAAAATGTCTATTATGTTTAATGAAATTTGCATTAACGAAGAAATGCTGCCAATATATATATATATATATATATATATATATATATATATATATTATCAAGAAAAATCAGAGTCAGATTTTTCTCCTGATCCACTGGGCGAAAAGGATGAAGATTGGTCTGACTCTGTAGGCTTTACTACTTTAATATCGCTCTACATAGTATATCGAGTACTTTTTACATTTAACTTAGCTGATTCAGTCGTCGTTTTTCATCTTTTGGCTTAGCATCAAAACATTATTTGATTATTTTCAAATAGTACGGGTACCGTTAGTCATTTCTTTTTTTATTGAATTTTTTTCCTAGATATCAGTTTGTTTGGTTTGGTTTCTTTGTTTAATGGCATATCAACCTTTGTAGGTTATTTAATGCCAAAGCCATGCTCCAAGAATAACAGTAGTGGTTCTATTTAACCCATAGCTGAGAGGATAAGGGGGCTCATACCTTTCCCAAGGATATTTGCACGAATGTAAACGAAATAGCGCGACTGGAGTACGAACTCGCTTACGACGATTCCGCAGTCCATCGCTTTAACCATTACACCACGAGGACACCCCCTCATATCAGTTTGTATAATCCTTATTAGCGAATTACATCATCTCGGATTTTTTCACAATGATCAGGGAGATTGGGGTTCAATCCCAGGTCGTATCATACCAAAGACTCAAAAATGGTACTTGATGCTATTTGGCATTATAAGGTACGGATGAAGGGTAAAGTGGACCAATCAAGGAAAAGGAGTGCGCCTTTCCCTCCACCTCGACGTTATAGTTTTTCAAAAGAAAGCCTTCTGTTCGCCCTTGACTTCGGTCACCAACTTTTTTTAAATATTTTCTCGGTGCGTCATATTTTTGAGATGACCACTTTCAAGAGCTTTAACTTTCTTTAAACTTACTTTTTTTACCCTGCTTTTTAGATAAATCTTGTTCGACTCAATAAATGAAATGCACGTTGCAACCATTGCTTTAAAAGCCACTGCATAGTAATTATGATATATCCCGCTTTCTGGAAGTTGCTCGATACTTCGCTGTTAAAATTCGAAAAGAGCCTGAAGCCACTGACAGGAACCCTTCATCAAAATTTAAACGTATGCAGAGGGTCGTAATACCATCAGAACACTTAAGTTCACAGCAAATGCAATGGTTCTGGGATTCCTCAGAAACGATGAGATGTCATACCTCTTCCCTTTTTTTTCACTGGGCTAAAATTTCAATGTCGCTGACAACACAGAGTTGGTAAAAGTTATGAGAACCTAGATTAAAACAGCGTGCAATGGGTGATCGTACGTCTTCCTCCAAGACTGTATGCCGTCACATAAAACTAGAACAATCTAATCATAAATGCGTGCCCATAAACATGATCATATTCTTCCAGACACATGACGTCCAAGCTCACCAAATCTCATTACACAGGACTATTTCAGATGGGGGTGGACGAGAGAGAGAGAGAGAGAGAGAGAGAGAGAGAGAGAGAGAGAGAGAGAGAGATCAACACGAACATATCGCCGTACTAGTTCTCAAGTCATTCATAACCACGACAACAGCTGAAATTCATAAAGTCCATCTGATTCAGGCATGTCAACATTTCCAACCCCGAATGGAAGCACCTATGGATGCTAACGGTACATTACTTAAATAGATGTCAAAATACGATTCTCAAAATTATGTGTGCCCACTCGTATCAAAATACACATTATATTTTGTGTGCTATACATGTTTCTATAAATTTGTACAAATTACCAACAAGAAGCTAGACGGCAATTATACAAGAATGTTAAGTGCAATATTGAACAAGTCCTGGCAGCAACACCCAACAAGGCGCCAACTATACGGTCACCTACCACTAATCACGAAAACTATATAAGCTAGACGAACCAGACATGCCAGGCACTGCTGGAGAAGCAAGGACGAGATCGTAAGTGATGTACTCCTGTGGACCCCCGCATATCGCCAATCAAAAGCAGGACGACCAGCTCGAACATACATACAGCAGCTATGTGATGATACGGGATGTAAACCTGAAGACCTGCCAGAGGCGATGAATGATAGGGAGACGTGGAGAGAGAGGGTCAGGGATATCCGTGCTAGCCGCACGACATGATGATGATGATGATGATGATATATATATATATATATATATTGTAATAGCGTTGGTTGTCACTAATTCACTTTGTGGGTTTGTGGCGAACTAAGTGCGATATAATTTGGAGAGTGCTCAATATCTGAATAGAGCTATTAAATAATAGTACTCATAAATAAATATATATTAGACTTTATACATTTAATACCATGAAAGTTTTATTATTGTAATATAACTTGAATCACATCCCAGCATAAAATACCAATATTGTATAATATTCCAGGCTATCGATTATATGGAAATCAGACCTAACCGATAAAATGAAACGCAGTTTCTTCCAGGCAGCGGTCACATCGATACTGATATATGGACGCTACATGGACGCTAACAAAACGGCTGGAGAAGAAGCTAGATGGCAATTACACAAGAATGCTGCGTGCAATCCTGAACAAGTCCTGGCAGCAACACCCCACAAGACACCAACTGTACGGCCACCTGCCTCCTATCACTAAAACTATTCAAGTTAGAAGAACCAGACATGCAGGGCACTGCTGGAGAAGCAGGGACGAACTCATAAGAGATGTACTCTTATGGACCCCCGCACATGGCCGCGCAAAAGCAGGACGACCAGCACGAACGTACATTCAGCAGCTATGTGAGGATACGGGATGTTGTCCTGAAGACCTACCTCGGGCGATGAACGATAGGGAGGAGTGGCGAGAGAGGGTCAGGGATATCCGTGCTACCAGCACGATATGATGATGATGACATTACAATATACCAAAATTGTATAGTAGAGCATAGCATAGTATAGCATAGTATATTACAATATAACATATCCCTCTACCATGATATTTATTATGATTCTAGCCTACCATACTACACTCACTTATATATATATATATATATATATATATATATATATATATATATATTAGATGTTATATATTTAATACCATGGAAGTTTGTCTGCGACTTTAGATTTCATGAAGTTTTACAGGCAGATAATAAAAGAAAATG
>OY757937.1:63484415-63491915 GCA_963585895.1 Sepioteuthis lessoniana | reverse complement strand
AAATATTCAGATATGTAAAATGTTCATATGCATATCATCATCATCATGATGTCGTGCCGCCAGCACAGATATCCCTGACCATCTCTTGCCACTTCTCCCTATTATTCATCGCCTCTGGCTGGTCTTCAGGGTTACATCCCGTGTCCTCACATAGCTGCTGTATGTAAGTTCGAACAGGACGTCCCGCCTTCGCTTGGCCATATGTGGGGGTCCAAAGGAATACATCACTTATGAGCTCGTCCTTGCTTCTGCAGCAGTGTCCTGCGTGTCTGGTTCGTCTAACTTGTATAGTTTTCGTGATGGGAGGCAAGTGGCCGTAGAGTTGGTGTCTTGTGGGGTGTTGTCGCCAGAACTTGTTCAATATTGCCCACAACATTCTCGTGTAATTGCCGTCTAGCTTCTTCTCCAGCCGTTTAGTTAGCGTCCATGTAGTGCATCCATATAGCAGTATCGATACAACCGCTGCCTGGAAGAAACTGCGCTTCTGACGACTTTCTTTAGTTCAGGTATGAAACTTTTATTACCTTCTTGATTCATAGGTTTTCGACACGAGGAGAGAGAGACACAATTTTTACTATGCTGACCGTTCCATCTGACTCAGCAAACGCGTGGCGCATCCCGTAGGCACCAACTGGACTGGCTTCGCCTCGCCCAGCTTCGAATCTCAACTAGTCTTCCCCAGGTTCAAATCTCAATTAACTGCTTTTTTCAAAAATCACCAAAATTCCCAGCTCCTCGTTTCCGGGCATGACGTCATTCACACCCCAATCTCATTTCCTATCTAGGGTTTTTATTATGACATTTGTGATTGTTACATCCTCCGCGCACGAGCGTGAACTGCACTCAATGTGTGCACCTGATAATATAAAATGATAATATAAAAATGATAAAAATATAAAATGATAATATAAAAAAATCATTCCGCAATTATATAACAACTAGTCACCCAATTCACAAACCATCCAAATAAGACGAACAAGGCATCCGGGACCAGCTTAAGAAATAGGGACAAACACAAAAGCAGAGTTCTTGTATAGACTTCTGCACATAGACCCTGCAGTGGTCACTGACCAACAAAGATTTACGTACATTTTGAGAAATGCCGGCGGTGTAATGTTTGTGGTCGTTGGAAATGGACTTGGTGACTCAAGTTCAAACCTGGAACAAAGCTTTGTGGCATTTCACTTAACGGTACTACCCTGAGAAAGGTATGAATCCAACTATTCTCCTTCCAACTATGGATAAATACTTGGCTAAATTGGATTCTTTAACCTTAGTATGGCAACTAGCCTGGGAGAAGTAAAACTCTAAATTCAAACATGTTAAATTCCACATTTTTTAGCTATATTGAAAGGGATTTGCAATTTCTTTATGACTATTAGATTATCTATTCCAGTATTGGTTTAGAAACTGAACTACCGGTATTTTTTTGTTTCTTTATTCAATGGCATATCAACGTTTATGGGTTATTTAATTTCAAAAGTGAAAGTACTGCAGTGATACTATAAACTCATTTGCTGGGGTGGGGTTTCCATACCTTACCCAAAGATATTAGTCCGTAACTGAATATAATAGAGCGATGCAAGTTCAAACTTAGTTACTTTGAAGTCGCAGTCCAGCACTATAGTCATTACGCTACGAAGAGTCCCCACCATACAGAAACATTATTTCATAAATAACATAAGAACAGTCAATACTCGACTTCATCCTTCTAAACTCAGTATAATTTTTCGCAGTCATCCATTCTTATCGACTGCAATACCGAATTTAATTAAACTAAAAGTCTGATGAAACAAAGTCTCTTTCGAATAAACAATAATGACATTGAAAGAAATATAAGCTTCTAACGTTCTTCTTTAATCGAGTCACTGTTCTGTTAAAATCTCTGAAAAGTAGAAGATGCCAAATTCTCCACGAATGTTAACTGAATAATACGAAAAGAAACTAAGTGGGGAATTGAAACCGTCACTGTAGATTACCTTGAATCAGTTAAAAATTTAGTTGTAGTATGACAAGGTTTTGTAATTATGCAGTTTTAAAATACTTTTTTTTTTGGCTTCTGATCACATTTTTCCATAAACTGATCGACATTATTTTTTATGTAATAATCTCGTGATGGGATACACCACTAGCAAAGCTTTTACAACGTTTGGTTGGCCCAGTTTAACAGCCCAGTTGGCTGGTGCTGTAAAATACAGTGATGCATCTCTGCTGAGGGGTAAGACCCCCTTCTCCAGCGAGTGTGACACTAAGACACGATACAAACTAATGGTGAGACTCCAGTTATGCTGAAGCATTGCGAGATGCGGAGTTCCACTTCATTGCCATCGATCCCAGGTCTGCTCTGGCCGGATTGGTAACACCTAATAGGCTAAGAGCCAAATAGAACTGTATAGGGCAAATAGATCTATATGACATTTAATCTGCGTACTTATGCTAAATTAAATTGTTTCAAATAGAACCGTTTTTATATCTAACTTTGCGTAAACAAATGACTGATGTTTTATTGAATTGTCAGTAATACATAGTAGTACTTAGAACAATTTAACTTTGTTGGCATTCTAAACTGAATTGTTTGAAATTGAACTGTTTGATCATTTAACTGTGTAAACAAATTACCGATGTTTAATTGAATTGTTAGGGTTGAATCGCAAAATTGAAAACATTTAACTGGGTACAAACAAACGTTTAATAGTAAATAGAATTATTCATATTAGATAAAAATATGTGTAACCATTTAACTGTGAGCAAAAAAAGAAATGGTGAGCTCAGGCTCTTTTAAAAATGTTATCTATAAAATGTCTTTAGAAATCAAAAATTTGATATATATGTATAAAAAGGATTTGTCTTTGAATAACCTACAATGGTTTATATGCCATAAAACCAAACCAAACCAAACCAAACCACGTTTGGAACACTATTTGAAAGCATACTGACCACCATAATCTATTTACTCAAAGTCTCCCCATTGTCAATATAGTGAGAGTTCACCTGTATCCTTTTTAAAGCCGTGAGATTAACCTTCTACACAGAAGAGATAGGCTCTAGAGGGCAGTCGTTACTGGCAGTACTTGTCCCTTTCACTAAAAGAACTAAGGGCTTGGCTTATTACCAGGTGCTTAAGGTGCCACAGGTGGAATGCCTACAGAGACTAGAGAATTAACATTATATTACGGTATTCTTGCTCACTTCGTAGTTCCAACATTAAAGTCAAATTATGTCACATTCAAGTATAGTGGCAGTTGAATAAATACTATGTCAATAAGGCAAGTTATCAACTTGGACTTCATATTCATTCTTATGTCCCTCCGCGACAACCATATGTAGAAACAGCTAATCATTATTCCCTTGGCTTCTGTTTTTTTTTCCTTCGCTTGTATCAGCCACTAGGACATCAATACCTCAGAGAATTTTATTTCATATGTTTTAGGGAAGAATATTGTTCAACGTGACTTCAAGCGTTATGGTGTTTGAACATAAGTGTCTAAAAGAGTAAAATCTTAGAGAATTTTATGGATCTAATTTTGTCTAATAGATTGTTTTGTGCACATATCATTTGTCAGCATGTCTTGCACAGTTCCCAGAGGATAATCTTTTCAAATCCAGTCAACTTTTGTATTCTCTTTTTGCTTCTTTTGCTTATTATGTGACTATTTCATTTTTAACCCCACATGATTTACACTAACCATTTTTTCTGCTCGTTTATAAACTTTCACTTTCACAATTAGTTTTTATGCAATTATTTTGTACTGCAATTAAAAGAGCTTCAGTTTCGCTTTTCAGGTGTCCATTCTTTGCTATCTCCAAGTGATCTCATGAAAATTACTTTATTTTGACGCTTGAATTATCCGTACAGTTCTTTTACTTGCTATTTCTATTTTTCTGGTTTTTTTTTGTTGTTTTGTAATTGTTGCTTTCTTGATATATAGTTGTTATTGCCAAGAGTTAACTTAGTTATCTCTTTTTTCATACGCACAGAGACCACAGCATTTCCCTAATTGGTAAACATCTATTTTTTCCAAGAATATCTAATAAAACCAAAGTTAAATTTTCTTCTGCAACTAAAATGGGCACGACCATAATCTTTGTATCTCAACATTCCCAATTGCTAAGTAGAGTTCTTATGTTATTGCCAATTTTTATTTTATTTATTTCGTTTTCATTTGACTGGTGTGCCGCAGTAGCCAATATCTCCTCACTGTTAAGCAAGGCACCCCAGGTGGTGAAATTGTTTGCAAGCTAGACAAGCAAACCTTCGCGATTTAGTTTGAGTCTCATTATGTGCCCCATTCATATAAACTTGTGGCACATTCAAGCTAGATTCTTAGTAAATTACAACAAGCTGACAAGCCCAATTCAATTTACTTTCGGTTACCAGAATGAGATTTCTCTCTTGGTGAAAATATTGGACAACAATATATCTGAGAATTTTATCAAATATTTTCTAGGAGAAATTCTGGTTTACGGTGACACTATTTGTTTATAAGGTCTAACATAAGTGTTTTTTTTTGTTTTTTTGTTTTGTTTTTGTTTTTTGTAATTATTAATTTTACATTTGTAACTTCCATGTTTTTGCTTTTATGATTGTCACATTATTTTTATGTTTTCACTTTCTGCTTATGTAGGTATAATTAGTAAATAGAACCGGAAATTTGTTGAATAAAACTTATACGAAAATATATCAGAAATGGGTGTGGAAAGCAGAAACAGAAACGCGAGTAAAATATTTTGTTTAGAATATCGAAGGAAAAAAAATTGGACATGCCAAAAATATGATAATATAATCAATCAGAAGCAGAAATTTATGAAAAGAACGCGGAACAAGAGGAAAAAGAAACGAGGTTAAAAAAAAACCCACAAAAAACGAAAAAAACAAAACAAAAAAAAACACGAAAAAACAAAAAAAAACAAAACAAAACAAAAGCAAACAAATGAAATTGGATGTGGGAGAAGAAAGAAGAATGAGCCAAGAAGATATTGAAGGAGAACTGTTAGAATAGAAGGAAGATAGGTAAAAAATGACCACAAGATATCAGGAGTAGAAATTTATGAAAAGAACGAGAAACAGAAAAAGAAATGAAGATGAAAGAAAAAAGAAATACAATTTGAAGGGAGAAATAAGAATAAGATAAAGATGATGAGGGAGAACTGATAAAATAGAAGGAAGAGCGGAAAGAAATTCTTACAAAAAATCAAAAGAAGAAATTTATAAAAAGATCGAGGAACGAGAAAAACAAAAAAAAAATAAATAAATAAAGGAATAAGGGTAAAAGAAAAAAGAAAACAACAAAAAAAAACAAAAAAAAAAAAAACAAAGAAATAAGGGTTAAAGAAAAAAGTAAAAGGATTTGAGGAGAGAATGAAGAATAAAATAAAGATAAGAAGGGAGAATAAGTAGAACAGAAAAAATTGTGCTAAGAGAATATCAGAAAAAAATGAATGAGAAAAAAAATCAGAAGTGGCAGGAGTTTATGTCTGGACAGTAAAATGTGTTGTTCAATATCCAATTCTGGTTTGTTTGTTTTCTTTGTTTAATGGCATATCACCTATCGGGGGTTATTTAATGTCAAAGTCATTCTTGTAGAACATTAAACTGTTAAACTCATAGTTAAAGGGGTCGTACATTTTCGAAATAAATTTGTACGAATGTGAAAGTAATAGCGCGACGAAATCGCTCTCTATGTTTTCATAGCCTACACGTTAACCACTACACTACGAGAGAACCCTCTTATGTAAATGATTTATTGTATGATTGATTCTTATGGCATGTCTAAAGGTTATGGAAATTCCGTTCACTGTACATTTAAATTCACATTTTATGTACTTGTCCACAGTTATATGATATCAAGTATTCCTATCAAATAAAAGTAATTTGCACTCACTTGAATGGTTTTAAGTATTCCTATCAAATCCAAATAATTTGCACACACTTGATTGGTTTCAATTATTCCTATCTAATCCAAAAAAATTGCACACATTTGAGAAGTTTCAAGTATTCCTATCAAATCTAAATTTGCACACATTTGAAAGTTTTCAAGTATTCCAATCTAATCCAAAATATTTGCCTACACTTGAATGGTTTCAAGTATTCCTATTTAATCCAAATAATTTACACACAATTGAATGGTTTCAGCAATTCTTATCTAATCCAAATAATTTGCACACACTTGAATGGTTTCAAGTATTCCAATGTAATACAAATAATTTCTATAGTTTCAAGTAATTTTAGGGGGCGGAAGGAAAATATGGAATGGTTTTTAAAACGTTTATTTAGTCTGATTTGTCCAATTTTTGAAAAAAGCATGATAAATCTTGATTTTCTTGAATAGATTTATTAATCATGCACTTTTTAAAATTAAGATTCTGCCCAATATAACTGTGCAAGAAAAGAAACGACAAAGAAACTGCGATTTGTTTAACGCCGAAACCAAGCCAAAGTTTCTTAGTATATACATAAAGCAAAGATTTTTTTTAAAAGAAGAAGAGCCTTTAAGGGAAAAGGAGGAAGTGGAGGATTGAGCCAAAAACGAAAAAAGGGTTTTCGCTATGGCATTTAAGATGGAATCACTAGGAAAGCACGCCAATGAATTGAAAGTCCACGAGAAAACTGTGTGGAGAGCAATTAAACAATATTCAGGCCCAGACTTTAAGTCTCTTGATTACGCTATTTTGGGCTTTTTAGAAAATCAAACAAATGCAAATTCCCATCCAAAGTTTGGTTTTTTTAAGATTGTTTTTTTAAAGAGGAATGGAATAAAATGTATGAAGAATTTAAAGGCATGCGAATCGTTTTGAAGTCGTGTTGGTTCAATAATTGAAAAGAAAAAATGGGGCCATAATGAATAAATTTACTGTTTTGTGTCTATCTTATTTTGTTTATGTTGGATATCGCCTACCTTTTCAGCATAATGAGCTGTTCCATCTGCCATATATGGCATTAGCGGAGATCATTCTGGGAATAAACCTACAAGTCAGACCAGAAGAGCCGTTCCTATTGTTGAAGTATATCATTACTCTATCACAATTCCTATGTTCTTGTTACTAACAGTCTCTCTCTTGTAAATACTCTTTCCTGTAAATATAACTATTTACCTCACATATCGTGGTTTGTCTTATTATTACTACTACTTGTGTTCACTAACCAGAAGACAACAGTTTATTATTTAGAATTAAGATTTATCTTATTTTCTAATAGCGTTGTTTTTTTTTATTCAACTAGAATATTCTTAATTTTACTTTTGCACACTGTATTTCAACTTGATATTAATTATTCGTTGGTACAATTGTATATTTGTAAGTAACCAATAATTACACGTTGTAAACAATTATTGTTTCATTCTTAGTGCAAATACTTTATAGTGGTAGAGTATCAATTATTTCTATCAAATAAAAATACTTTTGAATAGATATTCTTGACACATATATGGATTCCTTACAAGTAGTATCACTCTAAGTCAGAGTGTACCCGGGTGTAATGGATTTGGTTTGTTTTAGTTTTGG
>OY757937.1:63431915-63479415 GCA_963585895.1 Sepioteuthis lessoniana | reverse complement strand
TGATAAACGATATTCAGGTCAACAATATTTTCGCACCAATTCTAACGATTTATTATAGAAAATGTTCTCTTTGCATTGGTTGATGGGATGTGACATTTCAGCGGATTTTTCGATAGCATCTTCCGCTTTTTTATGACTTCCTGAGTGCAAGTCGGATTATTTTCATCGTCTTGTGATTGGACTCAAGAGACATTAGTAGGTTTTTCTACTGCTAATCTTGTTCTCTAAAAGCTTTTACGCTTGATATTAGCTGATAACTTGCTGTTCACGAATAAAACTACTTTTACTACTTCTACTACTACTTCTACGTCTACTACTACTACTACTACTACTACTACTACCACAAAAAAACTATTAATACTGCTTCTGGTAATACTACAACAACTACTGTTACTACTACTACTACTTTTACTACTACTACTACTACTACTACTAATAATAATAATAATAATAATAATAATACAGGGTGTCAAAGCAAAATTTGGAAAATCATAGTATAATAATAAATAACTTTATTATAAAACAAGATTAGTTTTAATTGTAAAATTCAACAAGAAACTTTTTTATGCTTGATAACATCAAAGAACTGGAAGTTATTTGTGTTCACGAAATGCTCTACTACTACTACTACTACTACTACAAATAATAATAATAATAATAATAATAATAATAATAATAATAATAATAATGACGATAATCAACAAGAAGAAAAGAACTCGACATCGGATGTATTTTCCCATTCCACTCATAAATGTGTTAATAAAACGAAAAGCTGAATCTTGCCAGAGGATTGAAAAAGCTGTGGGACATGAAGGTGACGGTGCTACCATTAGTAGTTAGGGGCGGGGGCTTTTGAAATGGTCTTCACGGGCCTGGAAAAAGAAACTTGGGTAACATGAGATGACAGGAAGAATCGAGATGATACAAACCACAGAACTTTAAAGACCAACTAGACCACTTAGAAGAAACCAAAGGAGACTTGCTGTCACATAAACTTCAATGAAATACCACCGAGTTAAAACTAGTATGAAAAACTCGCAAGAAATGAATTAACAACAACAACAACAACAACAACAACAACAACAATAATAATAATGAAATTAATTATTATTATTATTATTATTATTATTATTATTATTATTATTATTATAATGACTTTGCTGTCCCGGCTGACCACAGAATAAAACTGAAAGAATGTGAAAAGAGGGATAAGTACCTCGACCTTGCTAGGGAATTGAAAAAACTGTGGAACATGCCAGTGACAATTATACCAATTGTAATTGGTGCGTTTGGAACAGTAACTAAAGGATTACTAAAGGGGCTAGAGGACTTGGAAGTTGGCGGACGAGTGGAGGCCATCCAAACGACAGCATTACCGAGAACGGCCAGAATACTAAGAAGAGTCCTGGAAACTTGAGGAGACTTGCTGTCACTCAGACTCCAGTGAAAATCCATCGGCTAACGCTGATGTGAAAAGCTCTAATAAGTGAATAATGATAATCGGCCTTGCCAGAGAATTGAAAAAAGTGTAGAATATGAAAGTGATGGTGATACCAAGTGTAACTGATGCTCTTGGTACAGTCACCAAAGGATCAGTACAGGGACTAGAGGACTTAGAAATAAGTGGACGAGTAGACACCATCCTGCCAACAGCATTGATGAGATCGGACACAATACTAAGAAGAGTCCTGGAGACTTGAGGAGACTTGCTGTCACTCAAATTTCAGTGAAAGACTCTAATAATAATAATAATCCACCATGTCGGCGAGGTTTAAAACATACTGACTCTATCCTTAGCCGATTCCCCCTCCCCCCAAAAATTGGGTATGATACTTAACTGCATCTGATTGTGAGGGTTAAGGCCTAGAGTTTTGGGAAGTGTTGATTACCCCGTCACAGTAATTACATCAAGCTCTACTCTAACCTGGAGTGGTAGCACCTGCTAGAACCCTATCTCAAGTTTAAATATATCTGATTAAAAACCTATTTTCATTTGATAAAGAAAAAAAAAACTTTTGAGAAACTATACAAATAAATTTACAATGAAAGAAGTTCCCTTACTTCAAGGATTAAAATGACACTTGACTTATAATAACCCTAGGTGGGTTGACATATCTTTAAACTGAATACATTAACTTTTATAAAGATATATGATAATAATTATGAGATGTTAAACAGTACGTTGGTTTGTTTTTATGGCATTTCTACCACTGTTGGTTATTTAATGCAAAACTATGTTTTTACGTTTATGTTTTTATATACACATTAATTTTTTTCTCAACAAATATATTAAATACATAATTTGTGAACACATTTTGTAGATACACACGGTTAAATGATCAAACAGTTCTATTTCTAACAATTCAATTTAGCATGAGTCAAAAAGTTAAATGATTCCAAGTATTGTTATGTGTTACGTTGTGAAATGGCTATCGTCGTAAAAAATAGACACGGTGACCCGAGATCAAATCTGGATAAGACTGTTTGGATTTCACATTACGCTAAAAATTTTTGGAAAGATACTAATCCTACTATTATATGGGTAAATAGTAAGCCAATCCAATTGGGAGAAGGAACATTATTTAGTCAAACATGTTAAACTCGTACAGAGGGGTTGGTAAACACACACACACACATATATATATATATTACCATTTGTAGTTGCATCGGTATGATATTTAGTGTTTACTACACAAACATATAGAAAAGTGAGGAACGATAACAGATCGCATAAAAAAGAACAAAAAAGAATAGATTTGTTCTAAAATTAGTCAGAAAAACAGTATAATTTCTTTTGTTATCCAAATAGATTTTGTAGTTAGGACGAAAAGAGTCAGATGTGATACTTCAGAATAAAACCATATTGATTGTTGATATGATGACGTACATCAACTGAATATTATCCAGAGAAGAGGTAAATGGTACCTACACAAATAAGTCGATATGATGATGACTGGTCATGGAGCAGGATATTTTATGAGCGAGTGTATATCAATTCAAGATTTTTTTTAACAATATGTACATAAGGCTGATATTTTTTAACAACGGCGCGAAATTATACACCGAGGTTAACTGAAATTTTATAAGCACACATTCAAGAATACGCACACACACACACACACACACACACACACACACACACACACACACACACACACACACATCTATATATAAATATATATATAGATGTGTGTGTGTGTGTGCGTGTATGTGGAAAAAAACAGTAAATTAATCAGACTGTATAAAAATGTACAGAGACGAAAAAGCACCAGTTCTTCATTGAATGATTTTATTCCTAGAATTATTTGGTAACGATTAACGTATAGTTTTATCATACGTCCTGATCCCGACATTAACGGATTAAAGATAAAATTGGCAGACACGAGGTGTCTGTCAAATTGAATCAAACATATTATTGGTCTAAATTTCTGAGATGACGCTTGATAATTTCTGTAATGAAGCTTGATAACTAGTACCCGGTTATGGTTAACGGAATTAAAATCATCTACAATTAAGGATTAGATAAAAGTTTAGGTTAAACGTCTGTTGCGGTCTCCTGAGTTTGACATGAAACAACTAAAGAAGGCCAAAGATGTTGTGAATATAATAAAAGGAAGACATTAATTAGAACAGTCTAAAGCAGCTACCCATAATGCCTGAGTAAGAGATGCTTGGTTTTTTTTGGTTTTTTTTCAATGGCATATCAACCTTTGAAGGTTATTTAATGCCAAAACCATTCTCCTAGAAGAACAGTATTGGTACTATTTAACCCATAGCAGGGAGGATATGGGTGTTCATACCTTTCCCAAGGGTATTTGCCCGAAAGTGAACGTAATAGCGCGTCTGGAGTACGAACTCGCGTTCTACGATTCCGCAGTCCATCGCTTTAACCCTTACACCACGCGGACACCCCCGTAAGAGATGCTGATGCCTACTCGGCAGTAAGAGTGGCCATATGAACGACAACACTCAATTTTGGCACCTCCAGGACTGACGGAAAGGCGCTCTGAGAAGCCAGATCAGATCAAAATGATGTTCATGTCAAGCCCTTGTACCAATATAATTTTATTGACTGTATTCTTCAAATTGCTTTAGTAGCAACCAAACAACTTGTGATTTTGATTTTAAATTTGATAGACGGCGGTCTCCAAGGGTCAATCACGTTGGTAAAAGCAAGATTTTCAGCTTCCTGTGTATGACACTAAACATCCAATGGTGAGGTTCTAATCAGGGAGTTTAGAGAATTACCATCTCGTTCCACTTCTTGTTGTAGTGGGAGTACCTTTTACGGTCCTATCTATGGGTCAAGTTGAACTGTTTTAATTATCTACGAAGGATTACTTTCATTATTATTCATTAGAGTTTTTCACATCAGTGTTAGTTGATGGTTTTCAGTGGCAGCCAGTCTCCTCAAGTCTCCCGGGCTCTTTTCAGTATTCTGTCCGTTCTCAATAAAGTAGTAGTTTGGATGGCCTCCACTCGTCCACCAACTTCCCAGTCCTCCAGTCCCTTTTGTAATCTTTTAGTTACTGTTCCAAACGAACCAATTACAATTGGTATAATTGTCACCTGCATGTTTCATAGTTTTTTCAATTCCATAGAAAAGTCGAGGTACTTATCCTTCTTTTGACATTCTTTCAGTTTTATTCTGAGGTCAGCCGGGAGAGCAAAGTCGACAATTTTGCAAGTTGTCTTCTTTTAATTGATTATTATTAGGTCTGGTTACTGTCCGAGATTAGGTGATCCATGTGTATGTCAAAGTCCCATAGGAGTTTACGTGTGTTATTTTCTAGGACAGGTGCTAGGTTGTGCATATATCATTACTTGGTGTGGTCAAATTTAAACCACTTGCACATTTCTCATGTCTAGTCTTATATTTCCTCTGAGCTTATTATTATCATCATCATTATTATTATTATTATTACTTATTTGAAACCATTCAGTAATGTATAAATGGTTCATCTTAGATAGGAATACTTGATAAATATCATAGATGAAAAGAATTACTGATGTTAGATTGTAACACTCGAAATCATTAAAACGTGTGCAAAATAAAGTTTAACATTAAATGGATTCATCAGCGTTGGATAGTTGAGTGAATTTCAATCCTGTGTGAAAACAAATGATTAATATTAAATAAAATTATTTGTGTTAGGAAACAATTTTTTTTTACAAACAAATGATTAAGGTTATTAAGAATTATTAGTGTGTTGTATCGTGGTAAGGAAGAGATACACAGTGAAATAAAGAATGAATTATTTATTAACTGAAGTGGTACAATCCAACAATTATTATAAGTCTCGCGCTGTGGGAGTTACATCCGAAATTGGTCTTACTACTGACCGAGATCTTGCAGAACATCGTGCTTAAGAAACGCGACGTCTTTTATACTTCCACGATACCGGAAGTCACATGTTACGGGCCGCTAAATAACATAGTGTTACATAGCATTACTTAAAACCATTGAACTGTGTGCAAAAACGTTTAAAAAAGAAAGAAACCGCACACACACACACATATACACACATATATATATATATACAAAAATTTTCAACTCTAAAAAGAGATTAAAGTAGCCTAAGTTTTCATGTCTCTGTATTTTCCGTTACCGATTCTTCAGCTGGGCTAAAATGAAGACCTCATTAATACTGGTTGGTTGGTTTGTTGGGTTTAATGGCATATCAACCTTTGTAGGTTATTCAATGTCAAATCCATTTTTATGTAAATAATCTGTTCTATTTAAAACAATTCAGTTTAACATAAGTACACAGTTTAATTGTCAAAAACATTTCTATTTCAAACTATTCAAGCAATTATATGTAACAATTCAGTTAAGTGTAAGTACAGTTTTTAAGTCGAAAAACAGTTCTATTTCAAATAATTCAGTTAAGCATAAGCACATAGTTTAAATGTTAGTACGGTTTAATTGTCAAAATCATTTGTATTTCAAGATATTCGGTTTAATCAAACAGTTCAGTTTAGCAGAAGTATGCTGTTAGTTCTATTTAACCCATAGATAGGGCCCTATCAGGTGCTACCACTCCGGGCTAGAGTAAACCTGTGAGCAATGGCAATAAAGGGGTACTCTGCATTCCCCAAAGCTCCAGCACTGCTGGAATCTCTCTATCAGATTGGTTTGTGTCATTACCAGGACACTCGTTGGGGGGGGATCTTACCCCTCTGCTGAGGTGCAGTCAGTGTATTCTACAACCCTAGCCGACTAGGCAACTCTTCATACTGACGAGCCTTTTTATGCATAGAGCACTTTATTAGATATGGTATGTAATCATTCGTGGATATTTTAATAGCAAAGACATAATTGGAGAAGAACAGGGGTCTGGGAGAATAAAAACGTTCCTCCTTCCACAAGAGTTTTAGTCGGAAAGTGAACGTTTGAAATCGCAACTACGATGTCGTAGTTTAGTATGTTAGCCACTACCCAATGGCGATTTACCTATATATATATATATATATGGGGGGTCTCTGTGTGGTATGTATCCTATTAAAGGCGTCATCAAGGAGCCATTGTTATCAATGTTTGACATATCATCAATAATGTATCATCTCTTATGTGGGCTTCTTTTGCAACCATTCCAGACTGACTGTCGCTGTCATCTTTATCTTGGTAAATCGCTCTGTCCCACGGGAGAAGAGCTCCTTAGTTGTCATCAGAATCTGAGGAGTTAATCTCTTCCTAAGCTTGGCAGAAAGCTACAGTCTCTTTGAAATGAAGATGGCTTCAAGTGTGGGGATGGAAGGAAGGGAAGCAATACTACTAATTTGATTTTGAAAAAAATTTTTTTTTTCATAAACATAAGTTGACCTCAGGTGTGTAGTAGGAAAATTAGAATCTGGCTGAAATATTGCTGATAACAAAAACCTGTTATTTTAAAAAGTGTCTCATAAACAGATACTTGTCAAAGACAAAACGATCTATTATTTCCTCTTTTCTATTATTCAAATAAATAACAGCACATTTTATTTATTTATGAATATTTTTTTTCTAAATACAATACCAAAACATCTACAGGATCTACTTGATACCATATAACTGTTCAAAACACAATTGTTTAATATTGACTATTATTATTATTTACTTAAAATCCATGTCAAAGTAGACAAGACTGAAAACATTTGCTTTAATCAAAGAGGCGACATCTCCAGACTAAAAGGTGGGGTTTTGAAACTAGTGGACAAGTTCACCTACCTAGGAAGCAGTATCTCATCAACCTAGACAGACATCCACACGCAACTAGCAAAGGCACGGACAGCTATCGATAGGCTATCTGTCATAGAGATGTCAGACCATACCGCAGTTTTTTTTTTTTTTTTTCTAGCAGCGGTCGCGTCAATACTACTATATGAATGCCCTACATGAACCCTAACTAAACGTATAGAGAAAAAGCTTGAAGGCAATTACAAGAATGCTACGAGCAATACTGAACAAGTCCTAGAGGCAGCACCCTGAAAAAAAATGCTGTATGGCCACCTACCATCCATCACGAAAAATATGAAAGTTAGACGAACCAGACACGCGGGACACTGCTGGAGAAGTAAGGATGAACTCATAGGCGATATACTACTGTGGACCCCTTCACAAGGACGAGCAAAGGCAGGACGACTATCTAGAACCTATATACTGCAGCTCTGTGCCGATACGTGATATAGTCGAGAATGACCTCCCGGGAGCGATGGACGATAGAGACGGGTTGCAAAAGACGGACAGGGAGATCCGTGTTGGCTGTGCGATATGATGATTAAGAAAATACATATGAGAGTTTGTAAAATATTGGTACTAGAAATACTTGAAATCATACATCTGAATGCAAATAAATTTTTATTATGAAATAGGAAGTATTACTTTAATCCATATTTCATATTTGATAGAAAAACTTGAAATGAAACCACGGTTCGAAAATTAATTATATCCGATATGAATACTTGAAACCATATAAATGTGTGCAAATTATTTGTATTATATGAGATTACCTGATATTTTATGGCTGTGTGCAAACCAAATGTTTCTTGATAAAAAAAAATCTGCAGCAGATTACTGAAAATATTTATGATTATACATAAATATTTAGTTGTCTGTTTATCAGTGTTTTATAGCTTATCAGCCCATGTGGGTTATTTAATGCCATGTCCAGTTGATCTGTTCACACATACACACACACACACACACACACACATATATATATATATATATATATATATATATATATATATATATGGGGGGGTGCGTGTATCTGTGTGTGTATTTACCAATTTCTCCGTCAATTCTTTTAGCAGATTTTAACATGTTTGAATTTTTAAGTTTTCTTTCTCCTCGACTGGTTGCAATACCTAGGTTAAAGAGTTGTCTACCTATGTATTTTACCCATAACTGGAGGGAGAATGTTCGTTTCATACCTTTCTTAAGGGTATTAGCACTATTTGAAATGCAAACAGCCTCGTCCAAGATTTGAAATCGTTTTGCTATGTCCATATCCTACGACAATCTACACTCCGGCACGGAAGAAAAAGAGACAGAGAGACAGACAGACAGACACAGACACAGACTGACAGAGAGACCGAGAGAGACAGAGAGAGAGATAGAGGGACAGGGTGTGTCTTTGTGTATGTGTGTAATTTGTAAGTGAATAATCTGTCTGTAATTATCTTCAAAGGAGTCAGAGCACAGAGTAAAAAAGTTTCAACTATTACTATTTGAAACTAATACTTTGGTTTGGTTTTATGCCATATCAACCATTGTAGGTTATTCATGCTAAATCTCTCTCTCTCTCTCTCTCTCTCTCTCTCTCTATATATATATATATATATATATATATATATATATATATATATATATATTAAATATACGATTTCTAAACACATTTTGTTGCTAAAATTTATTTCAGTCGATTAAATATTTTCACTTATTTCTATCTAATACGAATAATTATATTTAATATAAATCATTTGTTTGCACACAGTTTAATATTTTCAAGTTTTGCTAAGTATCACTAACAATTTAATTAAACATCAGTCATTTGTTTACACGCAGTTATATATGAAAACAGTTCTATTTCAAGCAATTCCGTTTAGCATAAGTATACAGTTTAAATGCCAAACAGTTCTATTCGACCCATTGATAGAACCTTATAAGGTGCTAACCCTCAGGGCCAGGGTAGACCAGTGAGCGATTGTAATGATGAGTTTCTTTGCATTCTTCAAAGTTCCAGCAATAGCGAAACTTTCCCATCAGATTGTTTAGGTTCATATCCAGGACACTCTTTATAGTATAGTCTTACCCATGGGCAATAGGACACTCATTGGAAGAGTCTTACCCCTCTGCAGAGATGGTGTTGGTGTATTCTATAGCCCCAGCTGACTAGGTCCCGGAAACTCGTAGGAGTAGTCTTACCATTCTTCAGAGATGCCGTTGGTGTATTCAACTTCTCCAGCCAACTGGGGCACTGAGCACTTATCGAGGAAGTCTTACCTCTCTGCAGAGATGCAATCGATGTATTTTGCTGCTCTGGCCGACTGGGACACAGGACACCCATTGGGGGAGTTTTAACATTCTGTATAGTTGTATTCTGTGTATTCTGCAGCTCTAGCCGACTGGGCCCCGGATACACATTTGGAGAATCTTACCACTGTGACTGTGGACGATGTAGGAGACAGTTGGTTTGTCTGCCATTGAGGCAGACAGTTGAAGTTGAAGTCTGATCATGGAGTTCTGCAGACCTCTACCGACAGAGATCTTGGGGGCAACAGGTTGCGCAGCGCGTTTGTTAGGTCAGATAGTACTGTCAGCTTAGTAAAAATTGTGTGTCTCTCTCCTCGTGTCGAAAAACTAAAGTCAAGAAGTTAATAAACTTTTCGTACCTGAACAACGGAGAGTCGCCAGTGTTTCGTATTTCCCTGCATCTGTATATGTGTATAGTTGTATAGTTGTGACTATACAACATTTTGAATGGTAAGGTGTCGTATCCCGGACACGCTGGAAGTGTTTTATCTCCCAACTGCCCGTGGTGTAGTCGTTATCGTCTTAGGAAATGGACACGGCGACACGAGTTCAAATCCTGGACGAGACTGATTGCATTTCACATAGCACTAATACCCTTGGGAAAGGTGTGAATCCAATAAGTCTCCCTCCTGCTATGGGTAAATAGTAGGACAGACTAGGTTCTTCAGCCTCGGTTAGGCAACTAGTCTAGGAGAAGGAAAACTCTGAATTCAAACCTATTAAACTCCGCTTAAAAAATTGACCTTGTGTCATATCCTGCCCGAGCGGAGGGGTTGGTAAATAGTATCTCCCAACTACCCCAGCCAATTTGGTTAATAAACATTTACTCAATAATCCAATATCATGAGTTTGTCCCTACTAATTCATCAGTACTCAAAATGTCTTGTTCATTTTACTTGGATAGTTTGTGAGATGGAATGTAAGTGGCCGTCTAGTTGCTGTTTTTTTTTATGCTACTTCCAGAATTTTTTTAAAAAGGGGGCCCAGCATATTCATGTAGTTTCCATCTAGCTTTTCCGGTAGACGTTTCGTTAAAATCCCACTGGTGCAACGATACCATAGTACCATTACGATTACGGCTTGGAAGAATTATCGTTTTATTTTATCAATGAAATTAGATTTACTTTTCAACTGAAGACCGTGCTTTACCGATGGATATATCAAAAGTGCTTCATCTTAAACCATGCAATTGCTTGAAAAAAAGTGGTTTCGGCGTTAAATAACCCAATCTGAGTTTTCCTCCCGTAAATCTAACCAAGCACTCACCCAACCAACCAACCTCCTTATCTACCTTCTATTTATTTTCATCCTTTTTTGTTATAACGTTAATAATAAACTCGTTTTATTTTGTTTTCCATTTGTCTGGTAAATTTTCTCTTGTCTACCCTCAGACCAAGCTACGGTCACCTCCATCATTCTCAAAACTGTCTTTCTTATCAAACTCAAGATCTTTATAAAACAAAGATCACACACACACACACACACACACACACACACACACACACACACACACACACACACACACACACACACACATGTTCCCTCTCCACCAAACTTATATTATCAATTGAAATCAGTTGTGCTTATTCTATTTTTTATTTCCTTTACACGTCTCATAATTTATTGATAATTTTGATTGATCGACGGACTCTGATTAAATCACGAATTTCAATGCAAGAAAAATAAATATAACTAATTTATATAAAAAAGTAAGTGAAACTATGGAACATTATTTTAACATAATTAAAATGTCCAAACTGTTATGAATTTTAAAATGGAAATTTATTTCTGATTACAAGCATATAGATAATTATGCATGAGCTTAAAAATGCAAACCATTATACATTAACATATTTCTCTCCCTCCCTCCTTCTTTCTCTCTCTGCTGAAATCTATCTATCTATCTATCTATCTATCTATTTAATCACTTTTGAAAGTTCATTCTCTTCTCTCTCTTTGATGAAGTATGTGTATGTCCCCCGCTCTCGTTTTCTTTCTCTGTGTCCATCTGTTTCTATCTACCTATCTATCTATCTCATTACTTTCGAAATGTCTTTCTCTCTTTTTTACCTTCTCTGTTGTAGTATGTGTATGACCCTCTCTCTATCTCTCTCGATCTATCTATCACTTTTGAGAATTCTCACTCTTTTTTGCTCTGTTGAAGTATGTATATTCCCCCACCTCTCTCACTCTATCTATCAACCAATCTACATATCCCTGCTCTCATTTTGGAGTGTTCTTTCGCTCTCTCTCTCTCTCTCTCTCTCTCTCTCTCTCTCTCTCTCTCTCTCTCCTTTACGTTGAAGTACATATTCGTTCCCCTCTATCTTCTTATCTATTAATCTATCTTTACCATCACTTTTAAGAGTTCTCTGATTGTCTCTCCCTCTTTCTGTTTCTGTGGAAGTATATGTATACCCCATTTCTCTATTAGGACCACCATAAAAAGGGTCAAAGTTATCTCCCCTTGACCATTTAAGGGACAGTTAATTCCCAGCTTATAGGTACATGCTAGGACACAGAAAAGGACACTTCCACCATGACAACGGGAACGCGGCACGCAGGACTTTTGCAGGCTCTCAAAGACTATGTCTTTATTTAATCTTAACGACCATGAGCTGAACTTATTTTCCACAAAAATAAATTCCCTAGTTTATCCCCAATACTCAGCGGGTGTGTTATTTTTCCGTAACAGTTTTATTTCGTTATGTTAAAAACAACAAAACTGGCGACGAACATCACGTGGAACTATTCACAACGTGTATTGGCACGTTAAGAAACTGACAAGTAGAATTTACTTCATTGCGTGGAGTGTAGAATTTCAGAAACTAGATTTTAGACGTCGAATTTCGTGGACACACAAAATAACGCCAGGTACGTTGAAAACGAAACATATTTTTTTGAAAAAATTCTCTTGCTTCCGGAATTATTCTTTTCCATTCCATGTAGTGAAATAATAGATTCAAATACTCTCTGATAGATTCTGCAACAACAATTAAGGTTCATGGAACTCTTCTCAGAGAGACTTGGGACTTTACAACAATCAAATCTTTCATCAACGAAACTAATATCTGGACAAGCTCTCGAAAATTCCATCGTAAATTCCACTACGATAAAGAGGCAAACACAACCTTCGCAACGTGGTTCGCTCGTTATCAGGATCTCTTTAAAGATGATTTTGGAGAGCAAACGGATTGCTGGAAAGTAAGGCTCCTTTTACGCAAAATCGGTTCGAGTGAGCACGAAAAATATATTAACTACATTTTTCCGAAGCAACCTCGAGATTGTAGTTTCCTGGAAACAGTTGAAACTCTAAATAAAATTTTTGGTGAACACACCTCATTGATTAATGCAATATTCAACTGCTTCATTATCACGAGATACAGAGGATTTTACGACGTTCCCAGTATTCGTCAGCAAGCAATGTGAATGATTCAAAATTTACAACATCACAGATGAACAAATTAAGTGTTTGATTTTTGCCTGTGAATTAAGGTCCGTAAGTGACAAGGATGAGCGCACAATAAATTTGTCAAAAATTGAAAATCCGGATATTACTCTGCAGAGGAATGTCAGCGGCTGGTAAATCTAAAACATGAATCAGTTGGTACCTGCAACAACATCCATAATCAGCACTATCCAAAGACAACAGTCACCGGAAGTAACACAAAAGAAACTTCTATTTGCTTGCTGGAATTGTGGTGGATGGCATTTTGCACGGAAATGCGCCTTCAAAACTCACTGCCGCCGCGAATTCAACCAGCAAGGTCAAAAATATGGATTCTACACACCACCGGGGCGCTAAACCACACACAAGCGACCACAAAACAAAAGCAGTCGTAAAACACAAATAAACAGTCCGGTAGCAACGTTCCTTCCCAATTCAAAGTCAAACCGCAAATATGTCTGTGGAACTGAACAACCATCCTGTTCGGTTAGGAGTTGACACAGCATCGGACATAACACTTATTTCCTAGAAACTGTGGGATAGTATAGGCAAACCTCAGCTTACCACTACATAACATATAGCACGGAGTCCTCTCGGGATTGTGTCAATACTCCAGGCGAACTGCCAGCAACAATCAGGATTGAGGAGAAGACAGCATCTAAAATCATATACATTTCGAATTCCCAGCACAACCTTTGGGACTTGATTATATTGAGCCACTGCGTCTTATTGGCATCCCACTCTATTTTGTTTGCAGCGCAGTATCACAATCACTGACCCAGAGAGCCATTAAGGACCTGACCGAAGATATACTCAAGCGCTTTTCACCAATTTTTACGAGCTGGATACTGCAGTAAAGCTGAAGCCACAGTGACACTTTAACCTTCCACTAAACCTGTGTTCCGTCCCAAACGCCAGGTACCATACACAGCTCTACCACTGGTGGACAAGGAACTAAACGCCTAGTAGAAAGGAAGGTCATCGCACCAGTCACATACTCACAATGGGTAGCACCCATTTTGATATTAAAGAAAGCTGATGGCTCAATTCCGTTGTGTGCTGATTTCTTAACTGGCCTCAATGCACCACTGGAGGATCAACAGTATCCACAGCCAGTTCCAGAAGATAACTTCACCACACTCAATGGCAGCACCTGTTGTGCCAAACTAGACATCATATAGGCCTACTTACTAGTCGATGTCTCGGCAACCTCCAGAGAACTACTAACGATAAACACCCATCGTGGCCTATTCCAATATCGACGGTTACCGTTTGTGGTAAAAACAGTCCCGGCAATTTTTCAACAAATCCAACTATGTTAACGGGAGTAGAGGGCGCAGCGGCATGTAAAAACGACATCATTGTTGTCGACCGATCAAAAGAGGAGTTGTCAGAACGTATTGACAAAGTTCTGACACGCATTCAAGACATCGGTTTCCAGCTTCGACATGAAATGTGTCATTTTTATCTACAGGAAATACAATATTTGGGACTAATTTTTGACCGCCATGACCGTCGTCCAGATCCAGCAAATGTAGCAGCTATTTAACGTATGTCCCCACTATCAGACATAAGCAGCTTATACTTAATTTTCGGACTATTTATCCACGTTGGAAATTGTCTAACTTCTCTGCATTAAATTAAGTCACCATTTAATAAACTGCTAACAACAGATATAAAATGGCCCAGCCCATTAGATTGCCAACAATTTTTTGAAAAAATTAAAGAACTAATCAATCAGACTTGCTACTCACACATTTTGACCCAACTCAGAAAATAGTCGTAGCAACAGATGCCTCAAGCAAGGGAGTTGGTGCTGTGATCCCACACATTTTCTTAGATAAATCGGAAAAGGCTATCATGCATGCAGCAAGATCCTTGACACCCGCAGAACACAACTCCAGCCAAATAGAGAATGAAGCACTGGCTCTTATTTTTGCAGTAAAAAAGTTCCACTAGATGATATTTGGGAGCCATTTTACACTCCTACCAGATCACAAGCCATTACTCTCAATCTTTGGCTCTAAAAAAAAGGGGGATTCCGTGTATTCAGACGGTAGATTACAACGTAAAGCAATCACCTAACTAGGGTACGATTTTGAGATAAAATACCACCAAACAACAGAATTTGGTCAGGTTGATGCATTGTCATGCCTCATCAGATCACGTTCTTCCCCCTGATGATGACACCTCCAGAGTGGTCATCAGTATTGAGGATGATTTCCAACGCACACTTACCATATTTACCAACCCCTCCGCTCGGGCAGGATATGACACAAGGTCAACTTTTAAGCACACTTACCGACTATGTCAGAGGAATTCCTGTGACGGGAGTTGCAATTTAGCCAAAGGTGCAGCGAGACCAAATGCTTCAAAAAATTATCCAATTTCTCAGGTGCTCATGGCCGTCTGACCTCACCTGAGAGCGGTAACAATATCAGCGGTGAAGGGACTCTCCAGCCATCATTGATAAGTGTCTTATGTTCGCAGACCGGGTTTTGACCCCGACAAAACACAAGAGAGGTTTTTTTCAAACAATTACACTCAGGACATCCTGGATCAATCAGATGAAAGCCATAGCCCACAGCATTGAATACTGGCCCAACATTCATTCTGACATCCTAAAGACAATCAAGAGTTGTGTCCCTTGCATGGAAGCACAGAAAAGTCCACCATTAATAATGGACTTACACTGGACATACTCAGAGCAACCATAGTCATGGGTTGATGTGGACTTTGCAGGTCCCATAAATGGTCTGAGTTTTCTGGTAGTTGTGGATGCCCATTCCAAATGGCTAGAGATTTTTCCGACGAAAAATACGGACACCCCCTCAGCTATTAGTATCCTTAAACGGTTATTCAGCCAACATGGCCGGCCACAAACACTTATGTCTGACAATAGAACACAATTTACATCGGTGTTGTTCCTGCACTTCTGCAAATCAAATTGCATCACGCATGTTTGAGCACCTCCCTATCACTCTTAATCCAATAGCCCAGCCATTTGTGGACACATTAAAACGTGTTCTGCTTAAAGCAAATAGAGGGACCAACGGAGGAAATATCACAAACATTCCTTCTATGCTATTAGCAACACCCAATTGTACAATAAAGGATGAGATGACACCAGAAGAGGCACTTGTGGGACGAAAGCTCTGTACCACACTGGACGCGTTACGCCCAAAAGAACAACAAAAGCAAGGTATGTGCCAGAATAAAGATCAGCCACTATCAGTAGGCACACCAGCGTTTGTGAGAAGTTACAGGCCTGGATAACGAAACTGAACACCAGGAACCATCCACAAGAAAAAAGGATGATTTATCTAGTCGGGGATTAATTTTAGACACGACACAAAAACTAATTGCTACCTCGGTAGACCAGCAACATTACGACCAACAACATGTCGAACGTTCTACTGGATTTACTCTTGGGCGCATTTGAATTACCGGATACATAACCAGTCGAACAGACAAATATAAATAAGAGCAATGCAGAACGTAGAAAGAACCGGCCAAAGCGGAACAGAAATAAAGTGAAGCACCTACAAATTAACTGTTTTCTTTTCTTTTTTTCTTTTTTTAAATGAGACATTAGGACCACTATAAATAAGTCAAAGTTATCTCCTCTTGACTATTCAGGGGACAGTTCATCCCCAGCTAATAGGTGCATGCTGGGATACAGAAAAGAACACTTCCACCATGACACCAGGAACGCGGCACGCGAGACTTTTCTAGGCTCTCAATGAATATGTCTTATTTAATTTTAACAAACGTTAGCTGTACTTATTTTCCACAAAAATAAATCCCCTATTTTATTCCCAATACTCGGCGCGAGTGTTATTTTTCAGTAACAGTTTTATATAGTTATGTTAAAAACATACCTCTCTCCCTATCAATCTATCTCTCTATCTACCTCTACCATTACTTGTGAGAGTTCTCCTTTTATCTCTATCTCTATCTATCTCTTAAAGTATGTAAATTTCCCCCTCTCTTTCTCCGTATCTATCTATCTATCTATCTCATCGCTTTTGACAATTCTCTTTCTTTCTCTTTCGGTTGAACTATATATATTGCTCTCTTTCTCTCTCTCCCTATCTATATACCTACCAATCTATCTATATCTACTATAAAATTTGAGAGTCTTTATCTACTCTCCCTCTCTCTCCCTCCTTCACTATGTTGAAGTTTATGTTTCTCTCTCTCTCTCTCTCTCTCTCTCTCTCTCTCTTCCTGTCTATCTATCTATCTCTACCATCACTTTTGAGAGTTTCTCCCTCACTCGCTATCACTCATTCTCTCTCTCTCTCTCAGCAGAAGTATATGCATAAATTCTCTCGCCCTATCAGTCTACATACTGCAACCATTACTTTTGAGAGCTCTCTCTCTCTCTCTCTCTCTCTCTCTCTGTATATATATGTATATATATATATATATATATTCACACTAAGAGATTTTGCTTTTTATTCTTCTCACATTTGGATCTTTATGTTTTCTTCTCATTTTAATTCCCTTTATCTCATCTTCGATTTATTCTGTTTCTTTTTTTCACGACAATTATTATGTATGTCAAGTAATATATATATATATATATATATATATATATATATATATATTAAGATAAGAAGGTCCATGAAAAGATTTGTATTTTTTTAATTCATTCATTTTGTTCTTACATACGTGTTATACTTATATGTATGTTTCCAGCTTGTTGCTTTCGTCATAGAACATATGTGGCGCAAGGCCTTGTTAATGAGGTACTTAATGAGGCTTGAATCCACTCTAGTTTTCAGTTTTAATGACTTTTGGTTGGTCAGGCTGGTTTATATAGGAGTCGTTCTCCCTCTTTCCTGGAGTGTGTTTACTTTGGTCTGCTTTACTCGTCTTTGATATTTGATATGTTTATAGTTGTGTGTGCGTGTGTGTGTATTGGAGTTGGAGTAGTTTTGGTTTTCACTAACAGTTTTTTTTCCTCTTTTTTGTGGTGTGTGTGAGTGTGTATCTTGGGGAGTTTTGTGGTTTTAAATTTACTTGTAGTTCTTCCTCCTTTTTTGTATATGAATGCACATATCTGTGTATATATACGCGTGTGTGCGTTTTCAGCTTTTTTCTTTCGTCTGAGAACATGTCTGGCATAAGGTCTAATTAATGGGTATTCAATGCCAGAGACAAAATGAGAAGAAGAGAAGACGTCGAGTTCATAGAAAAGAAATATAGTAGACACGTGGTCAATGAAAAAATACCATTCACTGATTGTGTGTTATCGCCGACCTCTAGAAAAGTCTCAAGACAGGAAGATGTGGAGCGGTACTTTTTGAGTGGAAGAAGGATTTGCTAGTTTTCGATAAATTAGAGACCATCCCCAATTGCAAAGACTGAATTGATAAAAATAACAAAATAAATAGCATTTGTAGGTTATTTTGTAAGAAAGATAAAAGAGTTATTTACATGAGAAAATGTGGTAGACGAGCAAAAAAAAAAAATAGAAGAGTAGACACAATTGGGTCGGAATGATGATTTAATGGGAATTATGCAAGAGATTAGACATTTGACAATGTTAATAAATAGTGTATGCACATATAAAAATATGATCAAGAAAATGAGACGCAGAAAATTATCCAAGATTCAGACATACGCGTGGGAGGCTAGACTGAGATTTAATTAATATGTAGAAAAGATCTTGTCATCATATAGATTTTGCCGTTCTTACAAAACGTAGAATGAAAATGAAAGAAAGTAAAAAATACTTAGATCTTGCAAGAGAACAATGGAAACTGCTATAAAAAAAGTTATGGTTACTATGATACCTATTGTAGTTGGTACCCTTCAAATAGTCCCCCAATCCCTTGAAAAATCGACTAGGATAACCCGATATCAGAGGAAAAATCGAGACTATACAATCCTCTTCACAGTTAAGATCAACTCGAGAACTTGGAAGAGTCTAGGAGACCTGAGACTTGCGATCACTGAAGCATCAGTAAAACGCAGTTGAGAATCGTTAAAAACACTCGCAAGGAGTACATTAATAAAGCAGAACAAAAGAAGTTTGCAAGCTGGTACGCAGGGAGTATAATATTAGGCTCAACTGGTGTTACGAAAGGGTCGAAATGGTTGGTGAAATAGTTTCCAGAGGAGAGAGTTGAGATAGACAGGAAACCGCGAAATTTAAACCTTAATATTTTCCTAATACTTATCTATATGGATGGATACTCTGATCATCGGTCTGCAACGTCTTCGGGTTTATCTTGAGTTTATCTTGGTCTCCGTGTCTACTTATGTTGTCATTAATGGACACAAAGACTTTGTTTGATATTCGACCGCTTTATTCACCGAATTTTTCCTGTCAACCATACGACAGGAAAAAGAGGCATTTTAGGCGTCTGTTTGTGATGACGCCTTGGACTACTCTAATCTCTCTACCTTACTGACCCGTTCGAACGACTGAATCAACCAATCAGGGAACTGCTAAAAAGGTCAGCTAGGGATCAAGTCTTGTCTATCATAGCACTGGTTAATTTCCATGATTATTTTTCTAATGAATTACCAGTAAACTTTTGAATACATATATTCTGAATTCTGCACTTACTTTACAAAATTAAGGGGCAACTTATTCATTATGTAACACTGGGAGGGCAATCTAATCAACTGAAGAACAAATTGCAGGAACGAGAGATTTAAGGATGAATTGCGACCGTTCAGAGCACAACTCTGTTGATAATGGCAAGAATACTGAGGAGAACAGAGGAAGCTTGCTTTCTTACGGACTTTTAAGATGACCACCACGTATGGCTGATGTTAAACACTTGAATAGCAACTGATAATTATAATAGAGTCGATTAAGGATTGTCGTTAGATGTGTATATGAAATGATCTCTGGAGTAAATGCCATTGACAAACAAAAACATCTATGATACACTGAGAGTTGGAGGTTCTTTCAAAATCAAATTTTCTGAAAAGAAAAAGTTGCTATATTATACGGATCAAAATGAAAAATAAATATATTCTTTTTGTTGTAACATCTACTTAACATTTACGTGGTGCCTTCAATAAGTTTCCAGAATGTTTTTTACAGGCATTTAAAATTGTCGTAGACACTTGAAAATTCAGTATGCTATTGCTATACCTCTTATGAGATGACTGACCAATTTTTATGATTTCAGCTTCAAATGAGCAGCTACAGTAGGAATTGGAATACACCTTTTTAAAGCCTGATTGTCACAACTGGTGAATTTCAAAAAGTCAATATGACACTTTAAAAGAATGATATGCAATAAAAGTCTGTTTTAAACTTGAAAAAAATGCCACAGAAACGTATGGAATGCTTCAGGCTGCTTTTGGAGCTTCTTGTATGAATCGAGCATCAGTTTTTGAGTGGCATAAGAGATTCAAGGAAAGCAGGTAGTCTATGATAGATGATGAGAGGTGTGGGAGGAGTAAGGAATTCAACACACCAGAGTTGATTGGTCAAAGGGTTAGGTTTAGGGTTATTATGCTGAGGTTTTAAGGGAGTTCAGGAAATGATTCCTAGGGAAGAGGCTAGCACTTTTTAAATCGGGTTAGTGGCATTTCTACCAGGACAATGCGCCAGTCCATAAGTCCATCTTTGTCACGGACTATTTGATCAAGATAGGCATCAAGACAATTCCCCACCCTCCCTATAGTCCAGACCTTGCTCCCAGTGACTTTGGTTATTCCCTAAGCTCAGAGGCTGTCGTTATGAGACAACTGAGGAGATGAAAGAGGCTGTGAAGAAGGTCATTGACACGCTCACACAAGAGGACTTCCATGGGGCCTTCCAGAAATTGTTGTAACGATACAAAAAGGGCATTGCAGCCGGAGGAGATTCGTTCATAGGGGACTAGAATTTCATATGTGTACTATCAATAAAAATACCCATACGAAAAAAATTTATAAACGTATTTAATGATCCTTGTAACTTTGATGCGTCGACTTTTACTTAAAAATTATTAAATTATTTTAGATTGAATTCTAAGACATGTGAATGAGCGATAGACACATGCAAAGAAAAAAGAGAGTGAGAGAGAGATTGGATAGTGAGCGAATGATAGAAGTTTTATTAAAGAGAATGAATAATGCGTGAGAAAAAGGAAGAATAAATGAAAAAGACATGAAAAGAGCAAAAAGAGATGAAAGAAAGAGAGATAGAGAGAGAGAGAGAGAGAGAGAGAGAGAGAGAGAAAGAGAGTTAGAGAGTAAGAGAGGGAGAATGAGAAAGAAGGAAACAAGGAAGTAATGACAGAGAAATGTATGAAAAAAAAGAAAGAAAGAGAGAGAGAGAGTGAAAGACGAAAAAAGAGTGAGAGAAGCAAAGCAAAAACATAAAAGAAAATAATAGAGACCCAATAGAAACAAGAGAGAAAATATGAAAGAGAGTTAAGAGAGAAGAAAGAAAGATGAAGTGAGAGCGAATGAGGCTTAGGTTGAAAATGCGTGTCGTCAGAAGCAAATGTCAATGACCCCTTTTTACTTCAGATATTGAATATATGATTTCTTTATACACTCGTTATACACTTCAGTTTTCCACCCAAACTGCAATCATCAATTACTGTAATCTTACAAGTCGTCTTTTTTACGAAGTCTTTCATTACTAATTAAGGCAATTAATTAATTATGAGATTGACTACTGCCGTACTTTACTATGATATATTTTGTCAGTCACGAGAATTTCAAGCTCTTTAGGAGTGCTCCTAGGCTTTTCTATTTCAGTTTACTAAAAATAGTATTTTTGAATGTAAAGTTAGTCTGACACAAGGTTATTGTGGTGGAGCATTCATATTTATTAACTTTCTATGTATCAATTGTTTTTTTTTTCAGCGAGGTTTAGAATGCACTAACGACATCCTCTGCAGAACATTAAGACCTTACAAAAGCTTCATTCTGTGGTAAATCAAATTTCTGGGTACGACACTAAACTGCCTCTGGCAGTGAAGACCCTTTACTGGGGATCTTGCGAGCAAGAATTCATGCACACGTTGGCATTATTCAATACGTTGTCATTAGGAGCTAGTACCTATTGGGGGTCCCATCTTTAAGTCAAAAAGATTTTTTTGAAAATTATTAGTATTAGGGGTAGGAATTCACTAAACCATGCAAGGGTATGCTGAAAGGTTTATAGGTTTAAAAATTCATTGGGTGACATCTTATCTGCTGTTGAAGTCTTTTTCTTCTCAAGTCCATGGAGTAGTTTCTTGGTCTCCTGAGATATTCTTTTTGAATTTTGTTTTTCATTTCCACTTCTCTGATGGTGTCAGCCTCCAAGGTTCCTAAGTATTTGTAGGTCTTGTTTTCTGCGAGCGTTCTGATCTTGTCTTGATTTGGTAGTTCTATTCCGTCAGTTAGATGTCGTTTGCCACTTATTATTATTATTATTATTATTATTATTATTATTATTATTATTATTTACTCATTGAGAGTTTTTCACATCAGTGTTAGCTGATGGTCTTTCACTGGAGTTAGAGTGACAGCAAGTCTCTTCAAGTCTCTTTGATTCTTCTCAGTATTCTGGCCGTTCTCAATAATGTTTGATGTTCACCACTCGTCCTCTTATTCCCAAATCAACAAGTATCTTTAATAATCTTTTGGTAATTGTACCAAAAGCACCAATCACAATCGGTATAATTGTCACTTTCATGTTCCATAGTTTTTTCAATTCCCTAGCAAGGTCCATGTATTTATCCCTCTTTTTAATTTATTTCAATTTTAGTCTGTGATCAGCTGGGACAGCAAAGTCCACAATTTTGCAAGTTCTCTTTTTTTTGTTGCTATTATTATTATTATTATTATTATTATTATTATTATTATTATTATTATTATTATTATTTCAGTCCTAAGAGTGCTTCTTACCCTTCTACAACGGAGGGAATCACCTTGAGCATTCCAGACGTTGCCATTTTGATCACGTGTATAATTTAACACCGAAAATAACTAGGAAAGTTCTTCGCAACTCGTCTGTCATTTTAACGGCTACGGTTATCCCAAACTCTGCGACTAATCGTTTCCGGGATATCGGTCAGCTTCCCGCTATCAATCTCAACATATTTTACCGAACAAAACGTCCTAAAAGTCAGTTCGTCCAGGATATTTCACATGTACGCTCGTTCGCTTTTTATGGCTTTCTGACAATTGATTAATACATCAATTTCAGTTTCTGGCGCATTTATTCAAAGTAAAAAAAAAATATATCTAGAAACAGTCCTGCTAAGATTATCGTGTATATGAGATCATCTCTGTAGCTTTTGTAGAAAAAGTCTTTAATTGTGTTAAAAACCTTTAAGACTGAGTTGCCATTAAACAATGAAACCAAAGATAAAAACCTATCAAATAAAAAAAAACATTGAGACATAAAAAAATAAACGAAAACAGACAGACAGACAGACAGAGACAGAGATGGTTTACTTGATTAAATTTGATCATATCATCTAATATAATAAAGATTAAAACTTAAAAACAACAGACTTTACAAATTGTGTTCATATTTCCGCCCGATACTGGAGGGATCGACAAGAAAAATTAAGTGACGAATTTTAAGAATTCATAAGAATTTTATCTCTTCGGCTCCACCATAGTAGTATTCATCAAATTATTATGTATATATATATATATATATATATATAGAGAGAGAGAGATGTGTGTGTGTGTGTGTGTGTGTGTGTGTGTGTGTGTGTGTGTGTGTGTGTGTGTGTGGTGTATTCAATACGTTGCCAGAATTTTTTGTCAAGGCATTTAAAATTAATGTAGACTCTTGAAAGTTCAGTATGCTATTGCTATACCTCTTATGAGATGACTGACCAATTTTTATGATTTCAGCTTCAAATGAACAGCTATAGTAGGAATTGGAATACACCTTATTAAAGCCTGATTGTCACAACTGGTGAATTTCAAAAAGTCAATCTGACACATTAGAAGAACGATATGCAATAAAATTGTTTTAAACTTGGAAAAAATGCCACAGAAACGTATGGAATGCTTCAGGCTGCTTTTGGAGCTTCTTGTATGAATCGAGCATCAGTTTTTGAGTGGCATAAGAGATTCAAGGAAGGCAGGGTCTATGATAGATGATGAGAGGTGTGCGAGGAGTAAGGAAGTCAATACATCAGAGTTGATTGGCCAAAGGGTTAGGGTTCGGGTTACTATGCTGAGGTTTTAAGGGAGTTCAGCAAGAGATTCCTTGAGAAGAGGTCAGCACTCTTCAAATCGGGTTAGTGGCATTTCCAGCAGGACAATGCACCAGTCCACAACTCCATCCTTGCCACAGACAATTTGACCAAGATGGGCATCAAGACAGTTCCTCAACCTACCAATAGTCCAGACCTTTCTCCCAGTGACTTTTGCTTATTCCCTAAGCTCAAAGGCTGTCGTTATGAGACAATTGTGGAGATGAAAGAGACTGTGACGAAGGTCACTGACACGCTCCCACAAGAGGACTTCCATGGGGCCTTTTAGAAGTTGTTGGAACGGTACAACAAGTGCATTGCAGCCGGCGGAGATTCGTTCGAAGGGGAATAGGGTTCCATGTGTGTACTATCAATAAAAATACCCATACGAAAAAAAGTCTGGAAACTTATTTAATGATCCTCGTATACACACACACACACACACACACACACACACACACACACACACACACACATATAGATAGATAGATAGATAGATATACGTGTGTTAGCGTGTCTTTTTAGATCTATTGAAATGAATTAGGTATAAAAATTGTCTGTAAAAAAAGATATATAGAAAAAATTATATATATATATATATATATAGAGAGAGAGAGAGAGAGAAGAAAAGATGGTATGACAGAGACAGAAACAGAGGGACCGACTGAAATAGACAAAGGTAAGATTACAGACGGACAGACAGATAGACACTTATAGACACGATGGATTATAGATATTGATAATAAAGAGATTAAATTTAATGATTGCGTCCACTTCTGTAGGATAAAGCTAAAATATTACATACAAGAGTATATATATATATATATATATATATATATATATATATATATATAGATAGATAGATAGATAGATAAGTGTGTTAGTGTGTTTAAGAATATTGTCGAGAATGATTATATTTAAAAATACATAAAGTGAGAGAGAGAGAGATTTGGCGAGAGAGAGAGAGAGAGAGAGAGATTTGGCGAGAGAGAGAGAGAGGAGACCTAACGGCAAGCATATAGAGATACATATAGATAGATATGTGAGAGAAGAGAGAAATATTGAGAGAGAGAGAGAGAGAGAGAGAGAGAGAGAGAGAGAGATAGGGTGTTGGATGACTATTTGCGTAAAATGCATTTCCGAGAAGCTAAATATTTAGTAAAACGGTGTTGGACCACTGGGTTGACGTGTATGTTTCCCTCTCCACCAAAAAAAAAAGTCACATACACATTCAAAGTGTTGCCCGAATGTATACATGTGTGTTTGTGTCTCTATGTGTGGTTGTGTATGTGTTTGCGTATTATAGGTTTACCTGTTGTTTTAAAAAGATACTAAAGTAATCGTTAGACAGGAAATACTTCTTATATTTGTTGCATACACACAAAGAATGGAAAGTCTGTTAATTGTACTTGGTAGACAAATCGCAGTAATCTCCTGGCCTAAGAAGCCGCAGACTTTTAATAGCAGTACAGTAAAGTATTAATTAGAAAAATCTGATTTTAAACAATCTTTCTGAATTCACTCTTTCTCTCTCTGAATCCCTACCTCTCACCAACCCCTCTGTATCTCTCTCTGTATACATATATAAGAAGTAGTTGGCGACCGTAGTCGAGGGCGACCAGAAGGCTCCCTTTTCAATAGCTACTACACCGAGGTATAGGGGAGAGCGCTACTCTTTTCCTTGGATTGCTCCACTTTACCCTTGATTCGTACCTTATATTGCTAAGTGTTAAGCAAGGAGGTATCAAGTACCATTTTTAAAGTTTTTAGTATGACTCGACCTGGGATTGAACCTCTTCTTCCCGAGCATTGGCGAACACTCTCCCCACTAGGCCAATCAGAGAGAGAGAGAGAGAGAGAGAGAGAGAGATTGATATAGATAGTGTCGATCCATTATCATACCACCTACATTGCTGTATTTGACGGGGAATAAGTCGCACTTGTTTTGCTTTTTTCTAATAATATCTTCCCTTGCGTCTTATATGTCATACGCGTGTTTAAAATTCACTATCGTCGGTCGAAATAACCCACTTGGCAACCCAGGGTATCTTAGACTTTAGACTAACTTTTATACACCTATTGTCATTATTTAAAAGCCTATTATGCAGATTAAAAGTATTATCATTGATAATATTAATCATATTAATTTCATCACGTTTAATATTAGTACTTTGTTTTTTTCTTGATTTGCCCCGCTGAAATTGGGGTGCGTCTTTTACTTCCGTCCGTCTTGTATATCGTCGAATACGGTAAGTTAAGTAAAGTTAGCGACCATAGTCGAGGGTGACCCGAAGGCTCCCTTTTCGATAGCTACTACACCAAGGTGTAGGGGAGGGCGCTACTCCATTCCCTGGATTGCTCCACTTTACCCTTGAACCGTACCTTATAATGCTGAGTGTTAAGCAAGGTGATTTCAAGTTCCATTTTTAAAGTCTTTGGTATGACTCGACCTGGGATTGAACCCAGGTCTCCCGGGCCATTGGCGAACACTCTAACCGCTACGGTAATACCTTTATAATTTTAGCAGGAGATTCAGTTTCAAATCCTCGGCAAGTTAATTTGTGTTTTATTTTGCTCTGATACTTTTAGGAACAGCATAAATCTATCGGTCTTTACTTCTAATCAATAATAAATAGTAAAACTGACTGGATTATTTAGCTTAGGCAACCGGCATAGAAGAAGGAAAAAAACTGAATTCAAGCCAGTTGTACTTCGTACATTTAGGGGGGGGTCATACAATTACCATGACTGGTTGATAGGCATCGGTCACGTGCAATGTGGTCCTGTGTCTCAATGGTAGAGTTTCCAGTCTACATTCTTTGGTCACTGGTTCGATCCCATGTGAGGAAGATCGCTGAATACAGTGCTGATGAGACCTAATAATCTTAAAACAGCTGTCCACTGACTCTGAATGTCGCGCAGGAGTGTTTGCCGGATTTTCTGGTCATGGTAAGTCAATTTATAACAGCTGTACTTCGTTGAAAAATGACTCTGTGTCTTAATCTGCTCATTTTAAAGATTAGAGTAAATAAATCCTTTCTTTTCGTTAATCTAAAAATCTTTTTTTAAATATTTTAAACTATAATGCAGAGGGTTTTTAAAGTACCTACATTGAGTGACATATATTGTCACATGTACTTGGCTGAATACTTGGTGGAAATTGTACTTCATGTGTTCAGTGTAGGGGGTTATTTAGTGTTTGCATCACCTCTGCATGTATCATGCGACAGGTTATGCTGGGTGAGATGCGTGCTTCCTGCATCATGTTACTTAATCCCAAAAGTGACATGGCAAGGAATTCTGGATGCATTAATGGAGAGTGAATACAAACTGACTCAGATGCATCTTGAATGCATTTAACATTTGCGTGCCCACATACCTAGTAAACTATCTAACTTGGTCTGTACAAATCTACCTCAATCCATTCCTCTCCCTTCATCTATCTATCTATCTATCTATCTATCTATCTATCTATCTCAGTCTTTTACTATACTCCTATAAATCTCTTTCAGTTCTACCCTCTCACTCTCTCTCTCTCTATATATATATATAAGACTTTTATTATCTATCTATCTATCTATCTATCTCAGTCTTTTACAGTCTCTCAATTAATCTCTTTCAGTTCCTTTCTCTCTCTCTCTCTCTCTCTCTCTATATATATATATATATATATATATGTATATAAGACTTTTACTATCTATCTATCTATCTATCTATCTATCTATCTATCTATCTATCTATCTATCTAAACCCTTTCCTATCTATCTATCTATCTATCTATCTATCTATTTATATCAGTTTATTCTCACGAGAATTGTCTGAAGACTTCATTGGCTGACGATGATGCTGTCATGAAATGTGAGCAAATGAGGTCTATTTTTCTACGTTGTCCACACCTTTCTTCCAGAAGAGCCGTCATATTTGAATATCATTGGTCAAAACCCTCATTAACAACAGATATGGAGTCATCATATGAATTTTCCAGCCTAAGTTACATCTATCTATCTAAGATAACCTTTCAGATGAGGCTGTAGACTACACCGATTTCTCCGATCAACAACATGTGTCTTGTATATGACATTAATGGTGAGGCTCCAGACCTGAGGTTTGGAAAATGTGGTGTACCCCTTCGTAGCGATTACTTCCAGGTCTACTCTGACCCACATAAATAGTTCCTGTGAAGGTCTCATCATTTGAATAAGTAGAACCCTCAATCATTTTCTAAAGTTATTATGATTATTGTTTTTTTGAAACCATAAAATTGCGTACAAATTATTTATAGTGAATAAAAATTCAGGGTATAAAGAATTATTGATATTAAATAGCAATACTTGAAACCATTTAACGGTATGCAAAACCAAAAAGATATTTATATTAAATAGAATTATTTATGTGAGATAGGAATTCTTGAACCCTTTTAATTTTGAGTAGACAAATTGATGTTTAATTACTCGTTTCAAAATAAACTTATAACCAAAGAGTTGCTTATATATATATATATATATATATATATATATATATATATATATATATATATATATATATATATATATATATATATAAAGGATTTGGGTTGATATGCCATAAAAATACCAAACAAACAACTAACCAACCAAACAACCATGTTGGAAAAAGACATATATATATATATATATATATATATATATATATATATAGAGAGAGAGAGAGAGAGAGAGAGATGGATAGGGAGAGAGACAGAGACAGAGACAGAAAGATAGAGAAAGAGAAAGAGATATATATAGAGAGAGATTTGAAAGAGATTTGAACCGATCAGAAAATCTATTGAGTAGGAACTGGTGCAATCTAATAATTGTCTTTACTAGAATGTATCCTGACTCTCTCTCTTTCCCCTCACTCTGTTCCCCCTCACTCTCTCCATATATATATATATATATATATATATATATATATATATATATATATATATATATATTGAAATTAGAAGGAAACTCAAATCTGGTTAAATTGTCATAAGGGAATTTTTTTATAATTTTCTGAAATGCCAGAGAAAATTTTTGCGAATTGTTACAAAGTAATTTGATTGAATTAAAATATTTCACGTTTAAATTCTTTTTCTGCAAGCAGGATTGTCACAGTAAGCTACATGTCACAAATGGCTCTAATTTTGAAAGTCCAAAACACCGAATGTCATTGATAAGCGACAGGCAACTTTTGGGGCCACGTTTACAAGAAGATTGGCTAATTTCGGTTATTGTCGAGAAGAAAGTCAATAAAGTATAAATTACATTTTGGGCACATAAAATCATCTATTATCGATTAATCATCTATCTAATTATTTTTCTCTATACCATTCTGACCAAATACATATGTTTTTGAATATTTCTCTCTCATTCAGTTCCTATCTATCTATCTATCTATCTATGTTAGTATTTCCCTGTCTGTCAAATCCAATGATTATGATTATCTGCGAGAATTTCGGAAGGTATTAATTTTTAATTTCGGTACTTATAGTAATTTGGGGTACTCTTAAAATAAGCTGGGCTTAATTGTCATACTGACGAGAGGAGAGGCTATATTTACTCGTGTTTTATCATTGAATTTAATCTCCTTAATTTTATATAAATATAGATATACATACTTACTTACATCAGCTCTGTATGGACAGAGGGTATAGCCTAGAAAACGTGGCATGATCTATGGATGATAGGGATTGATAGCGTGCAAAATGGACCTCGGTGCTGTCAGCGTAACTTGATAATAATGATGACGGTTGTTTGGTTGGTTAGTTTTATGGCATATCAAACATTGTAGGTTATTTCATGCCAAATCCATTTTATACATATAAACAGTTCCATTTCATACTATTCAGTTTAGCATAAGTATAGTTATTTGTTTATAAACGGTTAAATGACAAAAACAGTTCTATTTCAAACAATTCCAAATAGCACAAGCACACAGTTCATATATGTATATATATATATATATATATATATATATATATATATATATATATGTGTGTGTGTGTGTGTGTGTGTGTGTGTGTGTGTGTGTGTGTGTGTGTGTGTGTGTGTGAGGTTTGTTTTAACTTGATGGTTTTACACCAGATCAACTATTGTTGGTTTATTTAACAATTATTTAAGGCCAATCTCTTATGAAAATCCACAATCCTTATGACTAGATAATGCATTAATGAAATACACAATCATTTTAAACGAGTATACACGTGATACTTACTCGGAATAGCAATATGTTAATAACCAATATATCAGTGTATACATTCATCAGCCCATCCAGCAAGTGCTGTATGTGACACAAGCTCAATTCATGCGTAAAATATATCTGCTTTGAATTCAAAGTTTTCCTTCTCTTACATGAGTTGCCGAACTAACCTAAAGCGCCAAGTCTATTCTACTATTGACCCATGTTTGGCAGTAGAAAGATGAATTCATGTAATTCGCTTGGGAATTAGCACGCAGTGAGACGAAAATAGGATTTGATCTTGGATTTTCGATTCTTTTTCAAAGAAGACAACCGTTACGTCATGAGCGCCTCCGATGATATTTTGATATACTTCAAAAGAATTTTTATCATTATCTCATTGACTGATCATTAATAAGCACTCTCACTCTGATCAAAGTGGGCTTGAGAGTAATGGTAATAAGTTTGTGACACCAAACACCCGAGAGCTCCAGAACAGGAGTCTCACCACAAGAATCAGTTTAGTACCATACCAATGATGCATATGCTGTCCTGGTATTGTATCTTAATAAGAATACACTGTATGATAATATTAATGAAATTATGAAAATCGTCTGGTGTAATCTCTGCATTAAAATGCATTACCCTGAAAAGCACACCGATCGTTAAAAATATATTAGACTGCTTTTATTACAAATTCACTACTTTCAGTATTGCAGATCTGGAGAATGTAAAATTTGTTCTTTCTAAGCTTTTTTCCTCGTTTTAAAATCAGCTTAAAGCTCGCGATTATCACGTGATGTGAATATGTTTCTCAACAACTGCCACTAATGTAATTAGCTCTCTTCTTTCTACCACAGCGACTGTGTTTATTGATTAGAATTGGGCCGCTTGCGAACGCTGATCAAGTCGGGAAGAAGTGTTTGTGGCTGCATATGTGTTCGTGTATGTGTGTGTGTGTGTGTGTGTGTGTGTGTGTGAGAGAGAGAGAGAGAGAGAGAGAGACTCTGTGTGTGTGTGTGTGTGTGTGTGTGTGTTTTCCTCTGTAGATTTGATAGAGTAATTTTTGCGTGCTGTCTGGAAGTCACACATGCACACACAGATGCAAGTCTGGTGAAGTGTCCCTGTTCAGTTACCCCGTATTTTGACTAATGGTTAAGAGGCCAAAGACCGTTGCTTATTTTGCTGATGTAGACGACATTTCTTTGTTCTTAAAACGCAGTGTATTCATATAAAATTGTAAGCAAGAAAATTGTCATTTTGTTTCATTGAGATAGATGTGACAAAAGCAGTTGGAGTGTTTATCTTACGATTTTTCAATCGGACACAAGTAAGAACACCAAAGAAAGAAACATTATTTATCTATGATTGATTGGTTTTTATGGCATTTCAACCCACCTCATGTTATTTTATGCTGAAAGGTTGAGGAATTATGTTTATTGTAGGTTCAATTGTATTTTTTGTTTCGTTGGGTTTTTTATCAAACTTTCTGAGATGACGATGAATATTCGGACATATACGCGCAAAGTTTCGGCCGATATATCCTTAGGCCTTCTTTAGGTATTTCATATCAAACTCGGGAACCTACAGAGAACATCGAACTGAATGCTTTATTTAATCAAGCAGGATAGCTTGTCCAGCCTGACGCAATGGATAAAGGCATGTAGTTGAAAAGTGCTTCTGAATGTAATCATCTTGAAATGGCTGGTTCAGTCCTAACTACATGTAGATAACAAAGAATTTTGAATGTAACTTGACACTAGTATAGTAAATGGAATTAGCCTTCAGATGGAGATCAAATTAGCGTATTCTAAGTCCCGTCGACAGTCAGTGAGACATTTTTATTAAAACAATATTTAAGTAATAAACAATATTTTTATTACATTATATAAGGTCGGTCTAAAAATTAATGAGACTGATTGTTATGTTATTTTTCAGGTAAGTGTTGTGGTCTTCAGATAAGACCAGTGGAAGAACAACTCAAACAACGGGTGATGGGTAAAAGTTATTGTATTTGCAGAAAAAGGAAGACATACAAAGGAAGTACTAGCCGTGCTCGGCTTGCAGTCCGTCTGTCAAATGTCTCGTAAGTAGTTGTCTCCCCCGAGCGAGCTAAGATCGGAGAATATGTTTAGGTTGGACGAGTCCATCTTTGGGGTATGGTAGGATATGTTCCCATAACAGTAAGCAACCATAATTTAAAAGAAGCTGATAAATGTTGATCTTGAACTGGTGTTCATGTCCAACACTCTGTATTTACGTCTCCCTGAGTAATATTGGGTTAATCCAAGTATTCTTTGTCATGACAATTGAATGTATCATCTAATTATGTGACAAAATGCAGAACAGTCGGACCAACAATCCTTCACGCTAACAGAAGCTCAAGGAGAGTTGCTTTTAGTCCCGGGCATGTATTTTAATATGGCACAAAGCAATTTTGTGCTCCGAAAAGATTGAATAATAAACACCCTTCTGGTCACTTGATGAATTCAGGAAAACAGGACGTCAAATTGAATCGACTGTTGGTGGTAAAAATGATTACTGTATAGTTAATAGTGATCAGCTGAATTTTCAATTAGAGTTTAGGGCCTGAAATGAAACAAAAACAGTCTCATTATTTTCTTAGAATAAAAAAAATTGTCTCGACACAGTCAATGGTACTGAGCTTAGAATGCGCAGTTTGCATTTCTCTGCGGTTAAAAGGGAGTGGCTCTTACTTTCCGGCAGTGGATTAAGATCCCCCTCAAAAAAGGGTGCCCTAGGTATGACAATAAAGAGTATCTGATGGTGAAGCTCCAGTTTTTGAGGTTAAAAAAGTGTGGAATACTTCTTCATTACCATTATTACTAGGTTGTTTCTGATCAGAAATGGCTGAATCTGTTAGTGTCTCAATTGTGGATTAAAAAGATCATTTTAGTTTTGGTTTGGTTTGGTTTTATGGCAAATCAACCACTGTAGTTCATTTAATGCCAAATTCGTTTTTATACATATCATCATCATCATGTCGTGCAGCCGGCACGGATATCCCTGACCCTCTCTCTCCGCGTCTTCCTATCATTCATCGCCTCTGGCAGGTCTTCAGGGTTACATCCCGTATGTATGTTCGAGCTGGTCGTCCTGCTTTTCATTGGCCATATGCGGGGATCCACAGGAGTACATCACTTACGAGCTCCTCCTTGCTTCTCCAGCAGTGTCCGACATGTCTGGTTCGTCTTGATTGGATAGTTTTCGTGATAGGTGGTAGGTGACCGTATAGTTGGTGCCTTAGTTCTTTTTGACCCATTTTCAAACAATTCACCTTTATAAAGTACACAATTTCAATTTAAATATTTCAAACAAATAATTTTTGCAAAAAGACACAGTTTAAATGTAAGAACTGTTTTATTTTGAACAATTCAGTTCAGCATAAATACACTGTTTAGTTCTATTTAACCCATAGATAGGACCCTATCTGGTGGTACCACTCTTGAGCAAAGTGAACCTGGGACAGAGGGCAATGAATTGGTACTCCGCATTCCCCCAAATTACAAGAACCTCACCCTCAGATAATTTAGAGTCATACCTAGGACACTATTTATAGAAGTCTTACCCTTCTACTTTGATACAGTGAGTGTATTTTGCAGCCCCAGCCGATTGAGCTATAGAGCTAAGTTTACAAATTATTAGTATTAGATAATAATTGAAAGCATATAACTGTGTGCAAAAAAAGGGGGAAAAGCCACAAAAAAACATCAATATAAACGTGTTATGTAAGCTTCATTAAGTTCTTGGCATAAAATAACCCCGTACTTGTTTACTTGGCATGTAAATCAAGATGAAGATGAAAGCTATTACTATGAATAGCTACTACACCGAGTTGTAAGGGAGGTCTCTACTTTTTTCCCCTGGATTGCTCCACTTTATCCTTGATACGTACTGTATGAATATTAAACAAGGATATATCAAGTACCATTTTTAAAGTCTTTGGTGTGACTAGACCTGGGATTGAACCCCGGTCTCCCGGATCATTAGCGAATACTCTACCCACTAGGTCAATAAGGACAAAGGCAAAGATGAATATTTTGTTAGAAAGTAATATGATCGTGTCTGGTTATACGAGATATTCGTTAGAAATACTTTGAGTTCCTGTTAAAAGGGACATTGTTTATAACGACAAAGTAGACGATGATTTTCTAGATGAGCGATAGATTCAGTTTCGTTTAAACGGGGCATGGGTTATAAGGAACAAGTTCAAGTAGACAAACATTTTATAGATAAGTAATCTGCTGGGTTCTGGTTGAACGGGACACCTATTATATGGCGAAGGATAGGAACATTTGTAAGTAAGGAATATTTTGGGTTCCTGTTAAACAGGACATTGGGGATAAGACAATGTAAAGGAAGATTTTTTTTTGGTAAGTTATACCTTTAAAAGGGACATGGTTTATGAGTAATAAAATGAAAGAAACATACATTTTGTTGGTAAGTTATATGTTAGGGTCTGGTTAAACGGGACACTTGTTCAAAGAAAAAAATTGTAAGGTAATCAATACGCAGAGTTGATTTGGACATTGGTTACAAAAATTAACATAAAATAGAGAAAAAAATTGGTAGGTGATACGCTCGGTTCCGCTTCAGCGAGTCATGAGGAATAAGTGAAGGATATATTTAGTTGACAAGTGATATACTAGTTTCTGGTTATACAGGACACCAGTAACATGAGATTAATCGAAGGAAAAATACATTTTAGTGGGTAAGTGATTGAGTTTTGGTTAAACGGGGCATACATTGTACAAATGAGAGAAACTTTTTCTTGTTAAGTAACCCCTTTGTTTTGGGTTAAATAGAATACGTTATAAATAAAAAGGGACAAAGAATACGACGAAAGAAATAAACATATGTTCTTCGTATGATTCATTTCCAGGTAAATGAGGTTTTCAGTTATAGTTAAAACGAACGCTGGTTGTAATTTTTGGTTTGGTTTGGTTTTATGGCACATCAACCATTATAGCTTATTAATGCCAAATCCATGTTATACATATAAACATTTCTATTTCAAACAAGTCAGTTTTGTATAAGTACAGTCTAGTTCTATTTGACCGATCGATAGGACCCTTATCAGGTGTTACCGTCCCGAGCCGGAGTTGCGCTGGTTGTAAGTAATGAAGGAGATGTAAGAGGGAAACAGTTTTGTTGGTAAGCAATAAGTGGGGTTCCTGTTAAACGGGATATTGCTTATAAGTAATTTCACATAGCACAAATACCCTTGGGAAAGGTATTAATCCAAATATTCTCCCTCCAGCTTTGGGTAAATAGTAGGGCAGACTAGGTTCTTCAGCCTTGGTGAGGCGACTAGTCTAGGAGAAGGAAAACTCTGACTTCAAACCTGTTAAACTCCGCTTAAAAATTGACCTTGTGTCATATCCTGCCCGAGCGGAGGGGTTGGTAAATAGGATAAGCAATAAAACAATCTAGAGATTTTTATGGTAAGCTATACTCTGGGTTCCGGTTAAATGAGACATGGGATAAAAAGGATACGGATTAAGGGGACATGACATATGAACATGTTGATATCACTTACCGACAAAATGTTTTTGGTTCTTGTCCTGGTTTAAACGGGAGACTGATGAAAATGAATGATTGGAAGGATAAATAAATTCTAATTGGTATACAATGTTTGGATTTCGGTTAAATCGGACACCTCTTAAAAGAAATAAGACAAAGGAGTGAGACAATATTTTGGGTTCTGGTTAAACGGGGCATCTGTTGTAAGGTAAATATAACCCTTTTTTCAGTACCTTTGCTCATAGAATTAAAGTATGGTACAATTTAGTGTTATGCTGTAAGTGATGGTTTTTGTTCGATTTAAACAGGTCATCGGTTATAATGACCGAGATGAATGAAACAAGCATTTAATAAGTTCAGTTCCGGTTAAACGGGGTAACAGTTATGAGGATAAATGCGAAAAAGACAAACACTTTTGTAATTAAGTAATACGTTTTGTTTCGGTTAAACAGGGCATGGATTATAACCCATGTCTGGTTGAACTAAAACTAAATATATTTTTACTTAAATTCTATTAACTATTAATCATTTGTTTGCACACAGTTTAATGTTTTCAAGTATTGTTATCTATCACTAACAATCCAATTAAACATTAGACATTTTTTTACGCACAGATAAAGTCAAACCGTTTTATTTCAAACTATTCAGCTTAGCATGTCAAGAAAGTTAAATGGTTACAAATATTGGCATGCTTCATTAACTAATCGGTTAAACGTCAGTTATTTATTTACCTACAGATAGTTAACTAAAGAGTTATATTTTAAGCAATTCAGTTTAACATGTCATTAGTTTTTACTCAGTTTAAATGTCAAAGTACACAGTTTAAATGACGTTGATGTCATTACGCGTTTACAGTAACCGTTTCTTGATGTTACGTAATCACATGGGAATTGTGGTTCCGCGTGCATTTCATTCTTGCTGAAAACTTTTCGCTTTCGACCAAATCCTACTTGATGTATGTATGCGCATCTCTATCTATTTCGAACTGCTATCTATCTATCTATCTATCTATCTATCACAGTCAATTCACATCGATATCTATTCGTGTAGCAATTTATCATTGTCCATTCAATTCTATCTATCTATCTATCTATGAGTAATATGTATAATATGCCTATTAATATCTATCTATCAATTTATCTATCTATCAGTGTTTTTATCAATTTACTTTCATTTTTTAACGTCACACATAGATTATTCAACATTTATATTTCTAAACAAAAGTTCTTTATTCAAAACAAAGATATTTACAAGAATTCGAAGCAAAGATGTTACTAATGAGTGTCAGCAGAATGAATTGTAGCCTCAAAACCCAAAATGCAATCATTACAACTGTCTTATCGACTTTTGCCGAGGATAGAATCAGAAGAGAACACTGATCTCTTTCTACGTTGTTGGAATAACCTAAGGACCAGGCACATATTTATCGACTTTTTCCTTGCGACTAGCTCATCTAACTCATCTGATCAACTACTACTATCTCAGTGATTGACCCTTGAGTTATATTTAGTGGCAAAGTATGCGACTGACGCCAAAGAATTCTAAGGCTCCGCCCGGAGAACCTAATATTTTGAGTAGGTCTTATCCACGTACTTATATATTTTTTATTACTCCAACTAAAATCATGATTGATTTCTATTGGGGGCCGATGAACTGGCATCTGCACTTTTACTCCCTATATATGAATGTATTTACCAACCCTTCTGTGTGAGCAGGATATGACACAAGGTCAATTTTTAGCAGATTAATGAGGTTTGAATTCAGTTTTTTTCTCCTAGACTATCTGCCGGATCAATATTGAAGAAGCCAGTCTGCCCTACTATTTATCCATAGCTAGAGGGAGAATAACTGGATTCCTACCTTTCCTAAAAGTAGTAACGCAATATGAAATACAGTCTCGTTGAGGATTTGAACTCGTAACGCAGTATCCATTTCCTTCGATGATAACCATTATATTGAAGCATACCTGCATTTTACTTCCTGCTATCAGAGACTGCTATCAGAGCGTTTACTTCGAATATTTCGAATACAGCAAAAAACCTTGGTGATCAAAGCAGTACATGTTTTACCAACAAAATATCAACAATTATTTGGTTGATTTAATCATTACTATTGCTTAAAATGTACAGTAATTGAACTAAGTTAAAGGGTACATTCAATGTTTATTCTGATCGATTTTGAATCACATCTACTTTATATAATTTATTTTGTAATAAATTTGATATAAACCAATAAGGGGATGTATTCGATGAGTAATTTCATGTGAGAAATGAAAATGATCAAAATGTCTCCGAATATAAATCGCACGCGAATATTGTTCAGTGGAAAATTAAATTAAAAATTGCATTTTTCCTTGAATTAGGAAGATTGTAACTCAATTGGGCTAAAAGAAATCTCGCGGTGATTTTCGATATATTCTCTGCAGCTGGTTTTGAAGACACTTGTGAAGTAATAGTTATAGGAAATAGAGACGACGAACCAATTTCAAGTCCTAGATAAAGCTATTTGAATTTCAGATAGCGCTAATACTCCTTGGAAATGTGCATCTATTTTCAGTCCAGCTATAGGTAAGTAATTCTTTCTAATATTGGTATGGAACAATATCTAAGGGAAGGAAAACTCTTAATTGAAACACATGAAAACCCTCTAAAATACGTACACACACATCTACTTATATATATATATATATATATAGAGAGAGAGAGAGAGATAGATAGATAGATTGATAGATAGATAGATATGTGGGTGTGTTGTTTGTTTTAACAATCTTTTGTTAAAGTCTGTTAAAAGAACATTTCCCCTGTCTTTTTGCTTTGGAATATTCTTTATATACCCACATATGTGTATGTACACAAATAATTCACCTGTGAGTGGTGACCAATATTTCATGCCTTTAATCGAACGGAATATTGTTCCCTCATACATCAAGATCGGTCGAAGAGTCGATTATATATATATATATATATATATATATATATATATATATATATATATATATATATATATATATTATATATATATATATATATATTGTCTTTTATTAAAGTCTGTTAAAAGAACATTTCCCCTGTCTTTTTGCTTTGGAATGTTTTATATAAACACATATGTGTATATACACAATCATGTAGACATGTATTACCCATAATATGTATATTGTTATCCACAGACAGACTCTTTCGTTATATCCTAACGCTTCAGTGTGGCTAGACACGCAGGAAGTTTCAACTTTACGCTAGATATGGCAACTAACCGCTCAGCTATTTCGAAGACATACGTTAGCTCTGGAATTATAACGCAGACGTAGTGGCTTTCGCTTGTTTCACTGCCTTTCGCGAGGAAACCTATCTTGGAGAAGGAAAAACTTAAAGGCTAAAGGGTAAAATTTAGGATGATCTGTGGCACATTTGAGCTCGATTGTTTTATTAGCAGCTAATTCAGGAAGTTTGGTGGCTGGTTCTGCACAAAACCTCAACCTGATAAATAATTCACTTGTGAGTGGTGACCGACATTTCATGCCTTGAATCGAACGGAATATTGTGCCCTCATACATCAAGACCGGTCAAAGAGTCCAATATATATATATATATATATATATATATATTGTTATCCACAGACTGACTGTTTCGTTGTATCACAACTCTTCAGTGTGGCAAGGCACGTTGAACGCTTGAAGCTGGGATCGAAACCCGCCCAACTTTACGTTTAACTTTCTATCATACTGCTCGCCCAACAAGCGAACCACATCAGCTCGGGAATTATAAGGCATTAAGTAGTAGCTTTCAAAAGATAGATACCTATATATATATATATAGGTATCTATTGGTACCAATTTGCATTTTTTAGCGGAACAAGATTTTTCAGATATTCTAAAGCATAAAAAAAAAAAATTATTTAAAAAACATAACATTTTTGGAGAATAAGGCATTTAAAACCAAACCAAACCAAACAAAAAAATGCAGATTTTTTTTAAAATTCCACACACTACATTGAGATTTGAGGCACAATTCACTCTTTATTAAGTAAAATATGGAATTCGATAAACTTTGATTTGAATTCTTGTTAACCCCGTATCTCTTTAATATAAAGTATTCTCTCAGAAAGGAGCTGACACGGGATCAATTAAACTGCTAGTCTAAAAATCTCTCTCTCTTTTTCTTCTCTACATATTACCCTCTATTCCTAACATCAAATTTTTCTCACTTTAAATATTTGTAACAAAACTCCCAGCCAGATGTGCAGACCTTGTGATAATTTAAAAAAAAGTGTTGTGGTCTTCATATAAGACTGGGGGAAGAACAACTCAAACAACGGGTGATAGGTAAAAGTTATTGTATTAGCAGAAAAAAAAGTCATACAAAGGAAGTACTAGCCGTGCTCGGCTTGGGTCTGTCTGTCAAATGTCTTGTAAGGAACGAAAAGTTGTCTCCCCTGAGCGAGCTAAGCTAGGAGAATATGTTTAGGTTGGACGAGTCCATCTTTTGGGTATGGTAGGATATGTCCCCATAACAAATAGAAAATAAAGAGAACGTGCTGAATTGTGAAATTTGCCGTCCCAGTGGAGCACAGACTCAAAAAAGTACTGGGGCCATTCCTGAGAACTAAAAAAAATCACGGAGCATGAAAGTGACATTGATAACAAATATCATTGGTGCCTGAAGGTTTGGTAAGTGAACTGGAACAACTGAAGGTCAGAAGACGTGACAAGACAATCCAGCCTATACTATTATTAAGATCGGACAGAATACTGAGAAGAGTCCTGGAGACTTAAGGAGACTTACATTCAATCAAACTCCAATGAAAGACGACCAGCTATTGCTGTTAGGAAAAACTGTCAAGGAATAGAGAAATAGTACTCAGAATTGAGACTTCCTGCATCTCAGACTCAATGAACGACTCACAAAATATGACATAATAATAATAATAATAATAATAATAATAATAATAATAATAATAATAAGCGAATGCAGCAAATTAGCACAGAAGGAGTATAAGGCGAGACACGACTGGGTCGGCAAGGTGATCCACTTGGAAATGTGCAAGAAATTTAAAGTTGACCATACTAACAAATGGTATATGCACAACCCAGCACCTGTGCTAGAAAATGACATGCATAAACTCCTATGGGACTTTAACATACAAACGGATCACCTAATCCCGGCCAGAAGACCAGACCTTATAATAATCAACAAAAAAAAAAGAGAATTTGAAAAAGTGTCGACCTTGCTGTTTCAGCGGACCACAGGATAAATCTGAAGGAAAGTGAAAAGAAGGATAAATACCTCGACCTTGCCAGAGAACTGAAAAGCTGTGGAACATGAGAGAAACGATTGTGCCAATTGTGATTGGTGCTTTTTGCACAATAACTAAAGGATTATTAAAAGGCCTGGAGGACTTGGAAGTTGGTGGACGGGTAGAAACGATCCAAATGACAACATTGCTGAGAATGGCCTGAATCCTGAGATGAGTCCCGGAGACCTGAGGAGACTCGTCACACAGACTCCAGTGAAAAACCATCAGCTAACACTGATGTGAAAATCTCTAAAGGAGTAATAATAATAATAACAATAATAATAATAAATCTCGGCCTTACGATCAGACTTAGTGACAGTTAAAAAAAGAAGAAATAGTGGACTTTGCAGTTCCGGCTGACCACTTAGTAAAACATGGTAAAACTGAAAGAAAGCGAAAGGAGAGAAAACTCGAGACCCACCTGACCACAGCAGTTTTAAAAAGACCAAGGATATTTTGAATAATTGAATAACTTAAGAGATTTATTGTCTTTTAGATTCATGAGAACAAACACCAGTGAAATCAGGAATGAATAAGAAACCCAACATTTCTTATCACCTGTTTTAGGTATAATTCATAGCATATTCATCGGAAGGTAAGAACCGTATCTTTGGCCGTTGGGGACCATATTTTCCCCTCCCACTTCTACCATTCTACGTACGTTTACCCCACACTACTGAAAACGACTTTTCTGCTTCAAGGCACCTTCGATACTTATTTATCTTCTTTATTCTTATTCACTGCTTGCACCAGAAAATTGCATTCTCTTTTTATTTTGTAACTGTGTTAAACTGATGGGTGGGGCAGCCAAAAATGGGTTAAGTGGACGACGTTTATTTAGGGTTTTATCCTGATCGACCAGCAAAGTTTTATTAAAAGACATTCTTTTTTTATATTGTTTGCTCTCATATATATAAACACAGAGACACCCCCCCTATATATATATATATATATATATATATATATATATATATATATATATATATATATAAACACACACACATACATATATATATATAAATACACACACGCATTTATATATATATATATATATATATATGTAAATAAACACACACACATATATATATAAACACACACACACATTTATATATATATATATATATATATATATATATATAAACACATACACACACACGCGCACACAAACACACATATATATATATATATAAACACACACACATATATATATATAAACACACACACATATATATATATATATAAACACACACACACATATATATAAACACACACACACACACACGCACACACATACACATATATATATATATTTATATAAACACAACACAAACACACACACATACACACACACACACACACACACATATATATATATATATATATATATATAAATTTCGCATAAGAATTTTATTAAGTTTTAAAATGTGATGATTGATATCCAAATAAGGATAAAATTTGTCGGTTTGTGAGAATATCAAGATTGATAATAATATGATAGAGGTCAAAAATGATTACAAAACTATCAACAAAAATCGATTTTTTGAAAGTTTAAACAGTTATCAAAAAAAATGACAATAAATTCTAAAACAATTTCTCAATTATAATAAACCCTTTTTCAAAAAAAATAATAACTTGAAGCAATATATGCAAGTTAGATAACTCCATTAGGAAAAAAAATCAATAATTGTCTGGACAAGTGATAAATTTGGGAAGAACTTGCTTGTTTCTTTCTTTTATGTAGCGTGTTGCTAATTCTCCTTATCTCATTGCCATGTTTGTATTTCTTAAGTTTTTTATAATTTGGGAGAAAAGAGGCATGATTGTTAGGATTCAACCCAGCAAATTGGTAAATGTGGGGTAACCTCATGGTGTAATTGTTAAAGCGATGAACAGTAAAGTCGTAGTAAGCGAGTTCGAACTCCAGTCGCACTATTACGTTCACTTTCGGACAAATACCCTTGGGAAAAATATGAACCCCCTTATCCTCCCAGCTACAAAGGTTGATATGCCATTAAACAAAGAAACCAAACCAAATTGGTAAAACTTGCTTGTTATATTGTCTTCGGTGACAAGAGGCTACGTTACTTTATGCAAAGAAAAACGTAGATAAAAAGGATAAAACTACGATCGAGATTATCTCAAGTGATGTGAATGTACATGTGAGTTTCTTGTCTAAGAAATAAATCATTATTATTGTTGGGTATAATCTAAATTTTCGACACAATGAGCTAGTCCGTCTGCCATATATAGCAGTAGCTTCTAATACCAGGGAGTCTAAAAGTCAGAAGGTGAACAGCCGTTTCTTATAACGGAAGCCAATACTATTGTTGGACTATATCCTTGTCCTTATTCTATCCACTAATCCTATATTCTTTTTACTAACAGTCTCTCTATTGTAAATACTTTTTTCCTGTAAATATAACTCTAATTCCTCACATATCGTGGTTTGTCTTTTTATTACGACTACACGCGTTCGCTATCCAGAACGTAACAGATATATAAATGGGCTGCATCTATTTTGAGACAGTTTTTAAATTTTTTTTTTCTCCAAATAAGTACTGGCGCAAAATATTGTTCCTTCCTTGTCGAAGACATTGTGATCAAAGATTAATAGATGTTTTCGTATACTAATTTAGGGTCCCTTGTATATTGAGCCATCCTGTACGTATGTCGGTATATATGTATCTATGTACCTATGTTTATACATATGAGTTTACCTATACCCAGGGTGTTTCAAAATAGATGCAATTCATTAATACGAGGAGGTGTCCTCGTGGGGTAATGGTTAAATCGATGGACTACGGATTGTAGTAAGCGAGTTCGTACTCCAGTGGCGCTATTACATTCACTTTCGGGCAAATATCCTCGGGAAAGGTATGAAACTCCTTATCCTCCCAGCTATGGGCTAAATAGTACCACTACTGTTCTTCTAGGAGAATGGCTTTGGCATTAAATAACCTACAAAGGTTAATATGCCATTAAACAAAGAAACCAAACCAATCAATCATACGCTAACGATTTATTACTGAGACAAGCCCATTAGTGGTCATTTGGATTACGTCTAGTAAAAAAAAAAAAACATCTTTTAAGCTTGACATATCAAATCAATGTTTTTTTAATTGTTCTTATATCAGCTTCAAGGACATGTAATCTCTTTTGAAGTTTCTTGTCTCAGTAATAAATCATTATCATATGAATCGGTTGCATCTATTTTCTGATAGTTTTCCATATTTACCAACCCCTTCGCTCGGGCAGGATATGACACAAGGACAATTTTAAGCGGAGTTTAACAGGTTTGAATTCAGAGTTTTCCTTCTCCTACACTAGTTGCCTCACCAGTCTGTCCTACTATTTACCCATAGCTGGAGGGAGAATAAGTAGATTCATACCTTTCCCAAGGGTATTAGTGCTATGTGAAATGCAATTAGCCTGGTCCAAAATTTGAACTCGTGTCGCCGTATCCATTTCCTACGATGATAACCATTACACCATGGGCACAGTTTTCAATAATTTTGTCACCAATTAAGTACTGGCGCAAAGTGTTTTCTCCCTTGTCCAAGACATTGTGATCGAAGATTAATAGTTGCTATAGTATACTTTTTTCAAATCTGCAACAAAAAAGAACACCACATTATTATTACTAGAGTTATTAGAAGTTACATGGGTCCCATATATATTAATACAAAATATATTTACCAAAAAACCCCGTCTCGAGAAAGATGTGATATAATGTTTTTAAGCATTGTACAACTGGTTTGGTTTCCTTCTCCTACACCTGTTTTCATAACAAAGTTAAAGAGCACAGTCTGTCCGACTATTTACCAATAGGCAATGGGAAAATAGTTGGATTGATAATTTTTCAGAGTTTTAATTCAAGTTCCATTTTAAAAGACGATGACTGTTTCGCCGTTAGTGATTTGATAGACGATAGACTACCTGATAAAATTATTAAGATCTGTAAAAAGCCTTTGCTGAAGTCGGGTTAATAATAATGGTTTTATTTTACACCTCAATGAATATGCAGAGAGTGTAAATGTCATCGTTGTGTAAAACGGATTCAATGAGTAAACTTGAATTCCTCTCATGACGGTTTCCGTCCACTTCACATTATATACATTTTGGAAAATTGGTTTTGTTGGGTTTTATGGCATATCAACGGTTGTAGGTTATTTAATGTCGATACCTGTTTATTCATATATATATATATATATATATATATATATATATATAAAACTTGTAAACTTATTTTGAAGGTAATATTTTTAAACGTGCCTATGCTCCTTTCTGCACATAGTTTAATTGTTTTAAGTATTGCTATATAACTGTCACAATTTAACATAGGTTATTTACTTGCTCACATTTTGTTCTATTTGATCCATAGGTAGGACATTATCAGGTGCTACCACTCCGGGTCAGAGTGGACCAGGGGGCAATGACAATGAAGAGGCATCTACATTCCCAAAATCTCCAAGGCTAGATACACTTCATCAGATTGTTTAGTGTCATTCTCGGGACACCAGTTGGGCAGGTCTTACCCCTTGCAAGGATACAGTCGGTGTATTCTACAGCCCCTGCAGACTGGGATATTTTGGAAAAGCAATGAATTGTTCATTGTTATTAATCCCTGGTCAACTCTGACTCGTAGAGGTAGTACCTGTTAGGGTTCCGCTCCTGAATCAAATAATTATGTTAAAAAGAATTCATATTCAATAGTCATTTGAGTCAAAATAGAAAAATATCTTTAGAAAGAAGTATATATAAAGAGTAAATACGAACGTAGAATGAATTTTAAGCATAAAATAACCCTAAACAGGTTGACATGTCGTTCCAATCAATAATTCAATCAATCAATCGATCGATCAATATCGCCTTAAAATTCTATTCTTCGTAATGCTTTCGTATATACGGCCCTGGCTCTTCCTCGACTGTCCTATAAAACTTTTATCGCTTTTCTTCTTGGGATCGTTCCGAGATTCTCAACAATGATAAACACAACTGCTCAAGTTTGGCTTGATTCAATGGTATACCAACAACTGTAGGTTAATAAATGCAAAACCCCTTTTTTTATATGTATAACAAGTTCTACAATTCAGTTTAGCATAAATACACTTTTTAGTTCTATTTGACCCATAGATAGGACCCAATCAAGTGCTACCTTTTCGAGCCTGAGTGGACCAGGGAGGGATGGCAATGAAGGGGTACTCTGCATTCCCTAAAGCTCCTGCATTACTGGAGCCTCACAATCAAATTGTTTAGTGTCATACCAGGACACTCGTTGGTGGAGTTTTAATTCTCTGCAGAGATGTTGTCGGTGTATTCTGTAGCCCCAGTCGACTGGGCTAACAGCAGCCTAAATTCACGTTCTACAGTTTTTAAAGAGACTGTAAGAGTACTGATGAGTCATGATGTCACTTGATCTCCACTGAAAGGTATCAGATAGTACCAACGGGAAGAAGATAATCAGCACATCTTGTGATAAAGAATGTTGAGGAGAGTGCTGTAGAACCGAAAGACTTACTGCCTTTAATGAAAGCTACCTGCTATTCGACGTGAAAAATTCAACAGCAGTAGTAACAACAACAACAACAACAACAATAATAATAATAATAATAATAATAATAATAATAATAATAAAGAATAAAACTGAAAGAATGTGAAAAGAGAGATAAGTACCTCGACCTTGCTAGAGAATTGAAAAAACTATGGAATATGAAGGTGACAATTATACCAATTGTGATTGGTGCCTTTGGCACGGTAACTAAAAGATTATTAAAGGGCCTGAAAGATTTGGAAGTTGGCGGCCGAGTGGATACCATCCAAACAACAGCATTATTAAAAACAGCCAGAAAACTGAGAAGAGTCCTAGAGACTTGAGGAGACTTGCTGTCACTCAATCTCCAGTGAAAGACCATCAGCTTACGCTGATGTGAAAAACTCTAATGAGTAATAATAATAATAATAATAAATTTTTTAGATGCAATCGTATCCGCGCCAGAAAATTATGCCTAGTATTAATCAACAAGTAAAGAAAAATAAACTTATCGTCTCGTGGGTCTTGGTGTTACAGTGGAGCAGGAAGTAAAAATAGAATATTACTAATAGATAGCAAACTCCTAGGATCTTGCCAGAGAGCTGAAAATTCTGTTTAACATTGGTATGACTGGTACCAGTAGTAGTTGGTGCTTTTGGAACTGCCTCGAAATGCATGGGAAAGATATAGGGAAAAAAAGAGAACTGAGGAAGTATCAAGACCATACAAAATATAGATCAGATAGAATACTTAGAAGGGTTCTGGAAAAGATATAGGGAAAAAAGAGAACTGAGGAAGAATCAAGACCATACATAATATAGATC
>OY757937.1:63404473-63429473 GCA_963585895.1 Sepioteuthis lessoniana | reverse complement strand
ACGAGGTGAATTTGGCTCCGGTAGCGGGAGCTTCGGCTTTGTAGTAGCACATCCCCACTGTCTCAAATAGAAAATGTTGGAATAGTACGAATGTGGGAATAGTCCGGGAAATTAATAAATATTAGTGTTTGAGACCGTAGTGATTTTGGGGTATTGTGGACGTGTACACGCTTCGTTAAACAGACTATTCGTCGAATTCTAAATCTGAAAAATATCCAAGGAAATTTCCAAAAGTAACATATACGTATGTAAGCTTCAAAGTTTATTACAATACAATAGATGCAATACTGCATCTCGGCAGTGGGGTAACCCCCCCACACACACACACACTTTAAAGAGTGTCCTGTATATGACACTAAAAAATCTGATAATGATGCTCCAGTAATGTTGCAGCTTTGGGAATGCAGAATAGCCTTTCATTGCAATCACTCCCAGGTCAACTCTGGCCCGTAATGATATCACCTGATAGGTTCCAATCTATGGGTCAGATAGAACTGTTTGACATTTAAACTGAGTGCGAACAAAGTAATTATGCTAAACTGAATTGTTAGAATTGAACTCTCTGATAATTTAACTGGGTGTCAACAAATAACTGATATTTTATTGAATTGTTTGAGATAAACAGTAATACTTGCAGCCATTTTACTGTGTGCACGAATAAATAATGCCGAATAGTATTGTAAGCGTTTGATAACAATAATTGAAATCATTTACAGTGCAAAAATGAAGTCAGGCTCGTTTAATTTTTTTTACAAATCATATAAATTTAATATATATCTATAAAGAGGATTTGGCATTAGATAACCTGCAATGGTTGATATGCCATGAAACCAACAAAACCAAATCATATATATTTAGTATATATTTATAAAGAAAATTTGGCATTAAATAACCTGCAATGGTTGATATGCCATGAAACCAACAAAACCAAATCATATATATTTAGTATATATTTATAAAGAAAATTTGGCATTAAATAACCTGCAATGGTTGATATGCCATGAAACCAACAAAACCAAATCATATATATTTAGTATATATTTATAAAGAAAATTTGGCATTAAATAACCTGCAATGGTTGATATGCCATGAAACCAACAAAACCAAATCATATATATTTAGTATATATTTATAAAGAAAATTTGGCATTAAATAACCTGCAATGGTTGATATGCCATGAAACCAACAAAACCAAATCATATATATTTAGTATATATTTATAAAGAAAATTTGGCATTAAATAACCTGCAATGGTTGATATGCCATGAAACCAACAAAACCAAATCATATATATTTAGTATATATTTATAAAGAAAATTTGGCATTAAATAACCTGCAATGGTTGATATGCCATGAAACCACGAAACCAAATCATATACTTAATATATATGTATAAAGAGGATTTGGCATTAAATAACCTACAGTGTTTGATGTGCCATAAAACCAAACCAAACTAAACCAAACCAAACATGCCCTGTATTTCGTTTGTACAAGAATGAACATGTTTGATTTGTAAATTTTTTTACAAGATGTTTTTATAAAAAAGATGTTAACAATTCAATGGATATTCCTTCCTGACATTATGACTTCAAAGTCTCTAACTGATCGACTTCCCTGTCAACACATTATTGGAATCTTCCTCAGGTGGTCTCTATAATATCAATTCTGTCTTTTTTTTTTATATAAAAGATATGACCTAAGAAATATTAATATTTTTTAATCACCTGCAGGAGATAACAAAAATGTGTTGACAGGTATGGTGAACATGTGGAGCGTATTCGAAATATTATTATAAAGCTACTCCCATAATAGAGTTAACGTTTTTTTAATCACCCTTAGCCTTACTTTTCAAATATCCCTCGTGATTAAATACTGACACCTAAATTGACGTGATAAAGTGAAGAAGAACATTATACATTCTAACCTTTTTTAAAGAAGGTTGAAATAGGAAAGAGATGATGCAGTGTAATAAAACAGAAAACGAATGCAAGGACGACTCAAAATAAAAAAAATGTCTCTTTATAGATCTCTTCCAAAAAGAGAACTGTTTTCCTATTTGGCATATGGATAAGGTGGGAAGCTTTGATAACACCAATGATATCAATATTTTCAGTGATAAATTTTGAAATGTCTTTTGCTTAATGGATTTGAGTCAATGTTTGTTTGGTTGGGTTTTTTTATGGCATATCAACCTTTGTCTGTTATCTAATGCCAAATCCATTTTATACATAAAAACAGTTCCATTTCAAACAATTCGATAAAAAAATTGACAGTGAAAAATACGAAAAATTGACAGTGACAAATACGAAATAAAAAGATGTCGAAGTGTTCACAAAAGGAAAAAAAAAGAACAAGTCAGACACATGGTCACAGAAAAAAATTGCAAACCACTTTATTACTATGTTTCAATCTCTTTCGGGGCTGGTCTTAGATAGAAAACACGTGAAATGGTGTTTAGAAGTCAGTAAAGAAATTGTTAAATCGTAGTCCTACCCCAATGTGAGGGTCACTATTTCCAAAATTTAAGTTATTACGCATTCTGTCTTTTACTAAATGACTGAAATATTTAAGAAGTTCTGTGACGGTTTCTCGAACCTTCTGCAAAAGTTCTTGACCCTTTGTTTTTAATCACACAGCCGGTCACTAGGTTCTCTGGTGGTAGTGGGTGCTGCCGATACATATAGAGATGTTTTCTTTTTCTTTTCTTCTTTGTTGTCGTTTGAATAAGATGAAAGGAAATACTTGTTAAAATTAAGTGTTGATAGTGCTTCAATTAAAACTTTAAAAGAGAAATGATACTAACAATAAAAGAGTATTAAATAGTGACAGATATTTTCCAGAGAGAGATGGAAAAACTGAGGAAAGGATGGGTTTTAATGGTGTGATTTGGGTTTGGATCAGTAAATATTTGTCGGAGCTCAGTCACAAGAACGACTAGGGATATAAACTTTTAATCAAACGAAGGACTTATCCTTTATTATTTCCAATTTACACAGTTTCCTCGTTGTCGTAGATTAGCGGCCCGAGTGAGTTGTAATATAAAATTTAAAAAAAAAACAAAGAAAACAAAAGATGTAAGAAAATACTATTCAAAATTAATGGTTGACAAAGCTAAACATAAAAGATAAAAAAACGGTGTGAACAGTATGTAATCAATTTATTCAAGATCGAACTGTTTTTGAATGGTATTGCAGTGCGGTTGTTATCGATCTGTAACTGAATCAATAACTTAACTAAATTGGTCTTCAAGACAGAATATTTAAATTCATTTTTCAATTTTTTTCTCTTAAAAATTGATTATATTAGACAGAAGAATGATTTTCAGTGAACAAAACAGATTTGACAGCCACAGTAATTGTAACTTTAGGACGCTTCCCGTGATGTTACGATTTGAAATTTAGGCAAAATGACTATAGTTAGTGAATTCGATTCTTATTGGACGCCAAATTCTTCTGGCCTTCTGAAAAACTATTCTAAGCTCACAGTACATGACAAAAGTTGTAATAGTTTTTTTCTTCTTCGCGAAATAAATAGAATCGAAAGTTGCCAAAGTAATTTTGCTTAATGATATATCAACCATTGTCAGTTATTATTGCCAAATCACTCTCTATTTCTCGGACTCTCTCTCTCTCTCTCTCTCTCTCTCTCACACACACACACACACACACACACACACACACACACACACACACACACACACACACACACACACATATATATATATATATATATATATATAACTTGTAAGTGAATACTTCTTAGGAATTTTTACAGCATTAAGCATTAGTTAATAAACAAATATTGCTTTCATCTAACGAGTTTTGGGTAGGAATAACATTTCTTAGCCAATCTCTCTTCAGGTCTGGTTTGCGTTAAGAATTTTCCTTCTCCTAGACCGGTTACTAAGGTTAAACAGCCAAGTTTACCGATGATTTGCCCGTAGTTGCATTGAGTATATTTGGATTCCTACCTTTCCAAAGGATATTATGGCTCTGTAAAATGCAAACAGATTTATTCTGGGTTTGAACACGGATTGCTAAATCCATTTGCTAGATCAATAAATGTTGCACAATAAGTGCCAACATAGTATCTAAGTATGCAGCATGTATATGATTTAAATAGCGTATATACCTTTGCGCAAATTCATCTCGCGACTTGGTTGTCCTTTTGTTTATTATCAAATAATCATTTTGGAAGTAAGCATTGAAACCATAGATGTCTCTCAGAAGTAGCAGTTTTTCCTCAAGTTTCCAGTACTCTGCTCAGTATTCTGGCCGATCTCAGCAATGCTGTAGTTTGGATGGTCTCAATTTGTTCTCAGATTTCCAATTCTTTTACTCCTCTTGCCAAGTCTTTGTGGCGGGGTGGATCTTCCAACCACGCCAGTTACAATTGGTTTTATCATCACCCTCATGTTCTATAGTTTTTTTAGTTCTCTTGTGAGGTCTCAGTATTTGTCTAACTTATCGTTTTCTTCAATTTTCACTCTAGGTAAATTATCTTTTTGTTTGGTCTTCTTTCTGGAATTAGGTGATCTGTTTGTCTCTCAAAATCCCAGAGAACTTTATGTATGGCTATTATTATATTTACTCCTCGAGAGTTTTTCACATAAGTGTTAGCTGATGGTCTTACACTGGGGGCTGAGTGAAAGCAAGTCTCCTGAAGTTTCCAGGACTCTTCTCGGTATTATGACCGATCTTAGCAATGCTGTAATTTGGATTGTCTCCACTTGTCTTCATATTTCTAAGTCTTCTAGTCCTCTGACCAATCCTTTGGTGACTGAACCAAGAGTATAATAGTCACTTTGATGTTCCAGTTATACCAGTAGTAATTGTAAATGACTCATTATTATTATTATTATCATTATTATTATTATTATTAATAATAATATCCCGGAAATGTATATATTAGTTTGAAAAGTGTTTCAGATGTTCCAGTTCTCTTCAGGCGATTGAATTATTAGTTGAGTGTTAAACATCTTTCCAATACAGGTGGGAGGTTTCATACATTACTTTTGTCGATTTAAGCTGATCCAGGTTAATGTCTGCGTTAAATATAGAGTTTATCAATAGACAAATCTTCGTACTTCGTCTAAATGTCTACACAATCTCGACACATCGCCTTTATTACTTCATCATGTAATTTCCAGGGCAATCTAAGTTACTCAAACGTCTCTATTTAAATTTTCAAGTTTAAAGTTTTCGATTACATGAAATTATCTCATATTGTTGTATTAGCACCAAAGTATTTAATTTCTGTTGTGGTCTTGAAGGGACAGAAATGAATAACACAAAGAAACGTAGGGTTTGCATCAGTATATATTTACGGAAATACAGACGGTAACGGTTAGCGGTAACTGACTAGATTCGCTTGCATCATTTATCGAGTCAGTCACTATATATAGTGTCGGGGAGTTGGTTGGTTTTTTGGGTTTTATGGCATATCAACCTTTATTGGTTATTTAATTGGTTATTTAATGTTAAATCCATTTTTATACAAATAATCAGTTCTATTTCAAACAATCAGACTAGCATGAGTACACGGTTTAATTGTCAAAAACATTTCTATTTCAAGCTATTCAGTTTATTCAAACAGTTCTAATTCAGTTTAGTATAAGTATAGATTTTGTTTACACACAGTTAAATGTCAAAGTAGTTCTATATTAAATAATTCAGTTTAGCGTAAGTATAGTTTCAATTTCAAAAACAATTCCATTTCAAACAATTCAGTTTAGCATAAGTACTGAGTTTAAATGTAAGTACACGGTTTAATTGTCAAAATATTTATATTTCAAGCTATTCAGTTTAGTCAAACTGTACTAATTCAAACAGTTCATTTTAACATAGTTATGCAGTTTAGTTCCATTTAACCCATAGATAGGTCCCTATGGGGTGCTGCCATTCCGGGCCAGAGTGAGCCTGGGAACAATGGCAATGCAAGGGTACTCTGCATTCCCCAAAGCCCCAGCATCACTGGAACCTCGCCATCAGATTGCTAAGTGTCATATATCAGGACACTCGTTGGGCGGGGGGCTTACCAGTCTGTAGAGGTGCCGTCAGTGTATTCTACTGCTCCAGCCGACTTGGCAAGTGTTGGGAAGGGTCCGTATAGTGACTTCATGGGATGTATAACTACAACAATGACAAAGTAAAATCTGTGAAATTAGCAACTTAACCATTATTGAATAGGAATTTTGTTCGCGCTCACTTTGATCTTTATAATTTCAAAACTAAAATAATACTTTACTAACTCATCATCACTTCATCAAAACGTCTACATCATGTAGACGCCTTAATATCATCACAACATTATATAGGTTCCACGATTGACAAAACTAATCACTCATCTTCATTTAAATTCTAAATTTTAAAGTTTACTGTTGGACAAAATAATCTCATATCATCGTGTTTATACAAAAGTATTTAATTTCTGTAAATAACAAGTAATTTTCTGGGTAATTCTGTGAATTCTGATATTATATGTGAATTTTCTTTCCTCTCAATTTCATCATTGTAATTTCTAAACGGAGATAACTGATAAATGCTAAATATTGATTTCCCTACCTTCATTCATTTGTAATAGATTTTTTTAAAAAATCCATAGAAATCACTTGACTCGATATTAAACTCAATGTCCGTCTTGGTTGGCCTTTTTTGTCAATTATAAAGAAGAAAACAAATTATATAGATGGGTTCAGAATAATATTTATATGGAATGATCTGTAGCGATTAAGAGAGAGAACGAGAAAGATAGAGACAGAGAGAGAGAGAGAGCAATTGATAAAGACAAGATTTATAAATCATTATCATTAAATATTTCGAGCCCATTTAGTTTTTGGCCAGTCTGGTTAGATTGGTTGTTTCATTGACATTTGGAGGAGATGTTACAAATTTATCAAAAAATTTGCTAGACCACGGAATGGACACATGCTCAAGAGACAGAATTTCACCAGGGATTAATTAATGACATCTCAATATCCCTAAGGTGGATATAAGTTAATATCTGTTAAACTTCTGACCCATACATAAAAGGGCAAAATAACGAGGCACATAAAACCGAAGTTTATGGGAGTATTAATGTCACATAGCGGAAACAAATTAAATGAAATAAATACACGCGGTTTGACTTAAATTTTTGCTTCTGACAATGAAATTATTTTTTTCATGTACCGATATTTATACTGAAAATCAACTTCGGTGACAAAATATATGTAATTGAAATATAATTTTCTTTATGGATATTTTCCAAATATCCGAGACAGACCTCTATGAAATCATTTTTATAGAGATAGCTCATAGGTTTTTGTTTTAGAATATATATATATATATATGTGTGTGTGTGTGTGTGTGTGTGTGTGTGTGTTCCTCCTTATGAGACTTCCAGACAAGAAGAAAATATTTTGGTGCTCTGTACTAAGAAAATAGACATTTTTAATTGATATTACTTTAAAATCTTAATTGCCTTATTGGTTTAGTGAGTAGAGTGTTCGCCAATGGTCCGGGTGACCTGGGAACAATTCCAGGTCGTGTCATACCAAAGACTTTATAAATGGAATTCTTTACCTCCTTGTTTAACACTCAGTAATATAAGGTACGTATCAAGAGTAAAGTGGAACAATCCAGGGAAAGGAGTAACACCTCCCCAACACCTCAGTGTAGTAGCTATTTAAAAAGGAGCCTTATGGTTGCCCTCGACTACGTGGCCAACTTTACTTACCTACTTTAAAATCTTGTCACCAAATTTTACATTTCACTGAAATAGTCTGCAGAATACATAAAGAAATCTTTCAGTCTTAAAAATAAAATTCAGAACATTTCTGGAAAGGATAGAAATATTTTGTCTTAAATTAGTCAAAGCTGATTATAGATTAATCAAAAATTCAACAAAAGTGATAGGAAGAATTTTTTTAAAATATTCGTCCCAAATTTCAAGATGAAAAATATGCACGTCGTATCATATTTATCATAGAAAAGAATAGTCAATTTTTCGCACAAGGCCCACTATGTATATCTCTTATATTTAAGAAAAAATTTGGTAATGATGGGAAACAACTAAATAAAAATAAAATTGTTCTTTTTTTAAATTCTGATTTCTTAGTTTAGTTTTATTATATAAAGCCAAAATCATCCTTGCAAATGAATGATATTGGTACAACTTTCTCAATAGTTGATGGACATATGAGATTCATGCCTTTCCCAAGTGTATTAGTTCAAAAGTAAATATAATAGTGCGACTCTAAGTCGAACTCACTTATTACGATGTCGCGATCAAGCAAGTTAGCTGTTATGCCTCTTGGTCATCCCCATTTTCAGAATTGTTCTTGCATTTTTGGGTCTTTAATTGTGAAGATCAGCTGTATTTACTCACTATGGGTTGAACTGACGTTGATATTTCGATTTTTTAGATTTGTCATATGTCCTGGCAGAACATTACACCATGCTAATCGCTTGCGGCAACCATATTCTTTGGGAATGTTCGACGTGAGACTGTAAGAGACATCATATTTACCAACCCCTCCGCTCGGATAGGATATGACACAATGCCAATTTTTAAGCGAAGTTTAACAGGTTTGAATTCAGAGTTTTCCTTCTCCTAGACTAGTTGCCTCACCAAGACTGAAGAACCTAATCTGCCCTACTATCTACCTACCCATAGCTGGAGGGAGAATAATTGGATTCATACATTTCCCAAGGGTATCAGTGCTATGTGAAATGCAATAAGTCTCGTTCAGGATTTGAACTCGTGTCACCGTGTCCATTTCCTACGATGGTAACCATTATACCACGGGCACCTCTAATACGCTACCATCGTTGTGTTCCTTAAATCAGCACCGGCTTCCCTTTTACGTGACACGATACATTTCTATACAATTGACATGAATTAAATCTATGCGATTTGCTCAAGTGGATTCATTTTAGTTTCGAATTTGCTATCAGTCATCAATTCTCTTATCTCGTGTCAATAGAAAACTTCAACTTTTAGTTTTGTATTAAGTAAGCGTTATGGGACCGTTACCTACCCATTGATGGACTCTTCCAAATCCTACATTAATCGAGAGCCAAGTAATCTGGTCGTTGGGAAAAATGGTTAGCCGTCGTAGAGACTGGATATTCGACTGACTAGGGAGCCTAGCTTACGCCACCACTTATCTCTGTATCTTGTTACTTCAGTATATCCTTAAACTTATACAGCGTTCTGAGTTATCTTTTCGAGGTCCCAAATTGGTTACACATCAGTAAGGAATAAGTAAGAACAAATAGAATGTAAAATGTAACAAAAATGAAGAAAAAATGACGGAATATATTTTTGCAAAATGTCGAAAAAATGAGCAAAAAGAAAATAAGAAAAGAATCAGATCAGATTTCTTAAGAAAGTAAGAAAGAAATTAGGAATAAAGGAAATTATGAAGGAATGAAGGAAGGAACGAAGGAAAGACAGAATGATGGAACAAAAAGTTGAAGTTGAAATGAAAAAAGAAAGAAGACAAGCAGAAAGAGTGGAAACGAACCGAAAACATTTATATATTCAACTGAAAAAATAGAAGATAGAATTTTCAAATTGAAATAAAAAGAAAAGCATGGAAGAGAGATCGATAGATTGATAGATAGAGAGAGTGAAAGAAAAGAAAAATGAGTAAAGAAGTGAGAAAGGTAGTAGAATGTATAAAAAAAAGTTTGAAAAGTTATATTTTTTAAACTGTTCGAGATAAAAATGCCGAAAAAGGCAAAAGAAAAAAGAAAAATAAGTTCAAAGAAAAAGTCAAGAAAAAGGAACATTTGATAGATAGATAGATAGATAGATAGATAGATAGATAGATAGATAGATAGAATAAGATATGAAATACTTGAAGTAGACAGATTTATGAATCAAAATGAAATGCAGATTTCATATATAGATTTATAGAAGGAATCCATGTCGTTGGATTTATTGAGATAGATAGATAGATAGATAGAATGAACATGTTCTAATTACTTGTTAAAGAAAGAAAGAAAGAAACATAGATAGAAAGAAATAAAGAAAGAAATCAAGGAAGGAAAAGAAAAGAAAATACAGAAGAAAAACGTAGCGATTAAAAGAGAAAGAAAAATAAGATAGAATAGAAAAACGTCAAAAAGTGTGAGCATAAAATAAGCCAAAATGTTTTGATGCGGAAAAAAAAAAGAATGAGAAGAAAGAAATAAAAAGAAAGAAGTAAGCCAAAGAAAAATCTTAAAAAAAAGAACGAATTAAAAAAACAAAAAAAAATAGAACTAAAAAATGTACAAAATAAAAGACAGAAATAAGATTGAAAAGAAGAGATAAAAAGAAAAGAAAAAATAAACGGAGAAAATAGAGAAAGAAAAAGTGCTAGAAACATAAATTCGAAAGATGATCTGCACGGAGCATTCAGTAAGAAATACATTTCTAACTCTGACTAACTTGCAGCATAAACTAACAGAAGGAAGAACATACATACGCAGCGAAATGAAATATAGAATAAAACAAATCAATAATATCTTCTGCTAAAATCATTGGACACAATATATATATATATATATATATATATATATATATATATATATATATATATATATATATATATGTATGTGTGTGTGTGTGTGTGTGTGTGTGTGTGTATATATACTTGACAGGACATTCACAAATATATATATATATATATATATATATATATATATATATATATATAAGAATGTCCTGTCAAGTATTTATAAAGTATTTTGCCTTCAGGAGTTTCAGTGCTCCTTGACATTGACCTGAAGATAAAAGTACTTTACAGACAACCGCATTCTATACATCTTCGCAGTGAAAGTGTTATTTGGGAATGACTTCGTACCAATGCCAGAGGAATTTTATGTAAAAGTTGTCTATTTTTTGTTTTTTTCATAAATGATATTAACGATGATTTTGAGAGAATGTAGCCATTCTCTTTCTGAAGGAAAACCTTCCATTAATATTTTTCTCTAAATTGGCTTCAACATGAAAAAACCACATCTTCAGTAGTTGTGCCTAAACTGACAACCAATCAGATTATATATATATATATATATATATATATATATATATATATATATATATATATATATATATATATATATATTTATATATATTTATATATTTATATATATATATGTGTGTGTGTGTGTGTTTGTGTGTTTTACGCATGTATACAACTTCAATTTACCCCCCCATATATATATATATATATATATATATATATATATATATATATATATATATGTGTGTGCTTGTGTGTGTGGGTATTTAAACGAGCAATAAAAGTACCGATCGATTTCTCACCATAAGTACTTGCTTCCAATGCTTCTAACCATTAATTGAAAAGGCTCACATAATTAAATCTTGTGTATTGAACGTTTTCTGTCGCTCATTCTGTCTACCTTCCTGTGTCTTTCTGTCTCTCTCTACCCACCTCTCTCTCTCTCTCTCTCTCTCTCTCTCTGTCTTTCTTTCTCTGGCACTGTTCTTATATATCGATGAGGGTAGTTCAATATATAAGGTGAATTTCGCCTTCACAGATGACAATAGGATCCACTGTTTACAGTAGCATTTTTATCAAGGAAATTAATACTGACGACACCCTTTATGTCCCAAAAAACACATTATACTATGTACTGAATGCTGAGCCCATAACTTTTTATTACAGAATATTCAGTTTGTTTCCACTGTTACTTTTGACTTAGGTTGGTTTGATGGTTGGGTTTTTATGGCATATCAACCTTTGTAGGTTATTTAACGACAAATCTATTTTTATGCAAATACTTCCATTTCAAACAATTCAGTTTAGTATTACTACACAGTTTATATGTAAAACATTTCTATTTCAAGTTATTCACTCTATTCTAACAGTTCTAATTCAGCTAACTCTGTTTAGTGTAAGTACAGATTTTGTTAACACATAGTTAAATATCAAAAACAATTCAGTTTAGCGTAAGTGGGGTTTCAATGTCCAAAACAGTTCCATTTTAAACAATTCAGTTTAGCTTAACCACACTGTCTAAATGTACGCACACAGTTTACTTACCAAAAACATTTTCACATATGACCACAGATTTATTGTTTAAAAGGTTACCCTATTTCTCTCTATATATAATTTCGCCATTGTTTTCGATTTCATCAAGAATCGGTGATCTAACGTCGTTCAAAACATTCTTTCTAAGTCCTGATGAAGATTCATTGAAATCGAAAAGTTACAATATCGACTTTCTTTCAGATTAAATTCTTCTCTTTTGATTATCTTCGTTTTCATTCTCTCTCTCCCCACCTCTATCTCTCTCTCTGTTTATATATATATATATATATATATATATATATATATATATATATATATATATATATATATATTGTCATCCACAGACAGACCTGTTTCGTTCTATCAGAACTCTTCAGTGTGGCTGGACAGGCTAGATTCCCGAAGCTGGAATCGAAATATATACATATATATATATATATACATATATATATATATATATATATATATATATATATATATATATATATATATATATATACATATATATGTTATGGGGACATATCCTACAATATCCCAAAGACGGACTCGTCCAACCTAAACATATTCGCCGAGCTTAGCTCGCTCAGAGAAGACAGCTTTTCGTTTCTTACGAGACATTTGACAGACAGACTGCAAGCCGAGAACGGCTAGTATTTCTTTTGTATGACTTCCTTTTTTCTGCTAATACAATAACACTCACCTATCACCCTTTGTTTGAGTTGTTCTTCCACCGGTCTTACCTGAAGACCAACACAATACACACACACACACACACACACACACACACACACACACACACACACACACATATATATATATATATATATATATATATCAATTGTAATGGCTTATAGTTACCCTATTTACCAACCCCTCTGCTCGGGCAGGATATGACACAAGGTGGATTTTTCAAGCGGAGTTTAACAGGTTTGAATTCAGAGTTTTCCTCACCAAGGCTGAAGAATACAGTCTGTCCTACTATTTACCCATAGCTGGAGGGAGAATAATTGGATTCATACCTTTCCCAAGGGTATTAGTGCTTTGTGAAATGTTATCAGTCTCGTCCAGAATTTTAATTCGTGTCGCCGTGTCCATTTCCTACGACGATAACCATTACACCACGGGCACCTCCAATGGCTTATGGTTACCTCTAGCTTACTTGCCAAGTTACTAGTGGATCAAATTTTGCGGTATTATTAAATAGTGCTCAATGTCACTGATTGATATTTTAATATATATATATATATATATATATATATATATATATATATATATATATATATATATATATATATATATAACCAATGATTTGTGACCACATTGACTTTTTTTTCTCTTAAATGAAAACATGTATCACGTTTCATATAATTAAATGAATAAATTGATTTTTTTCTGTTTACATGCAATTATGAATTAATTTAAACCAAAATAAATGTAGAATGATTATAATTTCCGTTAAGGTAAATTTATATTTTATTTTTGTCAAAGAATCCACAACGAGCATTTACCAATGCTGAGCATATTTTTGCTATTCTTTCAAGTAACTTGTCAGAGGATGTTGGAGGTGCCCGTGGTCTAATGGTTATCGTCATATGAAATGGACACGGTGACACGAGTTTAAATCCTGGACGAGACTGATTGCATTTCACATAGCACTAATACCCTTGGGAAAGGTATGAATCCAATTATTCTCCCTCCAGCTATGGTATAGTAGGACAGACTGATTCTTCAGCCTTGGTGAGGCAACTAGTCTAGGAAAAGGAAAACTCTGAATTCAAACCTGTTAAACTCCGCTTAAAAAATTGACCTTGTGTCATATCCTGCTCGAGCGGAGGGGTTGGTAAATATGGATGTTGGTGGAAGTGGTTCTGAAGCAATATTTTATAAATAAATAAAAAATCATGCTTCTTCTTAGGCAGTTTACTTCGAACTTTACCATCAATTTTATACCCACACTGGTTCAAAAGGTTTAAGATCTGTCGACTAACGAGGCTTCGTCATGATTTGCAAGATTTCCTTTTCTTCCTTTGGTTTTAGATATTTTGTACGATTTTTTTATGCTGTGTTTTTGGCGCATTATCTTGTAAAAGAAAATTTTATCCAATAATACGTCCGCCAAAACTAATTGCATGACCTTTCAACACTGAATAATTCTTTTCCTTTTACAAGTTTCCTTTCATTTGATGAAAGTCTCCAACAATCTTACCTCCAAAACATCTCCAAACCATTTCAGAATAACACTTTTCAACATATTTTTTTAAATAGAGGTTACTTCACAGACATGCATTCTGTAAGTCCAAGAAAAAGAATTCATCTTTTAGCAGTTAATACAGATATTAGATGTTGCTGTGTAGAATTAAATTCAGCAGTTAGTTCAAGAGCAGTTTTTCTTCTGTTCATTTTGTAAGACACGATCAGGTGTCTATTATTTTTAATAGATGTATCTTTTGGCCAACTAGATCTCTTTTCTTAACATTTTGCGCTGTTTCTTCATATCGTTACTGAAAATAATGTACTCGATTTCTTTAATATCAGTTATATTTAGGCAATCTGACGCTCAGAATACCCTTCGATTGAAATAATTTCTACTAGGGCTCTTTATTCAATACTAATCAGTTTAATTCTTGGAATTTTTACGGTTTCTGAAAATCAATTTTGATCACACATTAATCGAGATTAAATTGAACCTCTCAAAAACAGTGGATTGGAAACGTAAAAATTCCTACTCTATACTTCAGAAAAGGTATCAGATTTTAACAAAATTTCCAAAGCTTGAGGAAATAAATTTATCATCCTTGTAGAAAAAAAATTGTTTGAATCTTATGTAAGGGTTTGTGTGTTAAATGTAAAGAATTGAATCCGACAGAATGAAAAAAGGTAAAACGGAAGAAAGATTTATGTTTGATGGCTTGTTTATTTGCCAAGGCGTTCCGACTTAAATCTTTTTTTCTGCGTACAAAAATATTTTATCAAAATTATTTTAGATTGAGGAATAATTATGATAGATAAATTTTTATTCAATACGAAGTCTTCATCAGAGATTGCAAATATTGCTATGTGAAAAAACGGAGTAATACCGGTTGATATTTTCAAATTGCGTCATGTCATGTGACGGAATGTTTTTGAAAAGTAAATGGCGTTTCGTTGTTTAAGAAACAGCTTTGTTAAATTTCATCGCTTTAAATGTTTATTGAAGGGGGGGGTAATGTTTAGTGTGAATTCTAAATTCTTTTAATAATATTTTTTCTATAGATGGTAATATTTTGGAAAAACCTTGTTAATGTGATATGGTGTTGTGGTACTCTATGGAACATGCTTTAATTATTCTTCGTTTATTTTTGTCATGAATGGAATCAAATATGGCAGAACTTTGAAAATCGAAAGTCTTTGTATGTACTTAATTGAAATTGATTTATACGTGCAAAAATAGCTTTTTTATGAACTTAGGAAAACAATTCAGGGTTGTCCTAATGTTTTGGAGGGTAGTATATATATATATATATATATAGGCTTATGATTTTCACGAGCTCATTGGGAGAGTTAACGGAGGAGGAAATATTGCAGTATTATCAAATAGTGCTCATTAACAATAATAGAGCTTTTACATATATTTTACATATATATTTCTCTATGTAAAAGCTCTATCATTGTTATTGAGCACTGCGATATATATATATATATATATATATATATATATATATATATAGGTTTTCCAGGCCACATACTGTATCGTCACAGGGCTGTTGTATATTGGTTCTTGCTGGTCGTCCTACCTTTGTGAGAGGTTCCACAGGAGTACTTCGCTTATACGTTTGTCTTTGCTTATTCAGCTATGTCCTGCATGTCTGGCTCGTCTAACTTTGATAGTTTTTGTGATGGGTGGTAGGTAGCCGTACAGCTGCCGTTTTATCGGTTGTTGCCTCCAGGACTTGTTCAATACAACTCGTAACATTCTTATGTAATTGCCGTCAAGCTTTATCTCCGTGTGGTGCATCAATATAGCAGTATCGACACAACTGCTGCTTGGAAAAACTGCGTTTTATTTTATCGGTCAGGTCTGACTTCCATATGACCGGTAGACTATCGTAAGGTGTCCATACATTTGCTAGTCGCGTGTTGATATCATTCTCAGTTGATTAGATATTGCTTCCGATATATGTATATTCCATGGGAGTGTCTGAGACCCTGGGTTTTATGCTTTATGCATTCTTCAGACAGAGTGAATATTTTTAAAATAAGGCAGATTAATATGATATTTTTTGTTCGAAAAGGTGTAGTTGTTAGTGCGTATATGTACCTTAAATTTTATTTTGTTTGTCTATGTGCTGTTGCACCTGCGTTCATATATTTGTATATTTGCGCATATAATGGTATAGATCTTTACACATATACATATGTAAACATATTTCCTCTGTTTGTTGTTGGGAAGAGGTAAGAAAAAGGAAAGTGGGAGAAGGAAAGACTGAGTGAAATGGTGTGGGAAATGGATAGTTCCTATCAGGATGACTTTTTCTCTTCATATCTCACTCTTTCTATTTCTCACTCTCTCTGTCTGTGTCTCTCTCTCTCCGTATATATTCTATACTGGATTGATCGATATATAGGTAAATATGGATAGGCTTATACGTTGATAAATACTGACTGCTATACTGTATTTCGTACCCTCACTAACTTGTAGCAAAAAAGAAAAGACAAGACACAAATGAAAAATAAATAAATAAAAAAGTAGGCTTTATCAGCAAAGAGTCTTGATATCATACATGTTTTCCGGACAAATGGTCTAATGTATCTTAGGTGACTATTCTTCGCTGAGTTACCTCCCTTCCTTCCTTCCTACATTCCTTTGCTCGATTGCTTACTTATTTCTCAAAATTTCTCTTTTACTTTCATTCCTTCATCCATTCTTTCTTTCTTTCGCTCTCTCTTTCTTGTTCAGTAGTCCATCGAGTCTTTCTTTCTTTTCAAATCAAATATTTGCTTTTCCTTTCTTCAATCACCCACCAACATTTCTTTCTTTCTTTCTTTCTTTCTTTCTTTCTTTTTTTCTTTCTTTCTTTCTTCCTTCCTTTCTTTCTTTCTTTCTGAACTATTCAGCAATTCATTCTTTTCTCCATCTATTCATTTGATTTCTTTCTTTCTTTCTTTCTTTCTTTCTTTTCACCGATTTTTTTCTTCCTTTCAATCTTAAAAGAAATAGCGGATGAGTGAGAAAGAAAGAAACAAATAAATAAATAAATAAAGAATGAAAGAAAGAAATATGAGTATGTTGAAAAAACGATGAAAGAAGGGAAATCAGTTGTCGAAAAGAAATAAAGAACAATACCAAACGGAAGGTAAGTGGTTAAAATATTTTTAAAAAAAATGGATAAGAAAACAGACTAAACATTTGACCAATACCTACATCTATTAATACCTACATGCGTTCTTCTTGTAAGCAAACAATATTTTCAAAAAAAATCTATATCAATATTTTTCTCAGCTAATAAACATTCATCATTGTGCATACCATGATGTTGTGTGCGAAGTCAATATATATAAGTCTACATATATGCTTGTTTGTGAATCAGTGGCCGTGTTTTTTTGTTTTGTTTTTTTTTTTTTCATTTGTGTGCTTGTATGAGTCTGTATGTGTTCCATAGAGAAAACAGTTCTATGGAAATTAGAGCGTATGCTGAAATAAATTTAAAGGTGAAAAACGACTGCATTATTTTTAGTTTAAGAATAATTTGTCCCATTGATTTACTCTTAAAAAACTATAAAGCGAAAATAAACTGATTTAATCAGTTTGTATCGTTGAAAGAGTTCTATTTATACCATTTCAACACATAAATCACAAGTATCGTCCTATAAGTTCAAATATAGACGTATATCTTTTTTTTTTCAATTTATTTTTTCTCTTTTAGTCGTATAATTTTGCTCGTGAGAATGGTTGTTAACGAGACTAGGTCAATTATAGAAGTGGTTATTTTATCTTCTCTAAATTTCACGTTGCTTTTCAAAGGCAAATTTTTGATCAATCAGTTTTCTAGTTGACGCAGTTAATAGCTGATAAGAAACTTTCACTGTTCTGTCTTTTTGTTAAGTGCCCTTACAAGGATGAGGATTAAGTTTTTAAAAAAAAACTTTTTCTCCAATAGAATGAATATCTTTTTCATCATTATTGGCAAATTTCCACGTGATAGCATTTGTCAGTTGGCCTCGTACGAAAAAAAAAATAGCATGTACATATATATATATGTGTGTGTGTATATATATATATATATATATATATATATATATATATATATATCATCATGTCGTGCCGCTAGCACGGATATACCTGACCCTCTCTCGCCACTTCTCCCTATCGTTCGTCGTCTCTGGCAGGTCTTCAGGGCTACATCCCGTATCCTCACATAGCTGCTGTATATATGTCCGAGCTGGTCGTCCTGCTTTTGCTCGGCCATATGTGGGGGTCCATCGGAGTACATCACTTATGAGTTCGCCCTACTTCTCCAGCAGTGTCCCGCATGTATGGTTCATCTAACTTGGATAGTTTTCATGATGGGAGGCAGGTGCTTTGTGGGGTGTTGTCGCCAGGACTTGTTCAATTTTTCTTCATTTAAAATTAAAAAGTGCTTCGTGTCGGTGATAGAACATGTCTACGTGAATTTGTATCCTGCAGACAAAAATGCATCAGCGGCTAACGACTGTTAATTCCCTAGCTATTAATAACCACACTTGGTCTGATTGTCATATAGCCGAGAAACTGGCAGTCACCTTGAGCAATTGATCCTCAGTCAACCTTATCCTTACTTTTATATATATACATTCATACGTACATATATATATATACATATAGCTTGCTATATATATATATATATATACGAATAGTTTAGAATTATATTTGTCGCTGCCTCCCACCAGACAGGACTTGACACCAGTTCAAAAGCCCAAAGGCCGAGTAAAGTGGGGATAAAGGGGAAGGGAAGGTCGGGAACGAGCCGAGACTCGAACCCCGCTGGTCTGTGGTGCTCATCGACCGACTCAGTGCAATGTGGGTCTAATGAGGCAAGCAGTTTCACGAATCCATACCTGGATCCGTATGCCGGCTTATGGCTTGAACTAGACAGCAAGGTATGGTGCCATACATAGGTGACAGAGGTTGCAGCTCGCCCACCCGAAGGTGGCCCAGCCGAAATTGATTGCCTTTCGGCCTCGAATCTGCCATTGATTTCGATACCCCATCCGAAATGAATGCCAGACGGCCCAGCAAAGGCCGGGGAAGTATAGTTTAATATATTTCTGAATAAAGAGCGCTCGATATCTCTGACTAAGGATTTATATCTAAGTTAAGAGAGGATCAACATACAGTCAAAGGAACTGATTGACAGTAATTTACTCGCTTATGCGATCGTCTGACGAAACGCTAGGTCCAACGACCGCATCGGTGATTGACTGAGTTATCGAGTATCGTTGATTCAATGTCTACGCTCACACACACACACACACACACACACATATATATATATATTTACACAAACGGTACAAGAGAATTTATATAAACAGAGTATTAACGGAATCATCGGTAAATAGGGGGAAAATTAAAAAAAAATAAAACTGCGAGAGCCCTTTCTTCCGGCAATCACCAAGCTATATCACCGGAAAGTGGTAAAAATGTGTAATTTATATATTATTTGGAAAAAGGACGAGGTGAAAAAAAAGTCACCCAGTGTCTAATGCGTCCCCCAATATATTCAAAATGTGACTGCTTCTCTGTCCTCATAGAGAGGGGCGATCGATAGCGATATAGATCACCTCTAAGATGTTAAGGTGTTCTTTGTCCCTAGCTGTATGCAGAACAGAAAAACAATAATCTTGATAATTAGTCCTGCAGGTATTTATGGCTAACAAATGTTTGCCGATATGTTTTTCTAAATAATTTATAAATTACTTGTTTTTACCACTTCCCGACGATCTAGCTTGATGATTGCCGGAGGAAATGGCCCTTGTAGTTTTATTTTTTAAACTGTTTTTCCCCCTCTCTACCGATGATTCCGTTAATACTCTGTTTATATATATATATATATATATATATATATATATATATATATATATATATATATTGCTTCTGTCAAAACCACTCTTCCTGATGCTTCTATTTTTGGAAGTATAAAGGCCTTTAATTACTATTTCTCAGTTATTTAAATGCGCTAAATCCAGAATATGACTGAATAAAAGATGGCGTTCTGTGAGAATGAAGACACCAAAGAAAAAAGCCCTTCTATTCCCAAATGAACTAGAAATGTCTTATTCTGTACTTTAAATAATTTTAAGTTTCATGCTCTGAAAGAATTTCGCTATCATAATTTTTTTTAATTTTTTTTTTATGGAGTATGACTACGTATAAACGTTAATATAAACGGTGAGGAATAAAGATTAAAACTACTATGAAATTATAGCCAAGATATTATCATTTCAAAAGTCACCATTTGTTACAATCTAAGTTTCTTCATTCTTGTAGTCTTTCACCAGCAATTTAAAAGAAATAACAGTGGTGGTATCTTCATATGAAACGTTGTATTGATTTGATGGAGAACGTATGAAATGTTATTGGACGGCTCATAAAAAAAGCTGAAATTGAATAAATGAATAATTGAATAAATGAGACAGTCTCAGAATTGTTAGGCCAAAGCCCAAGTGGTAATTTGAAATGACTTGGAAAAAACTTGGGGGTTTGAAACTTTCTGCACAGGTATGGATCCACCAGAAACGGTTTCTGCCTCCAACACAACCGGCAGAAGTGGGGGACGACTCGTGTCCTTTAGAGAGTAAGAGGCGAAATCTGATGAGGTAAAGACGTAAAGTTGAACACTCGCCACGAAGATGCAAGGAAACGAAAGTTTACGAGTTCCATATTTAGGGGTGCGCTCCAAAGAGAGACGTAGAGGTGACTCAATGGAAAAGCATGTTCGACCCAGAAAAAAATTCAAGGTCTGTGTCCCATCTCTTTTCTCAGCAGGATATGTTGCTTATCTTTGTCTAGCTGATGCGATCGTCAAAGTTTCCATACTCACTTTCTTTCCCCCAGCGAATACATACAAATTGTTGCGTTAAATAAACCTTTGGTTAGTTAAACAGCGTTTGTTTTTGTTTTTTTGTTCATTGACTTTTACCGCAGTGGAGTCAAAATTCTCTTCGGTACTGCAATGATATACATATAAAAAAGACAGACCCTGTTTGAAATACTATCATAAAGGTGATAAAACAACTTCATATATATATATATATATATATAGGATTTGTCACTACGAGCTTGAGTTACAAAACAGTCAATGGAGTGGGAGCACACAGACTCATTCGCAAACACATGATTCCTGGCGCAGTAAAGAAGGTCATGCTGACAGTCTATAGTAACATTTAATGAATCATCATTAATAATTTCTTTGATAAAGGTAAAACAGGCATGCAGTACTTGTTACTGGCAAATTTTTATGATAAATCCACCTTATTAATCGAATGATCTTCGTGTATATATATATATATATATGGTGTGTGTGTGTGTGTGTGTGCACGCGCACGGGCGTGTGCGTGTGTAAGTATGTTTGTGTGTTTGTGTGTGTGTTATGACGCCAAACTACGTCATTTGATACTGCTCCAATTCTGGAACCCTTACGAATGTGGAGTAACTACTTATTGCCACTACTATGAGTTTTAATTTGCCCTTCAGTATTAGTAACCATCTTGATCTCAAGTATCAATCAAAGAGATCCATTTGGAAATAATTATTTTCAGATAAACCTATTCAAAAGAATGTGTGGCTTATTTTTAATATCATCATCATCATCATCATCATCATGTTGCGCTGGTAGCACGGATATCCCTGACCCTCTCTCGCCACACCTCCCTATCGTTCATCGCCCTAGGTAGGTCTTCAGGACAACATCCCGTATCCTCACATAGCTGCTGAATGTATGTTCGTGCTGGTCGTCCTGCTTTTGCACGGCCATGTGTGGGGGTCCACAAGAGTACATCTCTTATGAGTTCGTCCCTCCTTCTCCAGCAGTGTCCTGCATGTCTAGTTCGTCTAACTTGAATCGTTTTCGTGATAGGAGGCAGGTGGCCGTACAGTTGGTGTCTTGTGGGGTATTGCCGCCAGGACTTGTTCAAGATTGCATGCAGCATTCTTCTGTAATTGCCGTCTAGCTTCTTCTCCAGCCGTTTTGTTAGCGTCCATGTAGTGCACCCATATAGCAGTATCGATGTGACCGCTGCCTGGAAGAAACTGCGTTTCATTTTAGTAACATATACACCCATTTGCAGATAAATTACGGTTACTTAAATGAAATAACAATTCGAAATGCAATAATTGCTTTAAAAAGACTTGTATCGGCATTAAATAACCCATCAGCAGTTGATGTACCGTAAAACTAACCAACCCACCAAGAAAACAAACAACTACACGTAAATCACCATTAAAAATAACCATCACATTTTTTCCGTTTCCAACCTGTAAAGAAATGAGAACAAACATAAACCTGATATGCTAATTCATTTTACTCTTGTCAATGTTCCCAACAATGATGGGGCCTTGAGGAATACGGAGCACCCCTTCATTGCCATCGACCCCACGTCCACTCTGGCCAGGCGTGGTAGCACCTGATAGGGCCCAATCTATGGGTTAAATAGAATCAATGGTATACTTATGCTAAACTGAATTGTTTGATTAAACTGAATAGCTTGAGATAGAATCGTTTTTGACAATTAAACTGCGTAATTACATTTAAATTGTGTGCTTATGCTAAACTGATTAATTTGAAATAGAACTGTTTTTGATAATGAAACTGTATTCACACTAAACTGAATTGTTTTACATAGAACTCTTTTGACATATAACTGTGTGTAAACAAAATCTGTACTTATACTAAACTGAATTAGCTGAATTAGAACTTCTTGACTAAACTGAATGGCTCAAAATAGAAATGTTTTTCACAATTAAACTGTACTTACATTTAAACTGTGTGCTTATGCTAAATTGAATAATTTGAAATTGAACTGTCTTTGACATTGAAACTGTACTTACACTAAACTGAATTGCTATATATAACTGCTTGACTAAACTGAATAGTTTGAAGTAAAAATGTTTTTGACAAACTGTGTACTCATGCAAAACTGAATCTTTTGAAATAGAACTGATTAATTATATAAAAATAAATTTGGCGCTAAACAACCTACAAAGGTTAATATGCCATAAAACCCAACCAACCAACCAACCAACCAACCAACCAATCTTGTCAATGTAAGCAAATACAGTGTCGAGTTCTTGATATTTGTTTGTTAATAGAGCGCTTAAGAACTTTATTCCAATGGTGATATAATTTCCGTTCGACAAAATCTTATAGATAAGGAAACATTCAATGGCCTCCTTAGATCTAAAATTTCTTACCCACCATTTATCTGTGGAGAAAGCATTGTACTGAATACGAATAAAAGTGTATCTTGGTTGTCAAGATGAGATAACACAAAAAAGAATTTGTTACATGTCAAATAGTAACAAATAAAAGAATATGTACATAGTGGTTGTAGATTGTAAAGATATTTTTTTTTGTTTTCAACTATTTCACTGTTCAAGGCAAATCAAGTATCTACACACGTTTTCACTAGAGTTTACCCACTGTTTTAAAAGCGGTCTGAGAGTCACGTATAATCGTCAATAGTGTCACTGGAAACATTGAAAGTCATGCGTGGCTCTCAAAACACTGAAAGGGTTAGGGTTGGCAAACTTTATTTAAATTCAATAATCTTGGATTATTAGGAATGTATTTCATTTACTGTGACACGGAAATAGAACACAGGAGGAAATTATTTGTGACAATGCGAAGGAAACTTAATATATTCCACTCAAGAAATAAATTTTTTTGTTGATTATCTCCCTTGCGTTTAAAACGTGACGTGTAAATATTCCCATGTATTTTCAATGTATCTATTATTCTGTTTTGTTCTGTTCAATTATTCATTCTTTCTTTCTTCTTTTCTTTCTTTCTTTCTTCCTTTCTTTCTTTCTTTCTTTCTTTTCTTTCTTTCTTTCTTTCTTTCTTTCTTTCTTTTTTTCACATCTTATTACATCAATATTTTTCATTGAATTTCTTTCTTTGCCTTTTCATTCCTTCTAAGATTCTTATTGACTTTAGTGACAATGTCAAAGAAATCACAATCAGTATCAGTAATGATGGTTAAAACTATATCTTTCTTTCTTTCTTTCTTTCTTTCTTTGCTTTGAGGTTTGTTTTTTTTATTTAGGTTATCCATTCTTTCTGTCTTTTTTCCTTTCTTTCTTTCTTTTTTCTTTTCTTTCTTTCTTTCTTTCTTTGCTTTGAGGTTTTTTTTATTTACGTTATCCATTCTTTCTGTCTTTTTTCCTTTCTTTCTTTCTTTCTTTCTTTCTTTCTTTCTTTGCTTTGAGGTTTTCTTTATTTACGTTATCCATTCTTTCTTTCTTTCTTTCTTTCTTTCTTTGCTTTGAGGTTTCCTTTATTTACTTTATTCATTCTTTCTTTCCTTTTTTCTTCTTTCTTTCTTTCTTTCTTTTTTTTTTCTTTCTTTTGAGGTTTTTCATTATTTTATCCATTTATTCTTCCTTACTTTCTCTCTTTCTTTCTTTCTTTCTTTCTTTCTTTCTTTTTCCTCGATGGCTTGGGCTGAAGAATACACCGACAGCCCATCTGCAGAGGTATACACCCCCAACGAGGGTCTTAGATATGACACTAAATAAACTGATAGTGAGGTTCCAATAATTCTGTAGCTTTGTGGAATGCAGAGCACCCCTTCAATACCATCACTCCCAGGTCTTCTATGGCCTGGAATGGTAGCACCTGATAGGGTCCTATCTATTTGTCAAATAGAATTAAACTGCGTACTTATGCTCAACTGCATTGCTTGAAATAAAACTGTTTTGACATGTAAAGTGCGTTATTATACTAAACTGAATTGTTT
>OY757937.1:63356973-63399473 GCA_963585895.1 Sepioteuthis lessoniana | reverse complement strand
TTGAATCCGACAAGAAACACTTGATGAAGGCCGTAGGACACATAGGATAGAAAGTTATGTTAATCACGATAATGGTGAGGATAATATTCCGGTTACCTAACATGATATAAATGATCAAGTCTCATCTAAAAAATTCAGACAAATAATATATCATACTCAACATATCTTTCTAAATATATTCATTTCTTTCTCGCTATTTAGTTATAATTCTGATTGATATTTCTCATTCTCTATTTTTTTTCTAACAAAACCTAGTTATTACTCTCGTCAACCCTGGTTAGATATCCTGAAATTTTGATTTATGCTTCACAACAGAAATACAAATACCATAACATCTAATTGGAATTAGTAACCCAGTCAATCCATCAGAGACGTAGAGTGTATGGGTCACTTCCTCCTCATCAGCCTCTTATAGGTAAAATTTCGTGATTAAATGATCAGGCGTATATATTATCTATTCGGACAACATATACTCTTCTACCGCGTCTGCAGAAGAGGAAGTTCTTCTGTCTGTGGGTAAGGAGCAGTGTCTTAAGTCGACACTCGGCGGAGCACAAACAAGTGGTCTTTATTTCTCTAAAGTAATTTATCTTCGTCTAGGTTTGGTTTGTGTATATAAATGCACCACTGGGTTGACTTTTCGCTGAACACTTGATACTTTTACAGGTCACTATCTATGAAATAGCTTCACTACAGTTGCATGATGGGAAACTTTAACAATCTCGCTCATTCAAATATTTTCATCATTCCTCTGACTCTGTCTCTGTCTCTGTCTCTCCGTCTGTCTGTCTGTCTGTCTGTCTGTCTCTCTCTCTCTCACACACACTATGTGTCTGTCTCTAGTAAATCTGTCTCTCTGTTTCTCTATTCCTGTTTCTCTCGTGATCGTTTTGTAGATTCTCCAGTGAACTAACGTTTGGATGTTTGTTCATATATGAACAAACAAGATAACTTTAGAGAGAAGCCGTTACCATTCCAAATGTTCTTCAGAGAATTGAAGTCATTCTTTCGGTTATTGATGCTGTAAACACAAATTTCAGGCAGAACAATTCTGCGGTCTTTTTGAAATCAATCTATACCAGAATCTTTTTCTGCCTACCTAATAACCATACTGCCAATCTGTTTGACTCTGTTCAAATCTATCTATCCATCTTTTGCTTCATGTCATGCCTTTCTTTGAATTTATCAATCGCTGACGTCTGTTCATGCTAATATGTCACTCTTTCCTTCACTCTCTCTCACATTCTCTCTCTCTTTCTCTCCCCCCGACACAGACACACAGACACACACACGCACACACACACACACATAAATATATATATGTATATACAAAACACACATAAGAGGTGCCCGTGGTGTAATGGTGATTGTCGCAGGATATGGACACGGCGACACGAGTTCAAATCCTGCCTTTTACATAGCACTAATACCCTTGGGAAAGGTATGAATCCAATTATTCTCCCTCCAGCTATGGGTAAATAGTAGGGCAGACTAGGTTCTTCAGCCTTGTTGAGGCAACTAGTCTAGGAGTAGGAAAACTCTAACTTCAAACCTGTTAAACTCCGCTTAAAAATTGACCTTGTGTCATATCCTGCCCGAGCGGAGCGGTTGGTAAATATGATATACAAAACACACATACACACACACTCTATCTCACAAGCACACATAAAGATTTCTACACAATCCCAACAGTTCTTGACTGGAATTTTTCCTTTCGTTATCTGTCTGACGATTGTTGTTTGTAAAACATCATGAAACCAATTATCGTAAACAAACTTCCATGGCATTAAATATATAAATCTAATACATATTTATTTATTATATATATATATATATATATATATATATATATAATGTCTGTTCATACCAATCTATCTGTCTCTCTCTCCTTCAGCCTTTCTCTCTCTCTCTCTCTCCCTCTCTCCCCGAGAGTAGAGTATTCGCCAATAGCCCGTGAGACCGGAGTTCAATCCCAGGTTTAGTCATATCCGAGATTCAAAAAATTATACTTGATACCTCTCTGCTTAATAATCAGCATTATAAGGTCCGCATAAAGGGTAAAGTGTAGCAATCCAGGTAAAGAAATAGTTCCTCCCTCCACCTTGGTGGAGGAACTATTGAAAAAGCGGCCTTTGGGTTGACCATGACTACGGTCGCCAACTTTACTTTACTTTACTTTATATATATATATATATATATATATATATATATATATATATATATGTGTGTGTGTGTGTGTGTGTGTGTGTGTGTGTGTGTGTGTGTGTGTATAAAGTCTGTTCATGCGTATCTATCTATCTATCTATCTAATCTCAGATTTCTTATATACATCTTCAAGTTATACGTAGATATTAGCGAATACTGGCTATGTAGCCTTCATATAGAAACTTGTCTAAAAACTTTGAATTCAAACCTCCAAACACTGCAAACTAAGGTCCAATATTGCCTACGACTTTCAGACTTTCGGGAAGCCCCGAACTCTTCAGTGGGCAGAGGAAAAAACTGATACGTATTGGAATTAGGGTAAATGAACGGGCTTTTATTTATTCTTTTAACATATCAATTAATTTCGGGAAACCATAATATGGAGCATTATGTTTCTCTCTGCATACCAAACAATCCATCTCATCACTCGCTCTTTCCAAAATCCTGGAAGCAACATCCCACAAAACAGCATCGGTACGGCCACTGACCTCCGATCCTTAAAGCCATCTAAATAAGACGACCAAGACATGCCGGAAACTGCTGGAGAAGTAAGGACCAACTCACAAGCGTCGTTCTCCTATCTCCTATGTACCCCTTCACGTGGACAGGCATGAGTTGGATGACCAGCTAGAACTTATGTATAACAGGATGTAGTCTGAATACCTGTCGAATGCGATGGACGATAGCGACGATTAGTGAAAGAGAGTCAAGGAAATCTATACTAGCGGCATGACATGATGATAATAATGATGTTGTCATATAGATATATGCTATTTTTCTCCCTATCTCTTGTTATCATCTACTTTGAGATTTTGCACATTAGGATTCTATTTGTATATAAACTTACTTAAGTGATAGGAAATGCGTAAGATGATGTAACATACAAATGCACAACCGTAGATAAGTAAATCTAACATTTTCATGCATGTTTGACTATAAGAGCTTATGAGTCCATTAGAATTGCAAATAAAAGCTAATATCTACAATATATCTCTTTGAAATGGGTATACGATGTCGTTAACACTTCGGGTGTTTTGGTAAAAAGCTCTTAGATTTAAAGTAAATAAGTGCATTAATAACTTCGTGGTCTAATTATTTTGTAATATAATTTTCTTCCTTGACAATGCACTTAATTCAGTCGTGAATGTAAGCTCGTAAACCTTGGCAAATGGTTTTACACGTACTGATTTTTAGGGTTGGTTTGTTTTGCTTTGTTTTTATGGCATATCAACCATTGTAGGTAACTTAAGGGCATTCTTTAATGCATATAGATTAACTTTATGATTTCTAAGCACATTTTGTAGATAATCTTTTTAAACGAGCCTGAGTTCATATTTTTGGGCACATTAATAGGTATTGCAATTTAACAATTTGGGCACATTAAAAGGTATTGCAATTTAACAATTCGGGCACATTAAAAGGTATTGCAATTTAACAATTCAATTAAACATCAGAAATTTGTTTACACACTAATAAATGTAAAAATAGTTCTATTTCAAACAATTCAATTTGACATAAGAACACTGATTTAGTTTACACACACTTAAATCTAAAAACTGTTCCATTTTAAGCAATTTTGTTTGGCATAAGTACACATTTTTTTTACACAGACTAAAATGTGAAAGCAGTTCTATTTCCAGCTATTCAGTTTTGCATAAGTACACAGTCAAGATGCCAAACAACCCTATATGACCCATAGATAGGACGCTATCAGGTGCTAAAACTCCGGGTTAGAGCGGACACTCTTTGGTGAAGTCTTACCCCCTTGCGGAGATGCAGTCAGTGCATTTTGTAACTGGTTGTTTGTGAACGTTTCTGACAAGAGACTTTGTAAAAGACATTATGTATCGATCTACTCTTCAGCCAATATGGAATTTTAGACAACATTTAATATGAAGAATTAATAGAAGCATGGAATCTATGTTAAATTGTATACTAACCTGTTGAAGAAAAAGGAATGAGGTCAATAATTTTGTATTTTTTCATAAAAGGTTTAAGCAAAACGTATTATGCTATCGTTTATCTATGGCATTCCAAAATGAATAAATAACTTATACTTCTATTATTCTATTATTACTGAAAAAAAAATGAATAAGCAACAATACAGCGTGGAATAAAGATAGAAAGTAAAAAAAAAAAAAAGCTGTGGCTGAAATCAATAGATTTAAACTGGTTAAATCATAGGAACTTTCTCAGGTTATTTGATTAATACACCGTTAATAAGGACTCTTCGAAAACAGTTTTGTATCTGATAACTGGTTTATGAGAGAAATTTCGGGACATGAAGCGAATTTGAGACATTGGATTAAAGATAGCATCGGTTATTCAGGTAGACAATTACAAATCAACATCATCATCATCATCATCATCATGTCACGCTGCTAGCACTGAGCTCCCTGACCCTCTCTCGCCACCCTTTTCTATCGTCCATCGCTCTCGGGAGGTCCTCAAAGCTATATCTTGTATCGGCACAGAGATGATGTGTATAGGTTCTCGGTGGTGAAGGGGTCCACAGGAGTGTATTGCTTATGATTTTGTTCTTTCCTCTTCAGCAGTGTCCCGCATGTGTGGCTCGTCTAACTTGGAAAGTTTTCGTGATGAGTAGTACGTGGCCGTATAGCTGCTGTTTTGTGTGGTGTTTCCTCCTGGACTTGTTCAATACAGCTTGCACCAACGCTGTGTAATTGCCGTCAAGCTTTTTCTCTATAATAATAATAATAATAATATTAATAATAATAATAATAATAATATTTATAATAATAATAATAATAATAATAATTATAATATTAATAATAATAATAATATTAATAATAATAATAATAATAATATTAATAATATTAATAATGAAAATAATATTAATAATAATAATAATAATAATATTAATAATAATAATAATAATAAGAAGAAGAAGTAGAAGAAGATCTGACCCTGACCAGACCGATTTTTAATTAAAAAGGAAAAGGAATCGTGCATATTATGGATTTTGCTCGGCCAGTAAGCCCAGAGTGAAACAAAGCGAAAAACTAAACAAATACCTGAACATTACCAACTGATAAAGTTGTGAAATATAATTGGTCCCCGTGAAACAAATGCCAAGACAGTGAACTGAAGTAGAGTCGAAACCATTTAGACCATAGCACTATTAAAATCATCCTGGCTACCTAGAAAAGTCCTGTAGAGCTGAAGAGACTTTATGTAATTCAGAAGTCAGTTAAAACACAACTCACAAAGGGATCAACAACAACGACAAAAATATTGATAATAATAATAATAATAATAATAATAATAATAATAATAATAATAATAATAAAGAGTATCTCAGGAGCACCAGAAAGCTACTAGAGACAAAACTACATAGCAGAAACCTTATCAAAAGGTTAAATATCAGGGCAGCCCTTCTCGTAAGATATTCGGAACTTTTCTTACACAAGGGAAGAACATAAAAAATTGAACCAGAGAAAAAGAAAACTAATGACCATGCATAAGGTAGTATATCCCAGAGATGACGTTGACAGGCTATAAGTGCCAAGAAGAGAAGGAGGAAGAGAACTTGCCAGCATTGAAAACAGTCTTGACGTATCGATACAACGACTCGAACACCGCATAGAAAAGCACGGCGGAAGATTGATTACAACCGCCAGAAACAATACTGACAACACCAGGACCACCAGAATGAAAATAACCGGAAAACAAAAATTAGAAGAAAAACAACTCTTTGGACGGTTTAAGCAAGAAATAATAACCGACATGTAACTCAAAAAAACATGGACGTGGATAAGAAAGGGAAAACCTAAGAGTGTAACTGAATCTCTTTTTGGTTTGCTTTGGTTAGGGTTGGGTTTTATTGCATATCAACATTTCTGGGTTATTTAACGCCAAATCCATTTTTATGTAAATAATCAGTTCTATTTCAAACTATTCAGTTTAGCATGAGTACACAGTTTAATTGTCAAAAACATCTCTATTTCAAACTATTCAAGCAGTTATATAATAATTCAGTTTAGTGTAAGTACAGTTTCAATGTTAAAAACAGTTAAATTTCAGATAATTCAGTTTTTCATAAGTACGCAGTTTTTATGTCAAAGCAGTTCTATTTTAAACAATCCAGTTCAGCATGAATACGCAGTTTAAATGTATCAAAACAGTAAACTCCAACCACTGTTTACTTCTATTTAATCCATGGATAGGACCCTTATCAGGTGCTACCACTCCGGGCCAGAGTGGACCTGGGAGCAATAGCAATAAACAGGTACTCCGCATTCCCCTAAGCTCCAGCATTGCTGGAACCTCCCCATCAGATTGTTTAGTGTCATATGCAGGACACTCGTTGCGGGGTTCTAACCTCTCTGCAGAGAAGCAGTCAGTGTATTCTTCAGCCCTAGCCGACTGGGCAAATAATCTCTTCTGATAACAGCAGAAAACAAAGGTATAAGAACCAATCATATCAAAGCAAGAATAGAAAAGTTACAACAAAACACTAGATATAGGTTAGTGGTGATAGAGATGAAATCATATTTACCAACCCCATTCCCAGGAATGGAGTAGCGCCCTCCCCTACACCTTGGTGTAGTAGCTATCGAAAAGGGAGCCTTCGGGTCACCCTCGACTATGGTCGACTTTATCATTAATTAAAATGCGCATTTTAAATGCATATTTAAGTTTTTAAAAAATGAAATAAATGAAAATAAATTTGTTAACCAGAGGGTGTAACTTAGCTATTAATAAAGCTTCCTTAATTCTGTGACTACCAATATTGCGTACTATTGCTTCTATTTTAATAAAAACATTATTATCATTATTTTCTGCATTTAATTGAATGTTTATGGAATGGGGATGCATCCGTGCTGAGGTGTTCTTTAATTCTTATGTGGAGGGCTCTTATTGTAATTCCTATATAAAAATTATGGCATTTTAAGCAAATTGAACGATAAATAGTGTTAATTTTTTGGCATATTTGGATCTCTGATTGAGCAGTTGTCTAGACTGCATGTTGTGATAGTATTGTCATTTTTGTTCATTAGTTATTGGCGGAGTGAAGTATTGAAACGAATATACCAAAAGAAAGCAGACAAGTCTGAAAAAAATCGACATGAAGTGACAAATCAAAAGAAATTGGTAAAAAAGGGAGACGTAAGAGATACAGAGACAGGGTCAAGCAATACAATCAAAAGAACACTTTTCAAAATAACAAAAGAAAATTCTACCAACAAGTCGTTGAAGAATGCACAAGAACAAACTAAAAACCAGTTTCGAAAAAAAAACAAAAAACTATTTAGGCGCCAAATATATAAAAAGAAAAAAAAACCTAACAGAAGGCCTGATGAATAAATGACACAAACAGATAAATCACTAAGACTTGAACAAGATCCTGACACTGACATACAGTTTGACTCTTTAAGAGTCTCTTCAAGAAAATACCAAATTGGAAAACACCAAGCCATGATGGGCATAAACGGATTCTAGTTTTTCAAAAATTACTTCTATCCAGAATGGATCTGCAAATGAGGAAATACTTTGAAGAAGCAAGCATACCTATATAAATGTTTAGAGAAAAAATACCCAGAACAAGAAAACTCTGCAAATAGAGACTATTCCCAGTAAATATAGACTGATAACGTGTCTACCTATGATGTGAAAACTCCTACCCACACAGTTTAAGAAGGAGATATATTACTCCCTTCTATGCCGTGGACTATTTCTGGAAAAATAGTAACGATGCCACTGGGGAACAAGGGGAAGGGTTAATTTACCGTACATTGATCTGTACATCCCAGGGGAGAGTTCAGCGGAAAGATGTAGCCAAATCTCGGATTGACTACAAAAAGGCCAATCATATGGTCCAGCAATCCTGTATAGTACATTGTCAAATAACAGAAAAAAACTGTTGAACATGAAATTGATGTTGTTACTTATTGTTGAAGATATTCTCAGAATGGTCCTTAAACGACTGAAATATGAGGAAGCTGGTGATTAGAGAAAGAATTGAGTCTATTCAGACCACGGCATACTTAAAATCAGATAGAATACTTAGAAGAGTCCTTGAAACATAGGGGGACTTGCTGTCACTGAGATGTTAGTGAATCATCACCAGTGAAATCAGGTGAAGAATATTCGCGAGGTGCAAAATAATAATGATACGAAATCTCACGAGACGACCTGAACATCGCTACGAAAGGGAACAATTAAGAGAGAAACTCAATTTCATCTCATAGCAGCTCAAAACAACGCCATAAGAAACAATTGTATTAGAACCAAAATCAAAAATATACTATAAATTAGCAAGTGTAGATTATGTTTGGTTTAGTTTGGTTTCTTTGTTTAATGGCATATCAACCCTTGTAGGTCATTTAATGTCAACGCCATCCTTCTAGAAGAATAATAGCATAACTATTTAACCCATACCTGGGAGGATAAGGGGGCTCATACTTTTCCCTAGGGTATCTGTCCGAAAATGACCGTAATAGCAAAACTTGAGTTCAATCTAGCTTATTACGATTCCGCTGTCCATCGCTTTAACAATTACAGTACGAGGACACTCCTGCTGTAGATTATGTGGTGTCGAAGACGAAACAATTTATAACATAGTAAGCTAATGTAGCAAACTAGCACAAAAGGTGTATAAGTCTAAACACAACAGAGAAAAGGCGATCTACTGGAAATTGTGCAAGAAAATCAAATTTCACTATAAGAACCAGTGGTTTATTCACAAACTAGAATCCGTCCGAGAGAATGAGACGCATCAAATTCTCAGGCATTTTGAAAAATGAACGAATCACCTGATCTTGATAGGAGACCAGACCTAGTGATAGTTAAGAAGAAAAAAAAAAGAACTTGCTGTGTAGTAGATATTGGCGTTCTGGCAGATGACAGAACGAAAATCAAAGAAAAGAAAAAGATAGAAAGTACTGAGAAAAAGCTGTGGGATATGAGGGTGACGGTGATACCAATTGTAATTGGCGCACATGGAACGTTCTCAAAAGGATTGGAATGAGGATTGGAAGAGTCAGAAAACGAGAGACTACACAATTGTTAAGATTGATTTGAATACGAAGAAGGGTCGTGGAGATCAGTGGAAACTTGCTGTCACTCAGCCTCCAGTGATTTGCCACCAGTTAGCGCTAGTATGAGGAACTCAACAGAGTGAACTAATCATAATAATGATAATAATGAAAAACTCGCAAGTCGTATAATAATAATAATGATAATAATAGAAGAAAAAGAGAAAAACCTACCTGGTCAGCTTACCACAGAAAGACCAAAAAAGTCGTATAATAATAATGATAGAAGAAGAAGAAAAAGAGAAAAACCTACCTGGTCAGCTAACCACTGAAAGACTAAAAAAGTCGTATAATAATAATAATAATAATAATAATAATAATAATAATAATAGAAGAAGAAGAAGAAGAAGAAGAAGAAGAAGAAGAAGAAGAAGAAGAAGAAGAAGAAGAAGAAGAAGACAAGAGAAAAACCTACCAGGTCATTGGAATGGCTGTGTCAACTTACCACAGAGATACCAAAAAAGTCAGCGGAATAAAAAAAACAACCAAAGAATACCAGGATCGTGCTGATAACAATTGGTACAGATGGAACCACGCAAGAAGAGACGTGAATAGGAAATTCGACTAAGGAATTTCGCTTTTGTCACTCTCTGCATCTGTTTTTCTTAAACAACAATATTCTGTCTTTCCTTATGTATACTTACAATGTATCTTTATGGAGAATTAATATTTGTGGACAATATCCTATTTCGCAGAATGAAAGTAATAAATTCTTTGCCAATAAATTTTTTATCTTTGTGCAGGTACCGATATGTCTCTACTCATATTAAATAATGTTGGGGACTTTATTATAAGATTTTCCGAATTAAAATGATCAGTTTAAATTTTTAATTAATCATAAACATAGTAAGTTAATTAATTAACTACAATCTTAAATTTGTTATACAACGGGTACTTAAACTAGTATATTATCCACGATGGATAAGAAATATGCACTTAACTACCTTTTATTATTCAAAACTTGGAAAAAAACCAGCATGTGTTGGTCTATTTTTCAGGCAATACGGAATAATATACAAGTTTGAATATGAAGAGTTCCTATAAGCCTAGAATCAAAGTACAATGGCATACGTGACCTTAAATACCTTGTAGAAGACAATGCATTTTAATGCAGGTTTTTTGGTATTTTTTCCAAAAGTTCTAAGCGAAACACATTGTAAAATCGTTTATCGCTGGCATTTCGAAATAAATGCATAACTTTCATTACGATTAAAACATTATTATTATTATTATTATTATTATTATTATAGTTTTTTACCATCAGCGTAAGCTGATGGTCTTTCACTGGAAATTGAGTGACAGCCAGTCTCATCAAGTCTCCAGGACTCTTCTCAGTATTCTGGCCGTTTTCAATAATGCTGTTGATGGGATGGTCTTCACTCGGCTGCCAACTTCCAAATCTTCTAGGGCCTTTAATAATACTTTAATTACCGTGCCAAAAGCACTAATCTCAATTGGTATAATTGTCACCTTCATGTTCCGTAGTTTTTTCAATTCTCTAGCATGGTCGAAGTACTTAGCTCTCTTTTCACATTCTTTCAGCTTTATTCTGTGGTCAGCCGGGACAGCAAAGTCGACAATTTTGCCGGTTTTCTTTTTGTGTTGATTATTATAAGATCTGGTCTTCTGGCTGAGATTAGGTGATCCTTTTGTATGTCAAAGTCCCATAGGAGTTTGTGTGTGTCATTTTCTAGGACAGGTGCTGGGTTGTGCATATACCATTTGTTGGCATGGTCCAATTTAAATTTCTTGCACATTTCCCTGTGGTTCACCTTGCCCACCCAGTCGTGTCTAGCCTTGCACTCCGTCTGTGCCAATTTGCTGCATTCGCTTATTATGGGATTCATAGTTTCATCTCTGTCACCGCATAGTCTTCATTTACTATTTTGTAGCGTCTTATATATCCTCGCCTTGATATGATTGGTTCTTATGGCGCTGGTTTGTGCTGCTATTAGGAGGGATTCTGTTTCTCTCTTAAAGTTCCCTTTTCTTAGCACTGTCCAGGTTTTGTCGTGTGAGATATTGTTTATTAGTCGTTTAAAACGCCGATGGAGTTGTTTTCCTTCCCATTTTTGTTTCCTACTTTTTGTCATTCTGTTATCTATTGTGTTGTCAGTATTGTTTCTGATGGCCGTAATCAGTTCTCGTTCGTGTTTTTCTATGTAGTCTTCGAGTCGTTGAGTGGATGTGTCAACGCTGTCTTCGATGTTGGCAACATCACATAAGCAAAACTATTGTGTTGAATAGATTAGTTTGGTTTGTTTGGATGTTTGGGTTTTATGGCATATCAACCCTTGTAGGTTATTTAATGCCAAATCAATTTTTATACAACTAATCAGTTCTAATTCAATCCATTCATTTTAGTATGAGTTTAGATTTTGTTTACACAAAGTTAAATGAGAAAACAGTTCCATTTTTAAAAAAATCAGTTTAACGTAAGTTTAGTTTCCGGGTAAAAACAGTTCCCTTTCAAACAATTTAGCATAAATACATAGTTTAAATGTAAATAAATGGTTTAATTTTAAAAAAATCAATTTCAACCTCTTCAGTTTAATATAACAGTTGTAATTCAAACAATTTAGGTTAGTATAATGTTTTTTTTCAGTTTTTGTATATATATATATATATATATAAACAGGTTTTCACATTAAATGACATACGAGGGTTGATGTGCACCACCAACTAAGCAAGTCTATTTGTTCAGAAAATATGCGCTTATTCTCCATTGATTTAGACTGTAAATGTGACCCTCATCTTATAAAATCTTTTTTTTTTCTGAAAACAAAATGCTATGAAGTCCAGGAGGCTTAATGGATAAACTATTGAACAGCGGTCTCCTAGTAAACGAATTCGAAAATCAGTTCTATCTTTTTCTCTCTTTCAGACTAATACCCTCGGGAAAAGTATGAAACATGTTACCCCTCTCCCACTTAGGGGTTAAATAGTATCACTGCTTTTCGTCTTGAGGAACGTCTTCGGCGTTAGGTAACCCATGAAGGTTCATATACACTTAATCAAAGAAGACAGACCAAAATTTAAATTGCCCAGTAAGCTGGGGCTGTAAAATACACCGACTGCATTTCTTAAGAGGGTTAAGACCCCCTCCATCGTCTTTCTTGGATAAGACATCAAACATTCTGATCGTAAGGCTCCAGTAATGTTGGAGCTTTTGGGTAATGCGTTGGACCCCTTAATTTCCATCGCTTCCTGGTCACCTTGGCTCGGGTTTGTAGCCCCAGGTGGGGTCCTATCGATGGGTCAATTTGAACTTTGACATTTAACCTGTGTACTTATGATAAACTGAATTGTTTGAAATAGAACTGCAGACAGTTAAGCTGTACTTACGTGGTCCTTTCAATAATGTTCCAGACTTTTTTGTTCAGGCATTTAAAATTGTCGTAGACTCTTGAAAAATCAGTATGTTATTGCTATACATCGTATGAGATGACTGACCTGGTTCAAATAAACAGATACTGCAAGAATTAGAATACAACATTTTGTCACAGCTGGTAAATTTTAAAAATGCAATCTGGACGTGAGGACACTTGAGAAAGAAATATATGCAATAAAATTGTGTTATAAACTTTTAAAAAATGCCACAGAAACGTATGGAATTCTTCTCGACCACCTTGCATGAATCGAGCATCAGTTTTTGAGTGGTATAAGAGATTCAAGGGATTAGGGAGTCTGTGACGTATGATGAGAGGTGTGGGAGGAGTAAGGAAGTCAATACACCAGAGTTGATTGGCCAAAGAGTTAGGGTTAGGGTTACTATATTGAGGTTTTAAGGGAGTTCAGGAAGAGATTCCTTGGGAAGAGGCCAGCACTCTTCAAATCGGCCCAGTGGCATTTCCAACAGGACAATGCACCAGTCCACAACTCCATTCTTGTCACAGACTATTTGAGCAAGATGGGCATCAAGACAGTTCCTCACCCTCCCTATAGTCCAGACCTTGTTACCAGTGACTTTTGGTTATTCCCTAACCTCAGAGGCTGTCGTTATGAGACAGTTGAGGAGCTGAAAGAGGCTGTGACGAAGGTCATTGACACGCTCACACAAGAGGACTTCCATGCGGCCTTCTATAAGTTTTTGGAACGGTACAACAAGTGCATTGCAGCCGGAGGTGATTGCTTCGAAGGTGACTAGAGTTTCATGTGTGTACTATCAATAAAAGTGCCCATAAGAAAAACGTCTGCAAACTTATTTAATTTTCCTTAGATGCTAAATTGAATTGTTTGAATTAGAACTGTTTTATATTTAACTGTGTTTAGACAAAAAAAAGTGTATTTTAAGAAACTACTAACGTTGTATAAACAAAAGACTGTGTACTTATGCTGAATGGAATAATTTGAAATTCAGTGACACCATTTAACTGTGTGCAAAAAAATGATTTCTGACTTGTTTTAAAGTGTTATCTACAAAATGTATTTAGAAAACATATATTCAATACATGTATGGAAAGGATTTAGCATTAAAAGACCAGCAATGGTTTTACTTTTACTTGACTTCATTGAGACTGAATTTAAATTATTTGGGTTTTGATTCATTTTGCATCAAATTTGTGTTTTATTTATTTTACTAGTTTATCTTGGCAATATTTAAAAGAATTTCAAACTGTATTGTGCTTACAATATATAAAAAAAATATTATGTTGTTCTGCATTTTATAATTTGTATTTAATACATCCTGAATATGAAACTAAAGGTAAGATGAGAGAAAGTTAAAAATCATTCTATGCCAAATTCAGGTATATTCAAAATTTCTATGACATTTTTTTTATTTAGAAAAGAAACTAAATACCATATTTACATGTATTTACATGCTATCAAAACAACAGATTTACTTATTCAATTCACCCCTCTTTTTTTTAATGGTATGTTCTGGTGACAGAGAAAAGTGTTACACACACACACACACACACACACACTACATATATATATATATATATATATATATATATATATATATATATATATATATATATATATGCCATAAAACCAAACTAAACAAATCCAAAATCTTTTTAAAAATGCGTTCATTTTGAGAGTCTATGTAGTTAAAATCTCTACCCCCACAAAAAAAAAAAAATTAAATAAATAAATAACTTTTTTTCTCGGTGAACATAAATGGGTGCAGGTGTAGAATTTTACAAATCTTTTCTTTTCCAATAAGAGGAATATAGTTCTGAACTGGCTTATACAAGATGCAGCTGCATCTTTGAGTATAAAACTGCTTTCGGCAATTCTCCTGCTTTATGTAATCGCGCTTTTTAGCCAAATCCTCTGAAACAGTTTCCAATGCATACGAAGGAGTTTTGGGCATTTTTAGTAGATCTTTTAGGGTATACCGCGTGGGCCTGGAACCGAAACGACTCTTACATGTTTTATCACCACTTTTATCTCTTTCCAGAATTGTTATTTTATATCAAACGTAGATGTTGGATAGCCTGCAAGATCCGTTAGACAATTTTCCACTGGTTGTATCTTGTCAAGATCCTAGAATTCAAACTTCATAGACTTCTCTACATCTTCCCTTGAACTAAGAAGGCTCCTACATCCATCCATCCATATATATATATATATATATATGTGTGTGTATGTGTGTGTGTGTGTGTGTGTATGTATGTGTGCTTACCATAATCCTCTAAATGAGCAGGATGCGAAACACGGTTTTACAGGCTTGCATTTAAAGTTTTCCCCTCTTACATGGGTTTCCATACGAAGGTTAAAGAACCCAATCTGCCCTACTATTTACCCATTACTGAAGGGACTATAGTTGCATTTATACTTTTATCAAAGGTGTGTCAATAATCATCGTGGTATTCTCCCAAATATCTTTTTATGATGGTGAATTGAATCTTAAAATTATAGCTGTTTTGTGAAAATTTTGTAATACAATAATTACTATGGCATATTTGTAATAGATTAAATTCATTCTGTGTCTATTGCATTTAATCTTAGGAGAACGTGTATGTATGTTTGTGTTTATTTACACTCTGCACGCGCAGTATGTAACATAAGGTCAATTGTTCGTGGAGTCTAACAGGTTTCAGGTCAGAGTTTTCCTTCTTCTAGACTGGCTGCCTATTCAAGGCTAAAGAACACAGCCTGCCTTACTATTTACTCATAACGGGAGAATATTTGGCTTCTTAATTTTTCAAAGTATATTAGAGCTATGAAAAATGCAATCAACCTTGTCCAGGATTTGAACACGTTTCGCCCTGTCCAATTCCTCAGACGATTACCATTACACCACAAGCGGCTCAATATGTGTGTGTATATATGTATGTATGTATGAGTGCGTTTTTTTTTTCATTTTTAGAAAATTTAGGTTTAAAAGAACATTCCTACTAAGCCGCCTAAAAAGTAATGACATAGACAATGAAGGAAAATATATAAATTTGATCGATAGTCAATAAAATCAAAACAATAACAACAAAAACCGTAAAAAATAACAACGATGATAATAACACCATTAAAAGAGTAAAATGATAAAAAAAATGTCGACTTTGCTATCCCGGCTGAGCACAGAATAAAACTGAAAGAATGTGAAAAGTAGGATAAGTACCTCGACCTAGCTAGAGAATTAAAAAAGCTGTGGAACATGAAAGTGACGATTGTACCAATTGTGATTGGTGCTTTTGGCAAAGTAACTAAAGGATTACTAAAGGGACTAGAGGACTTGGAAGTTGGCGGACGTGTGGAGACCATCCAAACTACAGCATTATTGAGAACGGCCAGAATAGGTAGAAGAGTCCTGGAGACTTGAGGAGACTTGCTGTCACTCAAACTTCAGTGAAAGACCATCAGCTAACGCTGATGTGAAAAACTTTAATCAGTAAATAATAATGATAATAAAGCGAATGCAGCAAATCAGCGCAAAGAAAGTATAAGGGTACTCATGACTTGATGGGGAAAATCATCCACTAAGAATTGTGCAAGAAATTTAAGTTTGACAATGCGAACAAATGTTATATGCACAACACGGTGTCCGCCCTGGAGAACGAGACACACAAAACTCTCTGGAATTTTGATATAAAACAGATCAACTAATCTCGACCAGACGACCAGACACAGAGATACTCAACAAAAAACAGTGAAATGTCCCGCCAGATCACAGAGTAAACCTAAGCAAGGCAAAAACAGAATTCCTGGATCTTATTTGGGAACTGAAAAAAACTATGGAACATGAAATTGACGGTGAAACCAATCGGAAACGGTGCGCTCGGTACAGTCATCAAAGGCTTGGTACTGGTACTGGAAGGATTGGAAATAAGAACACCAGTGGAGATCATCCACTTGACAGCACAGTTAAGATCGGCCAGAATACTGAGAAGAGTCCTGGAGACTTGCGGAAACTTGTTATTACTCAAACTCCAGTGAAAGATCACCAGCTGATGGTAGTTTGAAAAACTCACAAAGGTGTTTTATAATAATAATAATAATAATCAGTCCTGGAGAATGACACCCACAAACAGCACTGGGATTTTGACATCCAAACAGATCTTTTAATCTCGATCTGACGATCATATCTTGTAATAACCAACAACAAAAAAAATAAATAAATAAATAAAAGACAAAAAAAGAGAACTTGCAAAATTGTAGTCTTTGCTTTCCCAGCTGACCACAGAATAAAATTAAAAGAAAGTGAAAAGAAGGTTGAATATGTTGACCTTGATAGGAAATTAAAGAAAGGGTGGATCATAAAAGTAACGTTTATACGAATTATAATTGGTGCTTTTGGTACAATCACCAATAGATTTATAAAGGGACGGGAGGATTTGGAAATAAAGGGGCGAGTGGAGATCATTCAATTTATTGTATTATTGAGATCAGCCAGAATGCTGAGAAGATTTATGGAAACTTAAGGAGATTTGCTGCCACTCAAACTCCAGTGAAAGACTGCGAGGATCATCAAATAAGTTCGCAGACTTTTTTCGTATGGGCACTTTTATTGATAGTAAAAACATGAAACTCTAGTCACCTTCGAAGTAATTTCGTCCAGCTGCAATGCACTTGTTCTACCGTTCCAACAACTTCTGGAAGGCCACATGGATGTCCTCTTGTGTGAGCGTGCCAATGACCTTCATCACAGCCTCTTTCATCTCCTCAATTGTCTCATAACGACAGCCTCTGAGCTTAGAGAATAACCAAAAGTCTGGACTATAGGGAGGGTGAGGAACTGACGATACCCATCTAGGTCAAATAGTTTAAGACAAGGATGAAGTTGTGGACTGGTGCATTGTCCTGCTGGAAATGTCACTGAGCCGATTTGAAGAGTGCTGGCCTATTCCGACGGAATCTCTTCCTGAACTCCCTTAAAACCTCAACATTGTAAACATAACTCTAACCCTTTGACCAATCAACTCTGGTGTATTGACTTCTTTACTCCTACCACACTTTTCATCATCCCTCACAGACTCCCTGCCTTCCTTGAATCTCTTATGCCACTCAAAAACTGGTGCTTGATTTATGCATGTTGCTCCAAAAGCAGTCTGAAGCATTCCATACGTTTCTGTGGCATTTTTTAAAGTTTAAAACATAATTTCATTGCATATCGTTCTTCTAAAGTGTCCAGATGTCCAGATTTCATTTTGAAATTCACCAAATGTGACAATCAGGCTTTAGTAGGGTGTATTCCAATTCCTGGTGTAGCTGTTCATTTGAAGATGAAATCATAAAAATTGGTCAGTCATCTTGTCAGATGGATAGCAACAACATACTGAATTTGCAAGAGTCTACGACAATTTTAAATGCCTGTACAAAAATAGTCTGGAAACTTATCAAAGGTTCCACGTATCAGCTAGCACTGATGTGAAAACCTCTGAAGAAGTAATAATGGATAAGACATCTCGAAGACTACATGACAAAAGCGAAGAAATACTGATTTCAGTGACCAGAAACAACGCCAACAATACAAGAATCAACATAAAAACAATAGCTGGAAAACAAAAATGGGAAGAAAAACAATTGCCTGGTCATTTCAAGCGACCAACAAGGGAAATCTCGCATGAAAGAACTTGAACATGGCTAAGATAGGGAAACCTTAAAAGGAAAACTGAATATCTTCTAATAGCAACAAAAAACAAACGCCAAAATGGACAAATTACGTTAAAGGAAAATAGATAAAACAGAACAAAAAATATATATATATAGGTTATTTAACAATAGAGACGAAACGATTAATCACATAATAAGCGAATACTGCATATATGCCCAGAAAAAGTACAAGACTAGATATAATTGTATCGGGAAAGTGATCCACTGGGAATTATGCAAGAAAATTTAATGTGACAGTGGTTCCAAATGGTATATGCACAACCCAAAATCCGTCCAAGAGAAATGGATACAGAAAGTTCCCTAAGGTTTTGAGATACAAACACATCACCTATTTCCCGCCAGAAGACCGGACTCAGAGATAGCTAACAAATAAATGGAAAATTTTTAGTAGTGGACTTTGCCGTCCTGGCACACCACCGAGTAAAAATACAAAAAATAAAAAACGAAAACGTAGATAAGTACTTTGCCAGAGAATATATATATATATATATATATATATACTCTTACATATATATATAAATATGTAGTTGTATAATGCCATAGTAAATATCCTTGTGATTATTGTTAAATCGAAAAATTACAAGAATTTTTTGTTATTTCAAAGAAGAAATGAAATGAAGTCGTTTTGTATATTTTGAATACAGCGTATTTTATTCAGTATATAAAAAAACGAGGAATATGGACGGTTTATAAAAATCTAACAAACTTTCTTAGAGTTACGAAGCAGTCTTTGGTTGTAATGTCTGTTGGAGACAAGACTTGCAGATAATATCTTTGAATGTCTTTTAGAACCTAGGATTTTGTTCAAAGAAAATTTATTGATTTTGGTGTTTTGATGTTTTTGTTACGACAGTTGGTAAAAAGCTCTCAGATTTCGTTGTTTTTTATTTGCTTTTTTTTCTTTCCTTGCGTTACTCCAGCATTGAATTTAGTTCTGCTTCTGCATATGTAAGCAGCCATTTTGTTTAACGAGGTGGCCATTTTCACCAGGGCTGAGGACTTTATCGGAGCGGAAGCTAATTCAACTTGTCGCTACATCGTGATCTCGGTAAACAGATTTACTATTTCGCGCCTTTGAGTTTTATACGTGGGTCATTCAATAACGAAGGTGAAATATGGCCTTAAAAGTTGGCAGTAAGAACCACTGTTTAAAATTGCCACTTTTTCAGGGAAATCAACCGTGATGGACCATGTTATGTCCTGTAACACAGTCAGCATGCTCTTCTTTACTAAATGCTGCGCCCGGAACCTTTACTTTTTACAGAGTCAGTGTATTTTCACTGAACAAACTTTTTTTTCGACTCAGATTCATAATGGCAAGCCCATGTTTAGTTCATTTATAAAAAATATATTTTGATGAAAGCATGCTTCTCTCTATAGATCACATATCCTTCTAAAAAATTCACATGGTTTTCATTTCTCAGCCACCAAAAATACTATAACATAACACTGTTCAGTACTGGAGCACTCAGTTTTATTTGCCATCATTCTGAATAGATAGAAAGAATATTCTTACGAAATTAAAATATTGTTTGATATAAACATATTAAAAAATAATGCATACTTATACATGAATGGAAAAATTGAAAAAAATATTCACTTTACTTTTCTCCACCCCCAAAATTGACCTGTATAATCGGAAGACTGTCGTATATGCCTTTCCATTACTAAAAGGCTTAGTTTCTGTTACAACAAAGCTGAGAGGACAGGGCCCTAATATCAATCTACTTAGAGAACAACCAATTATTATGTATTATTATTATTATACCGGACATTGGCCTAGCGGTTAGAGTGTTCGCCAATGGCCCGGGAGACCTGGGTTCAATCCCAGGTCGAGTCATACCAAAGACTCAAAAAATGGTACTTGATGCATCCTTGCTTAACACTCAGCTTTATAAGGTACGGATCAAGGGTAAATGAGTAGCGCCCTCCCCTACACCTTGGTGTAGTAAGCTATCGAAAAGGGAACCTTCGGGTCACCCTCGACTATGGTCGCCAACTTTACTTACTTTACTTATTATTATTATTATGTATTATTGTGTACAAAGCTCGGTTAATACTATTCAACAGGGTCTTTTTTTACTTTGTAAAAATACTGAGTATAAGTATCACGATTCCAAAAATGAGATTGATTTTTACAATATGTCAGCCAATCTAGGGTTATTTTATGGATAGAATTTACGGAATCACGTTCATACTATGTTCATATTTGTATTTTTGGGGGTAGTTATATCTTAAGATCTTTTTTTGTTCACAGTCTTAAACGACTAATTTCTAAACAGATCTATTTGCTTCATTGATTAGATCCTTAGAAGTACTCCAGATCCAGCCCACTTTGAGAGAATGGAAACCAGCTTTGAGAAAATCAAGAAGAGAACAAGTCATTATATCCCGATTGCACATTGGTTATACAAGACTTACTCACTCTTTCATACTGAAGCAGGAATAACAACCACAATGTTCGACATGTCAAACCACTTGTACCGTTAAATACGTTCTCAATGAATGAAGAAAATTCGCTCTCATCAGAAAGGGATTTTTCAAGGTGAATCGTTTGAGAGATGTGTTTGACAACGTCAAAATTAATGACGTTCTGTGCTTCTTGAGATAGAAATGGTTGTACCCCACAATATATGATTTGAAACCATTTAATCGTCTGCAAACAATGAGATCCTGCTTATCTAAAGCATTTTTTATTGATTTAGAAATCCTAGGTTATATATATAAACTGATTTTGGCATTAAATAACCTACAAAGGTTTATATGCCATAAAATCCAACGAACTAACGACCCAACGAACCGAGCAGTTACTTCGTCTGTGGGTTAGAGTGAATCTGTGAGTAATTCCAATGAACATATACCCCAAACTCCCTATATTTCGCGTTCAGTAGACTTATCATCAGATGCATATTAGTGTCATACCCGTCACCTGTGTTTTGGGAGGTAACCCGGTGCCTACAGCAGTAGATTGAATCTGCATATACTAAGCTATCAATTAAGATATGTTTTTATCATGTAAGGCATTAAGGGCTACTGAAGTCACAAAAAATATTAGGAACTGGATTGAAATCAATCCGTCTTTGATCAAACAATATAGAAATAGATTCTTAGATCTAAGGTTGAAATATCTGTGAATAAAATGCGCTGAAGTAGACGATTATGAATTACCGATTTTAAATCTTTAAAAGAGAAGGTAGTGACGAAATCGAGGAGCAATTTAAATTTCTTTGTAAAGCTTGGATCAGGAAAACATCCCATTTGTACAGTGTGCTTCTAAAATACCTCCTTCATTTAAAACTCTCACGTACGTGTGGCAAATTAACTTAAGCAAGTGGCAATGTTAGCTCCATCAAGCAAATGTATTACCTGTTTTTTTCTAGACACACTCATTAATCATCATTGTTTGGACCAGTGCACACTCTGCGTTATCAATTGAAATGTTTTTATTTTCTTTTTGCGACTGAAATTGGAAATTGGTACACATTTTACACCGGAATAATGCTATTCTGGAGAGAATCTTTAAATCATAGCAGTATCGATTTTTGCTCCGGAACAAGCGAGGATATATACATATATATATAGTAAAAGTAGTTGACGACCGTATTCGAGGGCAGCCCAAAGGCTCCCTTCTTAATAGCTACTACACTGAGATGTAAGGGAGGTCATTACTCTATTACCTGGATTACTCCACACTACCCTAAATTATTACCTTAAAATGCTGAGTGTTAAGCAAGGTGCCATCAAGAATCATTTTTTGAGTATTTGGTATGATATATATATATATATATATATATATATATATATATATATATATATATACATATATATATATATATATATATATATATATATATATATATATATATATATATATATTTAAGCAACTTGTTAGTTTAATACAGGAATAATTTCCTGGTGGTGACTCACGAACAAACTACGACACTAAAGAATGGATATATATTGAAAAAAAAGGGGTTATTTTCTTTGAAAAACAACACATGGGAATGAGGGTGAGTTTCTTCCGCATTTTGTCGACATTGATATTTGTTTATTTGCAACAAAATTTGAGTGCTATTGACTTCAAAAGGATTTAGTAGAACTTATCATTCTATTACTTGTTCATTGACCAGAGCCCAACAAAAAGACAAACGCTATTTCAACTTTAAATGCTTAATCCATTATAGATTAAAGTGTAAAGATTAATCTAATAACACCAGATATACTGTAATCTCTCGTGACCACAGTGGTCAACGCTAACTATCCCATATCAGTTCTCCACTCAAGCTTCCTATGTTCAGTGATAGTTAATCTATATGAGACGTAAAAATGAAAGCAATCACTAGATTTCTTAGTATATATATATATATATATATATGTATATATATATATATATATATATAGGGAGACATTCGTTAATGTAATAGGAACTATTGTTGATAATGGACGCGAATTCGAATCTTTGATAAGGCTGATTGCATTTCATATCGAGCGAGTGCCCATGGAAAAGGTATGTATGCTTCTCGTCTCCTTCCATCTGTGCGTAAATAACGTCTCTATGGAAACTGGTCTAGATGAAGGAAAACTGAATTCAACTAAACTTAAAACTGACTACGTGTCGCATCCTGATCGTACGGAGGGGGACATCGATTTGTAAATTTACCATATCCCCTCCACACGAACTGAATGTGACTAACGTAAACTCATGCTTATATATATATATATACATATATATATATATGTTTATATATATAGTTTGAAACGATATTCAATTCAACAATTTTCCGGTGTGTTTATATGATGTATAGAAATTAGCTTCTTGGAATCTGTAAAATTAAAGTTGTGTTTTGACTCTAAATTATGTTTGACGGAAACAATATTTACTCTTCTTTTTTTAAAATCTCTATTAAGCTGGTAAATTCGTCTCGTTGGGCTACAAGAAGATTTACCTGCGTATCTTTTTATTACAATTCAGATTTGGTTGCTTGTTGTTTTGGTTGTTTTGACTTTATGGCATATCAACATTTGAAGGAAATTTTATGCCAAACCCATTTTTATACAAATAATCAGTTCTTTTTCAAACAATTTAGTTTAACATGCGAACACAGTTTAATTGTTAAAAACATTTCTATATCAAGCTATTCAGTTTAGTCAAACAGTTCTATTTCAAATAATTCCCTTTTGCGTAAATACGCATTTTAAATATCAAAACAGTTGTATTTCACATAATTTAGTTTAGTATAAGTACAGTTTAGTTCTGTTTGACCCATAGATAGGACCCAATCAGTGCAATCACTCCGGGCCTGAGTGGACCTGACAGTGATGGCAATGAAGGGATGGTCCGCATTCCCCAAAGTTCCAGCATTACTGGAGCCTAATCATTAGATTGTTTAGTGTATATCCATGACACTCGTTGGGGTGTCTTACCTATCCGCAGTGATACAGTCGGTGTATTCTTCAGCCCTGACCGCCTGAGTATTCCAGACTTGGAATGCCATAAATTCCTGGTCTGGATTCAATGAGAATATTGCTTATAATTAATTAGATTTCTAATTTCCTTTGAAGAGTTAGCGATTGTTTTAATTCAAATGTTGATTTTTATTATGTTTGTTTTTGAGTTAGGAAAAATATTATTTCTCTCTCTCTCTCTCTCTCTCTCTCTCTCTCTCTCTCTCTCTCTCTCTCTCTCTGTGTCAATATATATATATATATATATATATATATATAATTCTTCAAGTGATCATTGTTTGATATGAAGTCTCATTAAAAATGCGTTGATATAGATATAAGTTTTCAATATTGACACGCCTGGGTCTGTCAAAACTAGCAATCGATACAAAATCCATTTAACTGCTAGTACAAAGTGGAGCTTAGGAAGTCCCCAGGGCTAACGTATTTCCCGTGCGCACCGACATCACACGTTTCTTTTCATCATTATGACGTGCCCTTAAATATAGCTTATTTAACATTACATTTATGAATACAATTTAGACAGACTTCAATTTGATCTTTTTATATGGCCTATAAACTCCATTAGTCGAATAGCTGAGTTGACAAAAATCACAAACGCTGAACTAAAGTATGGCAGGTCGTAAGTGTAACGAGAAGGATAAAACTTTTGTTCGTTTTTATGGGCTTTTTCGCGATAATATTTAAATTTAGGAAAAATATTTTTGCTTTTACCAAATCGTCGATTTTTTACATGATATTTATTTCTTTTCTTCAAGCTTAGTTAACTAAGTAAAAGTTGGCAACCTTAGTCGAGGGTGACCCGAAGGCTCCCTTTTCGATAGCTACTACACCGAGGTGTAGAGGCAGGCGCTCTTCCATTCTCTGGATTGTTCCACTTTATCCTTGATCCTTACCTTATAATTCTGAGTGTTAAGCAAGGCAGTATCAAGCACCATTTTTGAGTCGTTGGTATGAGTCGACCTGGGATCGAAAACCAGTCTACCGGACCATTGGCGAAATCTAATCAACTCTAATAATAATAAAAGAAAGACAAAACTACAAAAGATAAAGATAATCTAATTCTTTTTATGCCTGAATACATTTGTCATTTAGATGGCAGAGTTATCTTCGTCTGCAGTTGATTTTTATCGATGCTTCATTGAAGACACAGCATCTGTTTGAAAAGAGAAAAATGTCTTAAATTCTTTTTTTTTATTATTTCATAATTTCTAAAATAAAAAAAAATTTCATACTATAGAGTAACCATTATTTTCAATTTCCACTTGTCCTTTGACTGTTAAAATATTGGCATCCATTATACATTTATTTCAACAACCGTTTTTCTCAGATTGCTTCCTCAGATGGCGAACAATTTCAATGGGATTGTTCCTTATAGTCTATTTTGGGACTAAATTTATACGAAAGGGGATATATATATATATATATATATATATATATATATATATATATATATATTTATAAAAACAGCTTAGTTTAGCCTATAAATCTGTGTCATATACTGAGATACATGGAAGAACGCAAAAAAAGAAGGACAGAATGTAAGTTCTTAAAAATTAAGTTAGTCGACTAAGATATTTTGACCCGATATCTTATAATAAATCAGTTTTGCTATGATATTTTGCTCCCTATATATATATATATATATATATATATATATATATAGAAACCCCTTCGAACGAGCAAGATGTAATAAAACAATGTCAATTTTTTAAGCAGTCTGACATGTTTGAATTGAGAGTTCTTCATGACCACTTGATATTCTCAGCTTAAAGAGCCTACTCAGTACTTCTATTTACTTATTGCTGGAGTAAAAATAGTATCATAAATTCCTTTCTCGAGAATATTAGCGCTACGTGAAATGCCAAAGCATCTCTCTCAAGACACACACACACACACACACACACACACACACACACACACACACACACACACACACACACACACACACATATATATATATATATTAATAGATAGAAAGAAAACAGCAACTCCCGGCGAAGTTGTTAGCGCCGTAGGACATGGATATGATGTTCAAATCCTTGATTAGGCTGTTTGCATTTTCATATTGCAAAAACCCTTCAAAAAGGCATGAATCAAATTATTCTTTTTCCAGTAATAACTAGATTATAATGTAGACTGGGCACGTTATCCATGGTATGGCAACCAGTCTAGGAGAGGCTAAATCTGTTAAACATCATTTATATCCCATCATGCTTGTTGGTAAATGTATATATATATATATATATATATATATATATATAATGAAAATGATTCTTACATGACCAAGAACGAGTCTACGTATGTTTCACTAAACGGCTTTTCTTGGTTACCCTATCCTGTAAAATCCTGAAGAGCCATTTGGCAAAACCGATGTAGACTCTCTCTTGGCTATGTAGGAATTTTTTTCATAATATTAGCTCCATCTCATGTATTGAGTACTTTATTACGTTTTTGCTAAGGTAATTCTGTCGGTTTTTTTTTTGTTTTGACTAAACGTACCGCTTGATTATTTTCAAGTAGCACGAGTGTTTTTCGTCTTTTCTTTTTTTTTACTGATTTTTTTCCAAACATATCAGTTTGTAGAATTTGTAAATTATTACAATCTGGGTTTTTCCCACCAACATAATTATAAATTATATATATATATGTGTGTGTGTGTGTGTGTGTATGTGTGTGTGTGTGTGTGTGTTTATGTGTGAATACGAATTATAGACAGGGATTATGTACCTCGAAACGTTGTTCTTAGTAGTATTTCGATGTTATATTTACACTACCTTAATTAGATTGAAAAGGAAGGAATTTTATTATGGTCTAAAATTAAAAAAAGGTATTTCATTGTCAGCGGACATTTTGATCTGCCAAAATAATTTGCTCGCTTTCCTTCAGTGTCTTTATTTGTGTATTTGTGTGCTTCTTTTCACGTGTGTTTGCTTATATGTGTATTTGTTTATATGTGTATTTGTTTGCTTTCTTTTATGTGTGTTTGTTTATCAGTGTATTTGTTTACATGTGTATTTGTGTGCTTCTTTTTGTGTGTTTGTTGATATGTGTATTTTTTATATGTGTATTTTGACGCTTCTTTTTATGTTTGCTTGTTTATATGTGTATCTGTTTTTATGTGTATTTTTGTGCCCCTTTTTATGTGTGTTTGTTTATATGTGTATGTTTGTTTATATGTATATGTGTGTGCATCTTTTTATGTGTGTTTGTTTATAAGTGTATTTCTTTATATATGTATTTGTGTACTTCATTTTATATGTGTTTTTGGTTAGGATTGAGTAGCCTGAATTCTATACTATTTCGTTTAAGAGTGTAAGCAAACAGGGAAGTTTGATATCGATTAGGACATCACTCTAAAGTTATTTCTGGTTCGAAGACAAACGGCTGACCCCATAAGCTTGAATTACAAATATATGGAAAAAACATAACAGGAAGGAAAGATGTAAATTCAGGAAATAAATAAAAAACTGTAGGAATAGAAAGATACATAAATGAAAGAAAGAAAAAAATACATATAATATATAGAAAGACAAAGTACAGATTAGATGAGAAAGTAATTTTAAAATTGGTGCGGGTGGATTAGACGAAAAAGAAAAAAAAAAAAAAGAAAAAAAAAATTCTATCCGAAGAGATTTGGAAGACAAAGGAATCTGTAGAAGACCAAGAAAAAAGAAAAATGAAGTAAATTTTACAAACCAAATTTCAATTAGAAAAAAAAAAAAAGTTAACGCCAACAAAATTTTAAATAGAATTATATCAAAATCAAGGAAATATCAGGTTGGAACCAATGTAATATCCGATTATGTAGAGGAATGTTTTAGACAGCATTTATTAAAGTATTGCATCCTGTTATCGTTTTGCTATAATACGAGGAGTAACGTCTCTATTTTCTTTTCAGATTATAAGTATATTATTCGTAATCTTCGGTATTCACCCCTATATTCGTCCCAGCTAAAAACCACATGAGCCATGTTTTATTATAGGAGTTACTTATAGATGTCAATGTATAATCCTTTCAGAACAATATTGGAAACGTTATATTGAATGAACAGAGTTGCAAGTTGTTCCCATTTTCGAAATAAGGATTTCAATCCCAAGGACGAGCCTCATTAGTCAACAGAAAGAGACTCGTCCTCATAGAACGATTATGCCCGTTCTCACACAGCTTACTTGATTTCAGAAACATAACTTGCTTTAAAGTTAACATCAGGGGATAATGTTTCACTGGATTTGATTGCATATTTTGCATCAAATCCTAAAGGATTTTACAAGCATGGGATGTATAAATTCTTGACTGATGGCGTGAGGTCCTAGGAAGCAATAGAAGTTATATAAGGAATAAGATTTTTTAATCTACGATGTTTATGTTATATAATAACGGAATGATTTTTTATATTAATCATTTTTCGTTAATTATATTTTATCATTCAGTTTGGTTGGTCTTTGAACTAATCGGCTCTTATTTCAGGTGCACAGCCATTGGGTACAGTTTACATTCGCACGCAGAGGATATGACAATCACAATTGTCGTAATAAACCCCAGAAAGGAGAGGAGGCTGGTGTGTGAATGACATCATGCCCAAAAGCGATGGGTTGAGAATTTGGGGATTTTGAAAAAGACGTCAGTTGGGGTTGACTTCGGGCCATGTAAGACTGACGATTTTGTCTCTGCCTTTGGGCATAGAGAATTGAGTTCTCTGCCATGGAGTCGAGAGTTGGAAAGTTGACTTGGGCCATGTAGACAGACAGTAGAAGTTCAGTTCCGACCATGGTGTTGAGAAGTTTGGGTTTCGACCGTTGAGGCATACGTTTAAGTTTTTCGGGTCCCGACCAGCGAAGATGAAAGGAGATCTAAAACTCCTCGAGATGTGGCGAGCGTTTGGGTTTTGTTAGCATAGTATGATACGAAAGACTTTTAAGAATTGTGTCTCTCTCTCTCCTCGGGTCGAAGAACCGAACTCAGAAGTCAAGAAGTTAATAAACATTCGTACCTGAAGAACGGGATCGCCTTTGTATTTAAGTATTTGTACCCGCTGGCATTTGTTAATGTGTTGTATCACAGTTGTGAGGGAGATGGTTATGGCTATACAAAATATACTCTAAACTCGGACATTACATTCGTTCCAGACTGATATAAAAGAAACAAGAAACTTTCTTAACTGAAGAAGAACTAATCAAAAATACCTTTATCATATTTACCCAACCCCTCCGCTCGGGCAGGATATGACACAAGGTCAATTTCTAAGTGGAGTTTAACAGGTTTGAATTCAGAGTTTTCCTTCTCCTAGACTAGTTGCCTTATCCAGGTTTTGAACTTGGGTCTATATTTCTTAACGCAGATCTGTATAATAATCTTAATAACACACACACGCGCGCGCGTGCATATGCATATGTGAATATACGTATACATGCTTTTATATCGGAGGTGCAAGTTGTGCAATGGTTATCAGCGTAGGAAATGGACATGTTGAACAGAGTTCAAACCCTGGATAAGACTGTTTGCATTTCCAGTAGGTCTAATACTCGTGCGAAATGTATGAATCCAATTATTCTCACTCCAGCTATGGGTAGAGCAGAGTGGGTTCTTTTGCCTTGGTTAGACAACCAGTCAAGGAGAAGAAAAACTCTGAATTCAAATCTGTGGAAATCCACTAAAAAAATTGACTTTGCGTAGGAGTTAAGACAAACGGCCGTGTATGAGTATTTGCTTTGTATTTCTTTTTTAATGGCATATCGATTTTCGTGGGTTAATTAATGCCAAGAAATTTTCGTAAAAGAGTATCAGTAGAGGTATTTATCTCATAGCTGGGGGAATAAGGAGGTTAATATCTTTCCAAGGTTATTAATCTGAAAATGAACGTAATAACGCGACTGCAGTTTGAACTTGCTGAGTGCGATGTCACAGTTCAAAAATGTCTCCTCGTGGTCTCATCCTTGAGTATTTGGTGTATTAGAATCGTTTCGTTTTTGTGTAAGATCAAACACACACATGCTAACTCCTACACGCACACATTATTTATATATTCTTGTGTGTGTGTGTGTGTGTGTGTGTGTGTGTTTACAAACAAATAGTAATATTGAACTCAATTTCTTATCTTCAGTTCAGCTTTCTTTATCTGACCTCAACAAAACAAAGGAACAAATCATATTAACAAGCGACAATACATTTTTGTTCATAAGAGTATTTGCCTTAGAGTGGAATTATTTGAAATCTTTCTACACGTCAAATAATACAGAAATTTCGCGTTGTCTACAACCAAAAAAAAAAAAAAAAAAAAAAAGAAGCCTACAAAAACCGCAGTTAAACAGTATTGTTAAAATTCGTTTAACTTGACATATTACGGAGCATTTGTTTTTCCAGATATGTTGAGACATTAAATCCACGCGAATGTATTTTGGAAAATGAACTTTTCTTTCATTAAATTTAGATTCTGAAATAAAATAAAATAAAATTTTATTTTCATGTACGAATTCTTATGGATATCACTCTGTCAATGTAAAAAAAGAGATACAGCAGCTATTTTGCTCCCATTCCTGCAGAACTTAAATAGGAGATAGCGAGATTTTGATGCATAATAAATTTTCCTAGATTCCATTTTCCTTTGAGAAAGTTAGGGCGTTTATGATCTACAGGTTCTCAACCAGAATCCCGACTTGTTTTTTTTTTTTTTTTTTTTTTTCACTTTCCCTTTAAAATATCTCACAACCCCCAAAAGATGTTGAAGAAAGGAACTCACAAAATTGGTACACATGTTTTCTCTGAATATTTGTTTGTTACATTTGCTTTCGTTTATTTTTTAATGGCATATCAACACTTTATGGGTTATCTAATGCCGGAATTTGATTCTTTCATTGATTTTCAATTATTGTCTTAGGTATTCATGTTCTAAAACTTTGATTGCAAATATTTCTACATTTCAATCTTTGTAAAAATATCTAAAATGATCATTTAGCTGCTTACAGTGATGTACCCTTGTGTATTTCTATTTAACTGAAATAATTTGCACTCAGTATCATAGTTTCAACAAAAACTTCCCAACAACAATTCAATGCAGACACAAGATAAAGTCTGGAAGGTCTGCCGGGAGTGATGAATGATAGGGTCAGATGGAGTGCGACTGGACGATGATGAATATAGTTTCACAAATTCGTAATTATACTTTTAAAACCGGTTTATCTGAGCAATAGCTAGGACCACTATAGGTACTAATATTCTTTATGACCAATTGTTGGGCCAACTATTGGTACAAATACTCCAGATGACTAATAATTGGGCTACTCTCGATACAAATACTTTAGATTACCAATAGTTGGAGCCATTATAGGTTCTAATATTTTACAAGACTAATAATTGGGGCTACTATTTGTACTAATACACTAAAAGACCAATTGTTGGGGCCACAATAGTTACTAATAATCCATATGGTCAATAGATTGGGCAACTGTAAGTACTAATACACTTTACAACCAATAGATTGGGGCGATATAGGTACTAATACTCTTTTTGGCCAATAGAGATGGCGACTATATGTACTAACACGCATTATGACTAATAGATGTGGCGACTATATGTACAAACGCTCTATATGACCAATAGAAGGGACCCATTTAAGCACTAATACAATATATGACCAATAGATTGGGCCACTATTCAGTTTAGTACGCAGTTTACATGTCAAAACAGTTATATTTCAAGTAATTTATTCTTACATAAGTACGCAGATTAGTTTTATTTGACACACAGATAGGACTCTATTAGGTGCTACCACTCTGGACCATAGCGGACCTGAGAGCGAAAAAACTGCGTTTCATTTTATCAGTCAGGTGATACTTCCATATGACCGATAGCCTAACGATAGCTGTCCAAGCCTTTGCTAGTCGTGTGTTGATGTGTGTCTCGGTTGATGAGATACTACTTCCTAGGTAGGAGAAATTGTTTTCTAGTTTTAGAGAACTACCGTTTAGCGTGGAGATGTCGCCTCTTTGATTAAAGCACATGTATTCCGCCTTGGGAGCATTGACATGGAGGTCTATGCTTGCAGCTGCTCGTTCCAGACTATGTAGCAGGGTTTTGGCTTGGGTGGGTGTATTTGCCAGAAGCGCAATGTCATTGGCGTAGTCTGGATCTGTAATAGACAACGTGCTTTGATCGTCTATTGATAAAATAAAAGACAAGTTTCAAGCTTAATAAGGAAAGAAGTAGAAAATACCCCGAACAAACAATTACAAGTAATTTATTCTTACATAAGTACGCAGATTAGTTTTATTTGACACACAGAGGTATGGGGCAAATGTGTCTCCTTTCAGTACGCCAGCTACAATGTCGAAGTAGTCTGTATCTTCATCCGGGGAGAGGACTTATACTTTCGTGTTAATTATTCGTTTAAATACAGCCAAATGCTGTCAAGTAGTATTATAGATTTCTAACAATTCAGTTAAATATCAGTCATTTGCTTTCATACAGTTTAAGTATCAAACAGCTCTATTTGACTCAATAGATTGAACCCTCTCAAGTGCTACAATTATAGATAAAATTGGACCTGAGAACAATAGCAACGAAGGGGTACTCCACATTCCCAAGGACCGGAGCCTCACCACCAAATTTTTTCGTGTCTCACCCCTCTGCTGAGATGCATTCGCTGTATTGCCCTGTTCCAGCCGACTGGGCTGATATTTAAAAATATTTTTCTGTTATTTTCGTAAGTATATCTGATGAAATGAAATATTGTTATTTTAATTCTAGTATAATTTAGATGTCAACTGACACATCACACCTTGAAAACAGTTCTAAGCCTCATCCAGATTTTAAATTTGAGACACTTCTTTCCTAGGTATTGACCTCACCTAAACAAATTAAGAAATATATCTGAATTAGTTTTTCAAGTTACATAAGAATTAGTAATGATTAGCCACAAAAGAAATACTCAGGTATGCCTCTTCTTTCTGGGTGGGACTTATAATTTTTGACTTATCTCACCCTTTCTGTATATGTATATGCCGCTCATTGTATAACGGTTAGTGTCCTAGGAAATGGACACGGCGCCCCGTGTTTATTTCCTGGTCGAAACTGCTTGGATTTTCCATATCTCTCAGTATATATTACCATTTCACAAATTGATTTAACATTTTACATACGGTCGATAGTTATATGATTCAACCCTATTTATATAGGATGTGTCCTCGTGGTGTAATGTTAAAGCAATGGACTGCGGAATCGTAGTAAGCGAGTTCGTACTCCAGTCGCGCTATTACGTTCCCTTTCGGGCAAATACCCTTGGGAAAGGTATGAACCCCCTTATCCTCTCAGCTAGGGGTTAAATTTACCACTATTGTTCTTCTAGGAGAAGGGCTTTGGCATTAAATAACCTACAAAGTGTTGATATGCCATTAAACAAAAAGAAACCAAACCTATTTAAATACATATGGTATATTTGTTTGTCTATTTTCTTTTCTTTACTTTTCTTTTCTTCCCTCTCCTCTTCTCTCTTTTCTTTTCACTCTCTTTCTTTTTCTTTCCTTTTCTTCTCTCTCTTTTTTTCTTCTTTACTTCATTCCTTTTCTTGTTGTAGTTGTTGTTCTTCTTCCGTTGTATCTTTTTCAAGTTCCATATATCTAAAGATTGCCTGTTCCAATCACGTGATAGTTTTCTGACAGAGAACGCTGATTGAATGATTGAACGGTTATATGATCTTTCTTTGTATATACTTTTATTTTGAACTGTTATTGTATTCTATTAAACATCCATTGTTGTTCCACCAAAACTTGCTTCATCATCTTAAATTCCTGATGAAGGTTTATTAAAACCAAAACGTTTTAATATTGATTTTTCTCCGAAATAAAGCCATCACTTTTGGATGATTTGTTTTCGATTTTCTCCATCTCATATATCGTTGATACCCTTGGGGAAAGATTTCCGCCTAAATATTCTTCTTCCAGCTATGTGAAAATTATTAAGCAATCTGGGCTATTTAATCTTTTACTTTTGGTTAGGCATTCAGTCTAGGAAGAATAGAACTATTCATCCAAATCTTTTGAACTCAGCTTAAAGATTAACCTTGTGTCACACATATATACACATACGCTCACATATATACGAACACATACAAACACCCACACATACCCATACACACACGCACGCACGCACTCGTATGTATGGATGGATAAAATGTAAATTTCTTCTTATTGGGTTATTTTGTACTTCATATCTATTTATAGGTAGAGTGTTCGCCAATGGTCCGGGAGACCGGGGTTCAATTCTAAGTCGAGTCATACCAAAGATTTTAAAAATTGTACTTGATACCTTCTTGCTTAACACTCAACAATATAATGTACGTATCAAGAGTAAAATGGAGCAATCCAGGGAAATGAGTAGCGCTCTCCCCTACCCCCCAGTGTTGTAGCTATTGGGAAAGGAGCCATCTGTTCTCCCTCGACTACAGTCGCCAACTTTGTGAATGATAATCATTTTAAACAATTTAAACTTTAAGTAAAAAATTTTGAATCAATATATATATATATATATATATATATATATAACATATCTATATGTAATATTAATTTTTTAAGAGGTACTTCTTAGTCCCCTAAACTCCATATTCTAAGCAGCAATTCTAGACAGAATTTCATGTCTTATCCAGGATGTGTCTGTATTCTTGCCATACGTCAATAAATTTTAAGTTACGTAAATCGTCTTGAATATCTTCGTGTTCAAAACATCTCATTCTCAATAAAATTACATATTCTCAGGAATTTTTGACAGGGTATAAGGCGCCTGTAGATCGGGTCGGCTACTTTTTGTTTATATCAGATAGCTGGAGACTTTTCAAAGAGTTCGCATATACGGATGTCATCTGGAAGAATAAAATGGGTTATTATAGTGGGGAACAGGGCGAAGTTTCCACTGTGACCTCGTCATTATTTGAATAATACATCCGACTTTTCTGCCTTACTGATCAAAATAGCACTTCAAACTTACATCACAATAGCCACGTTTAAAAGAACGATGATGCCAATCGCAACGCTGTGTCGGTGAAGAAAGCGATAGTACACACAGACAGAGCGTTGAGACGTCTACCATATGGAAGTAACCGGGAAAAATCCACAACGAAATACGTAGCACACTCTAGAGAACAATACATCAGGTATTATGTCTGAAGAATAAAAATAAAGTGCGGCTTAAAGGCTTTCCTTTGAGATAAACAAAAATAGACGCTCTCGAATGATTGCACCTATATGTTTCATCATAGTGAGTCTGGATTATTTTTTCATATTCGCTGAAGGAGAATCTCCAAGTATAGTATAAACATTTTCACTCTGATCTGTGACTTGTGACGAATGATATACCAACCCACTATCCAAAACTTGCTCCCCACCCGAACTAAGACATACGATTCAGAGTCAGTTTAAGCAAAAAAATAAATAAATAAATAAATAAAATAAAAAAAAACATTGTTAACATGTGGAAGGATGGAGAGCACTCGTTTAAAGTTTAGTCATGGAGGTACCTGTGGTGTAATGGTTATCGTCGTAGGAAAGGGACACGGCGACACGAGTTCAAAACTCGACGAGACTGATTGCATTTCACATAGCACTAATACCGTTGGGAAAGGTATGAATCCAATTATTCTCCCTCCAGATATGGGTAAATAGTAGGGCAGACTAGGTTCTTCAGCCTTGGCGAGGCAACTAGTCTAGGAGAAGGAAAACTCTGAATTCAAACCTGTTAAAGTTAACTTAAAAATTGACCTTGTGTCATATCCTGCTTGAGCGGAGGGGTTGGTAAATATGGATACCATGAAGATGAGGATATTACGTAGAAAAAAACTTTGCCTAAAATTATGATATGGTATATCACCCTTAAACCGCGATATAATTAACCTAGAATGGATTTTCATGTAGCAGGATATTTTGTTAGGTCTGTACACCATAATAAGTGGAGTTACACAAGGTTATATATATATATATATATATATATATATATATATATATATATATATATATATATATATATCATCTTGTCGTGCTGCCAGCACGGATATCCCTGACCCTCTCTCGCCACTCCTCCCTATCGTTCATCGTTGTATGTAGGTTCGAGTTGCTCGCCCTGCTTTTGCTCGGCCATGTGAAGGGATCAATAGGATTATGTCACTTATGACTATGTCACTTATGAGCTCGTCCCTGCTTCTCTAGCAGTGACCTGCATGTCGGGTTCGTCTAACTTTGATAGTTTTCGTGATGGGAGGTGAGTGGCCGTATACCTACTGCTTTATGGGGTGTTGCCTCCAGGACTTGTTAAAAATTGCTCACAGCATTCTTGTGTAGTTGCTGCCAAGTTTTTTCTCTATCCGTTTTGTCAGCGTCCATGTAGTGCATCCATATAGCAGTATCGACCGCTGCTTGAATGAAACTGCATTTCATTTTATCGGTCAGGTCTGACTTCCATATGACCGATAGGCTATCGTAGCTGTCCATGCCATTGCTAGTCGCGTGTCGATGTATTTTTCGGTTGATGAAACTCTGCTTCCTAGGTTGTTGAACTTGTGAACTAGTTTCAGAGAGCTACCGACTAGTGTGCAATGTCACCTGTTGGGTGGGGGGTAGTTTGGGAGTAGTCGTTCATTTAAGTATGTTTCATAGAATAATAAAGGCAGATTTTGTCTGAATATTCTATATAAGATCCTTTCAAGTTTCCTGCTAAGTGTCTAGTTTCTGGTTCGAATTGGTAGATGAATTTCCTAAAATTGTCCCTAGCGCTTTCGGACCCTCCCTAGGCCCTCATCAGGGGTGTCTTGCTTGTGTCAGGTGTGTTGTTTTTAAAATTAGTTTTAAAAGGTTTTGAAAGTTTTTTAAAACATAATGAAAATATGCGAAAGCAGACTTGGATAAAAACAAAGTAACTGATGTATTTAAAAGGGAACGCTATTTAAAAAGGGAAAGCTATGAACAGAAATAGAATACTATCTAGTAATACCGGAAAAATACTGAAAGCATTTCAAAACAACGCACCTTACACAAGCTAGCAACCCTTGATGATGGCCGATGAAGGGTCAGAAAGCGCTCGGGACAATTTTGGGAAATTCATTAACCAATTCCAAACTGAAACTAAGATACTTATCAGGAAACTTGAAAGGATCCTAAATAAATTATACAGACAAAATTGTCTTTATTATATATATATATATATATGTATATATACGAGGTGCATATGCTTGGTTTACAGACTTTTTTTCCGTATGGGCATTTAAAATTGTCGTAGACTCTCGACAATTCACTATGTTATTGCTATACACCTGATGAGATGACTGACCAATTTTTATGATTTCAGGTTCATATAAACTGCTACAGAAGCAATTGGAATACACCATACTAAAGCCTGATTGCCATAGCTGGTGAATTTCAAAAATACAATCTGCCACTTTAGAAGAACGAAATGATGTAAAATTCTGTTTTAAACTTGGAAACGTATGGAATGCTTCATACTGCTTTTCGATCATCTTGCATGAATCGAGCATCAGTTTGTGAGTGGTATAAGAGATTAAAGGAAGGCAGGGAGTCTGTGAGGGATGATGAGAGATGTGAGAGGAGTAAGGAAATCAATACATCAGCGTTGATTAGCCAAAGGTTTAGGGTTAGGGTTACTATGTTGAGGTTTTAAGGGAGTACAGGGAGAGATTCCTAGGGAAGCGGTCGGCACTCTTCAAATAAGGTCAGTGGCATTTCTACCAGGACAATACACCAGTCCGCAACTCCATCCTTGTCATAGACTATTTGGCCAAGACTAAGACAGTTCCTCAGCCTCCCTATAGTCCAGACCTTACTCCCTGTGACTTTTGCTTATTCCCTAAGCTCAGAGGCTGTCGTTATGAGACAATTGAGGAGATGAAACAGGCTGTGACAAAGTTGATTGACACGCTCACACAAGAGGACTTCTATGTGGCCTCCCAGAAGTTGTTGGAACCGTACAACAAGTGCATTGCTACCGGAGGAGATTACTTTGAAGGGGACTAGAGTTTCATGTGTGTACTATCCATAAATGTGCCCATACGAAAAAAGTCTGGAAACTTATCATATGCTCCTCGTATATGTTAGCAAGTTTATTTTAGTTTACTGAAAAGATGCAATATTTTTTTCCGATCTTCAATGATGAAGAGTTTGGTTATGAATAATACTGAATAGTATCCGTTGTGTTATCATCCCTATTTTCGATACACAATGAGCTTTTCCAATAAAGATATAACATTGACTGTAATTTACTCAGTGAGTTGGATTCAGATTCTGGGTTCAATCCCTGGTTAAGTCATAACAAAAACTCAAAAAATGGTACTTGATGCAGCCTTGCTTAGCACTCTGTATTATAAGATAAGGATCAAGTGTAAAATGAAGTAATCCAGGGAATGGATTTGCGCCCTTCCTAAAACCTCGGTTTAGTGGCTATTGAAAAGAGAGCCTTCGGGTCACCCTCGACTAAAGTCGCCCACTTTACTTTTATTCTTATCTCTGAATACGTCTTTGTCTTATTTATTTGATGCCTTTTTCCGATGACATAACAATATTTCTTTTCATTGTATAATATCCAAGCAGAAATCTTAAGATCCCGCTATATTTTACATATATTTAATATATTTATATTTTTTCAACGAAATTTGCCGGGTTGTACTCATATATGGGTGTATGAGCTTTTGGGAATTTCTTTTGATATTAGTTTAGTTTGGGTATGTGTTTTGTTCGAAGCGATCCTCGTTGGATGGGAGTGATATGATTTATTATTGGCAAAAATATTGGTAGAGAATGAAAACTCATCGTTTACACATTTCTGGACACTTTGGTTTTGTATTACATTCTGCTACTTTCAGGGACAGAGGAAGCCAACGGTTGTTCAGTGAGTTCATCCTTTGATCCTGGCAGAAATTTGTCTCATCTGAGGAAGACCAAAGCATTTTTGGTTAGAGGGAATACTTGAGTTTGTTCAAAAACTTAGCGGTAGTCTTTCCTCCTGTCCTATATGGCTTGTGATTTGAGTTAGCACTTCCTCATCTTGTTTAAGAAATAGCGAATATATTCAAGTAATACTGGCATGATAAAAAAAAAACAAACTCGGATACTTCCATATCCCTGGCTATCGACTAGATTGATTTGTTGGGATCATTGTCAACCATGGCGTTGATCTCAGCAAAAACGTCGGGAGTTTTCTCATCAGAATATTCAGAACGATGCTTCAGAACTCCATAAACGCCAATGGACACATCAAATAATTTTAGCATCCACTGTCCCGTCCTTAGTCCGACAGCCAGACACACTAAAAATCATGGTGGTGTGGATTCCGTCGAGAGAGCAAAACATGACGTTTCCACGTTATAGGTGTAAATGATATGGTGCTGCTTTCCTCACTGACAATGTTCAACAGACTCTAGTTTGCTGCGAAGTATATAAAAGCTGAAACAAACATTGTCTAGCCGGCTGGGGTTATAGAATACATCAACAGCTTCTCTGCAGAGGAGAAAGATCCCTCACCGAATGTCCTGATATGACACTAAACGATCTGATAGTGAGGTTCCAGTAATGCTGGGGCTTTGGGGAATAAAGAGTACCCCTTCACTGCCATCACTCCCAGGTCGACTCTGGATCGGCGTGGTAGCATCTGATAGGGTCCTATGAAGTAGAACTAAACTGATTACTTATGCTATACTGAATTGTTTGAAATAGAATTGTTTTTGACATGTAAACTGCGTACTTATGCTAATCTGAATTGTTAGAAATAAAACTGATTCGACATATAAGTGCTTGTAAACAAATCTATACATATATTAAGTGAATTGTTTGAAATTTAAATCGGCGTCAAATGACCCGAAAAAGGGTTGATGTGCCATAAAACAAAAGATCCAACCAACAAACCAACCTGAAACAAAGAAAGGTTATGCGCGAAATTTATACTTTCATCGATGTTGACCGTGCTTTTGGTCGTCATCAGGAGTAATGAAGTTTTGAGTTGATAGTCGGAGTTTTTATTATTTTAATCATTTGTCGCGTTTTGTTTTGAAACGGTCGAAATCGCTTGGGCTGAAGATATGGGACAATTCCTTTACCATGTAGAGCCTGACACAAGATAAAATAACAAGGAGAATTGAAAAGATAAAACTGAAAATAATAAACAAACTGATCCATCATCTTTTACAAAACTTGCCTGAATATTAACTTGCTGCCTAAATATACAATCTTCAATTCTTCAATATATATATATATATATATATATATATATATATATATGTGTAAGTAAAGTTGGCGACCATAGTCGAGGGCGACCAGAAGGCTCGCTTTTCGATAGCTACTACATTGTGGTGTAGGGGAGGACGCTAAAGACGTACAAAAGTGAAATTTACAAATGTTTTCAGAGGATGATTTTATCTATAGTTTGATTTATTTGCTAATGTTAAACGTTTTTTATTTAATATGAAAACATTAAAACTTCGTAAGAATGTTTGATTTAAATGAAAATTTAGACGCCCAGATAAAGTTTTAGAGGAGTTACAGGGAAGATTTGGCAAAGGAAAACTTTGCCAAAATAAGTGTTTTCAATGCCAAGAGGTAATTTTGAAGTAAATTAAAACCGGTAGTTTATAGAGAAGACTGGGCTCTCAAGATAACACTGTGTTTACGAAAAGGAAGACACCAATGTCAAACCATTGCCAATACGTCATGGGCAAGCATGGCAAGATAAGACCATTTACTCTCATTAAATCAACATCTGAAAGCTCAGAGTTCTACAAGGGACTGAAATAAAATCTTAGTGGATAGCGGTATGACTAGAATTAGAAACTTTTATCAAACAATCATAAATAGATCACTGGGTCGAAAATGTGTAACTGTAATTAGTTTGCTCAGTGGAATTCATTAAAAAATAAATATCTAAGGTTTATAAATGTTTCGAAATTTTAGTTCAAAGAATTTTTTATTAATTTTCAAATCCAATGAATCAAACGGCACGTAAAAAAGATGATCTCCTCGTAATATTTTTTTTACGTAAAGGTAAGATTATGGTTCAATAGATGGAAGGATTGCAAGTAATTATCATCCAACTTGACAATTGTAGCTAAGAACTCAACATTAATGATCTGATTGATCGATTGAAACAGCATATAAGAATTGCTTGCGGCGTAAAACAAAAAAAAGGATCTGTAGAAGATGTCAAGACAATTTGTCAACAGAATTACTTTTAGTCTAACTTTTTTGAGAATACAAAATGTGACAAAACTTGATTTAAAAAGTCTACCTTATCACCTCGGGCTGTAGAATAAGCCAACAGCATTTCAGTAAATAGGTAAAATAAAACCAGGTCTTTGAATGTATGGCACTAAACTGCATTTGAATGTAATGGTGATTCATTTGACTTTGGAGAATGTAAAGTTATCCTTCATTGCCATTACATACCTGGTCAACTCTAACCTGTTAGTCTCATCAACTGTTAAAATATAAACTGTTCCATCATATACAAAGCGTTGCTATTTTTAGATATTACAAATTATACACTAAGGTGCAAATTATTCATATTACATAGAAACATTTCATAAAAAGAATTATAATTATTAAATACAATGCTTGAAACCATTTAAATCAATACAAACAATGTTTACCAATGGTCCGGGAGATCGGGGTTCAATCCAAGGTCGAATCATACCAAAAACTCCCAAAATTGTACTTGATACCTCCTTGCTTAACAAGCAGCAATATAAAGTACGTATCAAGGGTAAAATGAAAAAATGAATTGATTAAAACGCAAATATTCTTTCATAATTGATGTGGACCCAAAGTCGGTACACAGAAAGAAAACACGGAACATGGTTTAGAGGTAAGAAAGATATATTAACAAAAGTTACAAAGGATAGTGTCCAATGTTAGTAGTCGTACTTCTAGTACTCTTGTACTACTGCCACTACCGTATTAGTGTATTAGGATATTACTACACTAGTAATATAGTTCTGGAAGATTGCTTTGGTTTCTTTGTTTAATGGCATGGCATATCGACTGTGATAGGTTATTTAATTCCAAAGCTATTCTCCGAGAAGAACAGTAGTGGTACTATTTACCCATAACTAGGAGGATAAGGGGGTTCACACCTTTCCCAAGGGTATTTACCCGAAAGTGAACGTAATAGCGCGACTGGAGTACGAACTCGTTTTCTACGATTCCGCAGTCCATCGCTGTAACTACTACACCACGAGGACACCCCCCTAGTTCTGGAAGAGTCCATGATGCAGGTAAGTTTCGGTTTCACAACAATAATCAAATAATTATTCATGTCTTGAAGCAAAATATCAAACATTGGATATTAACCAACAACTTTACTTTAATATAAAATGTCTGTTCAAAAAGTACCAGGATTGAAAGTATATTTATAATAGCACAATTAAACAATGAATTAAACATTATGTACATTTTTTCGGACTATTGTCCTCATCTTTGTCGCCATGTTTATCACAAATTTTCGGCCTTGAGGTGGTTTGGTGACATACCCAAAGAGTGTAAGTTTAATACCTGGTGAAGTCAGTGGAGAACTTTCAGGGTGAAATTAACAGGAGATAACAGGAAACTGACATCCATTAAAAACATGGTTCGTGGAACTAGAAGGGTCTACCCCGGTAAGCGAAATAAAGGGTCAAATTTGACATTCCAACCACCCGAGAAAGGCCGGAGCATACAACGGCCGAAACGTTG
>OY757937.1:63236973-63346973 GCA_963585895.1 Sepioteuthis lessoniana | reverse complement strand
AATAATAATAATAATAATAATAATAATAATAATAATAATAATAATAACATCAAAGCGAGAATAGACAAGACTCAACAAAATAACAAATATAGACTATGTGGTGACAGAGACGAAACGATCAATCACATATTAAGCGAATGCAGCAAATTAGCACAGAAGGAATATAAGACGAGACACGACTGGGTCGGCTTGGGGATCCACTGGGAAATGTGCAAGCAATTTAAATTTGATCACACCCAAAAATGCTATATGCCTAGAAAATGACACACATAAACTCCAATCGGACTTTGACATACACCCGGATCACCTAATCTCTGCCAGAAGAGCAGACCTTATAATAATCAACAAAAAAAGGAGAATTAGCAAAATTGTCGACTTTGCTGTCCCAGCTGACCATAGAATAAAATTGTAAGAATGTGAAAAGAAGGATAAGTACCTCGACCTTGCTAGAGAATTGAAAAAGATGTAGAACATGAAAGTGACAATTGTACCAATTGTGATTGGTGCTTTTGGCACAATAACTAAAGGATTATTAAAAGGCCTGGAGGACTTGGAAGTTGACGGACGAGTAGAGACTATCCAAATGACAGCATTACTGAGAACGGCCAGAATACGAAGTAGAGTCCTGGAGACTTGAGGAGACTTGAGGAGACTTGAGGAGACTTGCTGTCACTCAAACTTCCCTGTAAAACTATCAGCTAATACCGATGTGTAAAACTCTAAAGGAGGAAATAATAATAATTATTATTATTATAATAAAGAACATGTAGAATTGTAGACTTCGCACAGAATAAAATTGAAGAAAGACAAAGATAGAGATAAGTATCTGAACCTTGCTAGAGAACGGAAAAATCTATGGAATATGAAAGTGACGGTGATACCTGTTGTAATCGGTGTGCTCGGTAAAGTCATCAAAGGATTGGTAAAGGGACTAGAAGAACAGGAAATAAGAACACGAGTAGCGACCATCGAAACTGTTAAGATCGACCAAAATACTGAGAAGAGTCCTTGTGACTTGCAGTGAATAAAGACTTCTGTGAAACTCTCAAAAGATTCAAATAAAAATAACAATGTGTAGCTTATGGGGTGATAGAGACGAAACGATTAATCGCGTAATAAGCGAATATAGCACATTAGTAGAAGTAGAATATAAGTCTAGTTCCAACTGGGAAGGATAGGTGATCAACTGTGAAATGTGCCAATATTGAAATTTAAGCATACTACTAAATGGTTTATGCACAAACTGGAATCTTTTGGGGAGAATGAGACATAAAAAATATCTGGAAATTTGAGATCCAAATAGATTACCTAATACCAGACAGAAAACGATACTAAGTGATAATTAACAACAACCAAAAGAATAAACAAAAACAAAAAAAGGAAGAAAAAAGAAAAAAAAAGAATCTGTCTTAGAGTGGACTTTGCGTACAGGGTGGTCCATAGAGTAAAAATCAAAGAAAACAGAAAAGGATAAAAAGTACTTGGACCTTGCCAGAGAACCAAAAACACTGTGGAACATGAGAATAATGGTGGTACAATTTGTAACTGGTACGCTTAGAACCGTTTCCAAAAGCTTGCTAAGGGGACTGGAATAGTTGAATGTCAGTGAACGAATCGAGATCAACCGAATTAGAACATTTTTAAGATCGGTCAGAATACTAAAAAGAATCCTGAAGACCTGAGTATACTTGCTCTCACTCAGACGCCTCAGGTTGTGTTATGGTGAGCAAGCTCAACTCGCAAATCTTCAAGAGTTAATTCGAGTCTCATTAGGTCTTGTGTCACATCTAAGCAAAAGTTTAGTGAATTACATTGGCACCCCTGGAGGTGTAATAGTTAGTAAGCTAGAGTAGCAAACTTACACGCGTGAGTTCGAGTTTCATTATGAGCCCCATTCATTCGGCCTTGGGTCACATCTAAGCAAAAGCTTTGTAAATTACAACAAGGGCACCTCTGCTGGTGTAATTGTTTGAAAGCTAGACTAGGAAACCTACATGAGTAAGTTTGAGACCCATAGGGTGCCTCATTTATATAGCCTGGTGCCACACCTAAGCAAAAAGCTTAGTAAATTACTTGCACAGATTTCAGTGAAAAGCCATCAGCTTACGTTGATGTGAGAAATTCGCAAGAAGTAAAAATAATTGTAAAAAAAATCCTCAGAAGCCTTATGAAAGAGTTAAATGGTCAGCCTACCAAGATTGTTCATTTCTAGGCGCTTTTCAAAGTGGACAAGAATGGAACTGAACCGATGGAGCAAAGAAGAAGGAAACTGATGATGACGCAGAAAGCTTTGCTCCAAAAAGAAGTTGCTGATAGACTCTATGCAACAAGAAAAGGAGGAGCAAGATTAGTCGGAAACATTTGGAATACTCGGATTGAACAATAGTTTATGCGACAAACTAAGAACACTGCATATGAAATGACCTAAACATGTTTTCGAAAAAGTAACATAAAAATAGAATTTATCTCATACAATCATCATGATCATGTCGTGCCGCTAGCACGGATTTCCCTAACTCTCCCACTATTCGTCTCTATTGTCTATTGCTTCTCCCAGATCTTCTGAACCTCACATTGTGTCTGTACAGAGCTGTTGTAGGTAAGTTCTAGCTGATCATCCAAAACTTGCTCGCCCGTGTGTTGGGGTCCATAGGGAAAAGTCGCTTATGAGTTCGTCCTTACTTCTCCAACAGTGCCTCGCATATCTTGTTCGTCTAATTTGGATGCTTTCTGAGATCAGAAGAAACTGCTGAGAAGATTCATGATGAAAAAAATATTTCCAGGGTTTCTAGAACAATGACAATGGCTGGGATATTTTTTAACATTAAATTTTTCAAATTAAAAGTAAACCTCAGTGTTCTATAAAGAAAACTTTAATTCATAGACTCTCCGGCATTTGGCTAAGTTATTATATACAACTGTTACTACTACTACTACTACTACTACTACTAATAATAATAATAATAATAATAATAAGAAGAAGAAGAAGAAGAAGAAGAAGAAGAAGAAGAATCATTCCCTATTATTGCTCTTCATATTTCTGACGTATATACTTCAGGTATGAGGAACGGTCTTTTGAGTATTGTCCTCCTTATAAAACATTTAATTGGCTTAAACAAAATTCTCCTGTCGTTTAGAGGCTTTATATATTCTAGTTAAAGGAAGATAGATAGATGGATAGAATTGAATTAGAGGTAAATAATCAGACTCTCGGAAAGATATATAGATCTTTCTATAGACAAATAATTATATATGAAGACAATGATATATATATATATATATAGATAGATAGGTAGATAGATAGATAGATAGATTTCCCTTATACATTGTATGACCTTAAGTAATACATAGATACCTTCTTCTTATTTCGTAAATGATCTTCATAGACAAATAGATTCTGCCATTTAGACTAGACTCAAAACTGATATCTCTTTGAGATTAAAATCATTTTTGCTATAAACCAATTTTAAGCAACGCAGGATTTACATCAACCAAAAAACTGAAAATGAAAAGAATTAATTCACTGTTTCCCCAATTTTTTTGAATGACACACATAGATAGATTGATAGATAAATAGAAAGAAGAAGAAGAAGAAGAAGAAGAAGAAGAAGAAGAAGAAGAAGAAGATATTCAGCCTAATCTAATCGGAATTCTTGAATCTACAAACAATACTTCGAAAAAATGACCTGATGCCGATCTTTCTTATGCAAATGCTTATGAATTCTATCAAGTTCAAAAGTATTTGAACCAAGACACAGTTACTTTTTATTTCATTGGCGATTAAATATACTGACAGAGGATTTTGGAATTAATTTCAAGGTTAATTATTGCATTTCAATATCTTTCATTGTTTCTAAACAATATTGAAAAGAGAGAGTTGTTTTTTGCTGTTTTTTTTTCTGTTGGAAATTTACATCATATTAAAGAAATGTTTCTCACTGAATTTATTTTGTTCTCCGTCCAACCACCGGACAAGTACGGCACAAGGCTTTTTTAAGGGGATCCGGACACAGGGCCACAGCCCACACAGGTCCGGCAAAATAAAAAAAAACCAAACTTCGGCCCCGTCGGCATTCCCCCAATGAGGGTGCCTCAGACGCCAAGAAATAAAACAGCAAACAATTGGTAAAACAGTTGACGAACTCACTGAATTTAGCATTCAAAACCACACTGCAGGACACACACACACACACACACACACACACACACACACACACACACACATATATATATATATATATATCCGTGGTGTAATGGTTATCGTTGCAGGAAATGGACACGGCGACACGAGTTCAAATCCTCGACGAGACTGATTGCATTTCACATAGCACTAATACCCTTGGGAAAGGTATGAATCAAATTATTCTCCCTCCAGCTATGGGTAAATAGTAGGGCAGACTAGGTTCTTCAGCCTTGGTAAGGCAACTAGTCTAGGTGAATGAAAAAAGTGAATTCAAACCCGTTAAATTCCGCTTAAAAATTGACCTTGTGTCATATCCTACCAGAGCGGAGGGGTTGGGTAAATATTATATATATATATATATATATATATATATATATATATAAATTTGTGTGTGTGTGTGTGTTGGTGGGTGAGTGAGTGTCTCAGTGTGCGTATGTTTTGAAGTGCTTGAACTTATATATACGTTTGTTTAAATAGTAATGAAGATATACCCACGGGTGTGTTTGCGTGTGTTTGCGTGTGTGTGAATAGTTTTGACATGATTTACCATTCAAAATCATATAGCAAGAAAAAATGCCTTTATATACATCCATATATTCATGTCTAATTTCTTATTAACACACTCCACAGAGAGAGAGACACACACATACATATATATATATATATATATATATATATATATATATATATATATATCAATTTACGTAAATTTTCCATTCATAACTACACAGCAGAACGATATAGATGTCCATAAAGAAACAAACATTTTTTTCTGCCATAATTTTATGAATTAAAAATCAAATAAAAATACTCAAGACAGATGACATTTAATAATATATCAAGTCCAAATAGTTATAAGTTTTATGATATTGAAGGGAGTTAGTACTCAGAAATTTATTAATCGAATCCCACGTGATGATCAAATTCAAGAAACTCAGTGTTTTGTGTTATTCCCTTAAAAAATATTACTAATTTTTATTCGGCCTTTTCTCTTCAGGGTTCATGTTTTGTGTATTCATTGGATTTAAAGCTGTTTTCATTTTCAAAGGTCGGTAAAAAATGTAATTTGAATTATATATATATATATATATATATATTGATTATTGGGGTTGATGCATTTGCTCCGAAACTATTCGTAGTGGTTGTGACCACATCGTATGAAGATTTGATTGCAGACACAAACCTTGCTTTTTGTTGTATTGCATTCAGTAAAATGCTCTAATGCATTGGAGGTAACGAGAAAGGATAAAATTAGCCATTTAATAAGTCGATTTTAAGTTTGTAATGAAAAGCGTGATAAAATCATGCGAAACTTCTGTAAATTTTATTATAATTGCTCTGTTTAGCACTTTCAAACTACAGCATTATTAAGATAGGCCAGAATACTGTGAAGAATCCTGGAGACTTGAATAGACTTGCTGTCACTCAAAATCCAGCGAAAAACCATCGGCTAACGCTGGTATGAAATAATAGTCATGAATAAATAAAGACGACGGCAAAATTTTAAAAAAATGGTGTGAATATTAATAATTCTACATGCATCACTCTTACGTTTTTCTATCCTTTCTTTCTTTTAGATTTTAATGATACATCAAACTGTCAAGGGTGATTTTATGCCAAGATATTAGGGAATAGCGTTTATTATGTGTACATATTTTAATTTTTGTGCTGTTGTTTCTTAAATCTTTTTTCTTTGTTTAATAGTATATCAACCTTCATGGGTTATTAAATGCCAAAACCATCCTTGCGGAAAAACAGTCATATTAATATTTGATCCATTACTGGGAGTACAACTGTGTTCATACTTTTATCAAGTCTATTTTTCCGAAAGTTTACCAAATAGCGCAAGTTGAGATCGAACTTAGTAACTACAGTGTGTCATTACAGAAGGTTTGCCACTGCACTAAGAGGACTCCGAATTTTAGTTGCCATTTTCATTCGATCTGATTGAATATGAATATTTCTTAAAACGGACTCTTTAAACCCCAGATAGTACCCTAAAAGGCACTACCGCTACGAGACAGCGTGGAACAAGGAGTAATTACAAAGAAGGGGTACTCTATACTTCCATGCTCTCTGGGATTGGTGCCTTGCCATCAGGTACAGTTTTGTGTCATACCGTGGCCAAAACGCCCATTTCATGGAGCGGGCTGCCTTAACGCTATGAAGATGATGCAGTCACTTATTCTAAACGTTACTGATACCTTGCTTCGTAAAATTTCATTAGAAATATATATATGTGGGGGTATATGTGTGTGTGTGTGTGTGTGTGTGTGTGTGTGTGTGTGTGTGTGTGTGTGTGTGTGTGTGAAATTAATGTGAATTTTTGTACTTTATAGAATTTCCTTATGAGTCTAATCGTTAAGTTAGCCGCGCCGGAAAGTCATTTACTGATAGAGATTGGATGACTATTTTAGAAATGATTATAGTGCGTGTCGGAGCAAGACTCCTTCCTTTTGATCCTGTTTTTCTTGAGCGAAGTTCCGTGAACTGACATCCAATTAGAATAGATCATTTTCTTTTTTAACTGAGCGATTGCTTGATATTCTCTTTCATTTCCAATTATTTTTCTTTGTGAATAAGGACCGCTCTTTGGTGTAGTTTAGGGCGCCGGAAAGACGCGCGAAAACTAAAACAACTTTATTTCGTTCTTTTGATCTATCTATCTATCTATGCCATTTCCCCCCTCTCTCTTTCTATCTATCTATGCCCTTCTGTTCCTATCTCTCTCTGTCTCTGTCTCTGTCTATCTATCTATCTATCTTAAACTGTTCCAATCTATCTATCTATCTATCTATCTATCTATGCCCTTTTTCCCACCTCTCTCTATCTATCTATGCCCTTCTGTTCCTATCTCTCTCTGTCTCTGTCTATCTATCTATCTATCTATCTTAAACTGTTCCAATCTATCTATCTATCTTCATTTATCTAAAATCATTATCTATCGATCTCTATATTCTCACTCATCTAAGTTCATTATCTATCTATCTATCTATCTATCTCATCATCATCATCATCATCAAGTCGTGCTGATAGCAGAGATTTCCCTGACACTCTCTTTCTCTCAATCCACTCCTATTATCTATTGCCTCCGGCAGTTCACCAAAACTATATCCTGTGTCCCCACAGAGCTAATGTAAAAAAACTTTTGCTGGTCGGCCAACACTGGCACGGTAATGTGTAGAGGTCTCTTGAAGAACGTCACTTGTATCTCCAGCAGTGTACTGCAAGATTTGTTCTTCTGACTTGGATGGTTTTTGAGATGGGAGTTAAGTGACCGTACATTTGATGTTTCGTGGGGTGTTGCTTCCAGGATTTGTTCAATAAAACATTCTTGCCTTGTTCACATCAAGCATTTTCTCCAAGCATTTTGTTTATGTCCATGCGGTGCATCCATAGAGTAATATGGCCGCTGCCACAGCTTAAAAGTATATATATATATATATATATATATATATATCAACCTATCTTGGATTATTTCATGCCGAGTTATTTTTTACATATTTGTTTCTTAAACATTATTTTGCACGAAGTCCTATCAAATACCAATGAGTTTTTATCCAGCCGACTAGGGCTGTAGAATACACCAACTGCTTCTCAGCAGAGGGTTAAGACTTCCCTGTCAAGTGTCATGGGTATGACACTAAGCACTCTGATGGTGAGCTTTCGGGAATGCCATCCCTCTCAGGTCAACTCTGGCTTGGAGTTGTAGCATATGATTGGATCCTATCTATGAGTCAAATAAAACAAAACTGTGTACTTATGCTAAACTGAATTGTTTGAAATAGAACTGTTTTCTCATTTAACTATGTGTAAACAAATAACTATACTTATACTAAACTGAATTGTTAGAAACCTTTATCAAAATGACTTAATTCGGCGTTAAAAATCCCGAAAGGGATTGATAAGCCATAAAACAAAACAACCAGAAACAACCGGCCACAGACTGAACCCTAACAGGTGCTGCAAATCCAGAGTTGACCTAGGAAATAAGGAAGAGGTACTGAACATTCTCCAGAGATCTCACCAAGTGCCATTAATTCTATGTATTCATTAACTTTATATATATATATATATATATATATATATATACAAATGTGCACAAATGTTCACCCAAGAGCACGTACGCACATAGATAGATAGATAGATAGATAGATAGATACGAGGGTTGGCCAAAATATTCATAAACTGTCCAATATTTTCTCATGGAATATGACCAAATGTATACTTTTCAGCATAATCTCTAATGCGGTCCACGAACTGCTTCCATCGTTGTTGTAGCGCTTAGATCCTATTTGTAAAGTTAATCATGAACTGCTGATATGACATCATTATATGAACATACTTCCAGTGAACCTTTCAGCCCACCCTCATAGATATAATAATTGTATTGAACATTATATCCGAGAAAATTGGGAGAAATAAATAGAATCGTTTTTTACACCCACTCCATTTTATATATCCTGCTTCTTATATATATATATACATATATATATAATTCAAATGTGCAATTAAAACTTTTAGCCAACAAAGTAATCACTGCAACACTCTACCAAATAAACACGCTTTTATCAAAATTGTTTCACCACCACCACCAAATGTGTTACAGGTGTAAAATAGATGAAAATATTCTGAAAACGTTCACTGAAAAAAAAAAAAAAAAAAACAAAAAAAAAACAAGCCGTCCACTGATTCAAATAAAAAAAGCAAAATTTATAATACACTAGAATAAATTTAAAACGTCTAACTCAGTTATCAACAATAACTCCCTCTCTCGATTGGAGTTTTGCAAAAATAAAACGTTATATATCAATTTAAATGTCCTTTAGGAGAATATATCTCCGAAAACTAAAATGTATACGTTTGTTAGAGTTCAACTACTTTGTCGAGTCAACTCGTTATGCATCTTTCCGACACCAACTCGACCACCCCCATATATATATAGATATATATATATATATTCAGAAAAACAACAAAACCGGCCACATAGGATTATAAATTTATTTCCATCCTGTTACGCATTTTTGAATTTTCCAAAAACACGAAAAAAAATTAACATGACTTCTTCAGATCTTTTAGATAACACACACACACACACACACACACACACACATATATATATGTATATATATATATATATATAAATTATCTCCAGAACATCAATGACAATGGTGCCTTCGCCCCTTTAAATTAGGAGAATTTACTTACGTATTCGAGGTTCCCCTTCTTACTTTAAGACAATCTTTTCGGAATAATTTCTTCGGGTCAACACCAGGTCTCCTTACATCCTTGACATTATCGTACACAGTTTGAAATCTTTTTTCCTTTGAGTGTCAATTTTGGCTTTAGGGAAATTCTTGTTGAAAACCAGATCTTGATTATTGCCGTGGGATGCTGACATATTTGCGTGAGGGGATGATTTTAGAGAATAAAAAGAAAATTTAATGAAATAAAAAAAAAAGAAAAACTTCATGAAATACGTTGAAGAGCCAGTTGACATAGACAGTATGAAACCCATATCTTCAGAACGATCTGATCGTGACCTGACATTGACAATATCTATCGCTGATTTCCTTAGAATACGTTAGTATCTTCTGTTATGATTCAAAACGTAAGAAGGTTTTCACGTTCTATTGCGGTTAGTGGCTTTCTATTTCCAAACTGCGTGACGTAATAATTGTTCAAAACGGGCTTTCAAAAACGTAACCGTTTTCCTTTATATATATATATATTTTTTTTTCATCATACAACGTGTGGAAGCACGTGCGATACCCTAGCCTCATCAGCCGCCATCCAGGGTGATAACACAGTTTCGGTAGCTTAAGGCGGTACTGCCACACCTGGCGCTACCGAGCAGCTTTTGCCACCGGCTAGGGTATTTAAAAAAAAAAACAAACCTATGTATACATAAGATCAACTAAAAGCGGACATTACATTAGACGTTCGTTCATCTTCATTTTGGTGCAGTTTGTGATTTAAAAAGCGTTTACTTACGGCCGTTAGATGTCATAGCAACCGTTTCTTGACTTAGCGTAATTACACGAGAATGGTGGTTACACGTGTATAACATTCGTGTTGAAATCCTTTCTATATCCGTTATCTTTTCGATTCGTTTTCTTTCATTTATGCGTTACTGCCCAAAAGCACTCGAGACAAACGTTATATATAATTCCGCTAAAAGATATTATTTGTTGATCAATGGGCCCTCAAGATGGGTGTTGAGTAAAAAGAAAGCTCGTGGTCTAAGTTAGTCCAGGTAGCTATCTGATTACCTTTGGGCCACTAAATTCTTGGCTTGCAAAAAAATGTCTCCAGGACGCTGATGGTCAGCAATGGGCTTGTGAATACTGTGGGGGTAAACCGGACTCATAGGCCCATCAATCGATTTACATTCTCCGGCAGGAGAATTACGTTCTTCGCACCAGCGCGCCTTGTGGATTCGTGTTCCTCGCAAGCTGTTGAATTTTCTACCGCAATCACACGTTGTAGCCGGGTACATATCCAGATCGTTACCGTAGGAGCAAGTAAGATGGGTGATATATTCTCCCTCCCCGCTACAGACACCCTGAGGGCATTTTTCTTTCATTGTATTATGTTTTCCTTTATATATATATACATATATATATCATTGACGGTATAAGGCTTTGAGTGTTTTAATTTTAATCCCAGGTCGAATCATACTAAAGACTACGAAAAATGGTTGTTGTGACCCCCTTGCTTAACACTTAGCAGTACTGATCAAGAGTATCTGGAGTAACACAGGGAAAAGAATATCACCCTCTCCTACACCAGTTGCTTTTTAAAAGGGACACTACAGGTCATCTTCACCTACAGTCGGTCAATGTATATATATACATATTCTAAAAATACCGATGATATCCATGTAATCAGGGATTATAATAAACACGAGAAGAAAATTCCAGAATATATTTTAATTGCCGGCGTCTTTTTGAAAAAAGAAACCGAATAAAATTTATAAGAACATTAGTTTTCTTTCATTATTATTATGGTGAAGAATAAGGTTCTGTTACCTGCAAGCACGTAAACTTGGTGTCATTGGCCAAATGAATAGAGTGTTTGCCAATGGTCCGCGAGACTTGGTTTCAATCCCAGGTCGAGTCATACCAAAGACTCAAAAATGTTACTTGATGCCGCCTTGGTTAGCACTCTGCACTATAAGGTAAGGATCGATGGTTAAGTGTAACAATCCAGAGAATCGAGTAGCGCTCTTCCCTACTCCTCGGTTTAGAAGTTATTGAAAAGGAATCCTTCGGGTCACCCTCGAACAAAGTCGCTAGTTTTACCTACTTTACTAACGAATGGATTCTCTGTATTTTTGTTTAATATTTTATATCTAGAATATTGTTTAAATTAAATATTTTACTTGTTCATTCGAACAACATTTATTTGTTCATTATACAGCATACAATGACGTAGAAAGATATAACAGAAAATATATATATATTGATGATTATTAGAAAAAATTCAATATTTTATGAATAATTAATTCTGATCCGATACGGGAATTCTTTCAGGTGCATTGACTTCCTTATTCTTCCCACACCTCTCATCATCCCTTAAAGACTCCCTGCCTTCCTTGAATCTCTTATGCCACCCAAAACTGATGCTCGATTCATGCAAGATGGTCCAAAAACAGTCTGAAGCATTCTATACGTTTCTGTGACATTTTTACCTAGGTAAAACACACTTTTATTGCATATCGTTCTTCTAAAGTGTCCTCACGTCCAGATTGTATTTTTGAAATTCACCAGCTGTGACAATCAGGTTTTAGTAGAGTGTATTCCAATTGCTGCTGTAGCTGTTTATTTGAACCTAAAATTATAAAGATTCGTCACTCATCTCATAAGATGTATAGTAATAGCATACTGAATTTTCAAGAGTCTACAACAATTTTAAACACCTGTACAAAAAAGTCTGGAAACTTATTGAAACCACCACGTAAATCAGCTACTAAAAGAAGAATTTCCTTCACAAAATATATTGTTTATCACGAACCTTAATATTATCTATGTACATGTAATGGTGTATCTTTTGCTACTCCGTAAATTTGTCGTCTCTTCTGCATTTTCTTAGTTTACTAATCAGTGGACTCATTTCTATAATAAACCAGAGTGAAAATTTCCAAGAGTGAACATTTTTCCTGGAGTGTCTTCAGATCTCCTGGACTCTTTAAAGTATCAGGTTATTTTAATAGTGTCCTGGTCTGAATGATTTCGATTCTTCATCTGAAATCCAGCTCTTCTAGTCTTTTTTTCTGATCACCGCCATCCACCGAGTATTCGCCGAGCTCCCGCCGGCACTTGTAGAAAAGGCATGCTCCCAGTTCCGGATCCGTATCGAGACGGCGATTGAGGCTGAAGACAGGTACATTGAATAGATGTCAGCTCTACTACATAATAAAGTTACCTGAATTGATTTTTTCAATAAAAGTTTTAAAATAAAGCTGTAGTGTTATTTTCTTTAGGACGACAATTTTATCGTTTCACCCTGTAGTGTCCTGGTCTAAATGATTTTCATTCTTCATCTGAACCCCAGCTCTTCTCGTCTTTTTTCTAGGTCTTCAGGGACCGTACCAAGAGTTTTATAATTAGTTACACCGTCGCTGTTAGTGGGTTTGAATTCAGATTTTCCTTTCTCAAAGACCTGATCCTTATTAACTAGACAGAAGAGCCGAGTCTACTCGACTTCTTGTTGCTCGTTCGCTATTACCCAAATGCATTAATGCCAAATGAAATGCGAACAGCTGCGCCCAAGGATTTGAACTGATAGCACCAAATCCATTTCTTAAGATGATACCCATTTTGACACGTGCCTGACGACTGTTTGCAATGAACTACGATAGTGAGGAGTTGGATCTATTCTGAAATACCTATACGTGTGACATTGTATAAAATCTATGCTACATTTGCAAGTAAGGTCATTTCATCGGAATGGCAATTAGTAGAAGTAGCGATAATGCCTTGTAAGGTATATCCAAAAACTTGTAACTGTTCTTTTTTTCTTTAAGAGAAGCTTTTTTTTTGCGGATTTAATATTCAACAGTCGGAATACCTGAAATTCTTTATTGAATTCAAGCTGCACTTGGCATGGCGTTTTTACGGCTTATAGTAGAATAAAAAAAAATATATCGTTAGTCTACTGAAGACTTAAATGCAGACACAACACGAAACAATACCAAATACATTTTTATTCTTGTATCTATCTTTTCTAAATTTATTTGATCGGTGTCTTGGATTTTTTTTTATTATCGATATCTAATCTTGGTCCCATTTTTTTCTTGCTTGTTTTTTTTTTCTTTTTTTTCTACAGAAACTTTTTCTTTAAAATTCTAATGTGTTCATAGGATTAAAGCGCAGCAATTTCTCTAAAAAGAATCGTGAAAATACATCTATTTGGAAGATAAATATTGAGCTCACAGAAACGTTTATTTCGCTCTTTAGAAACAATGTCTCTTGAAAAATGATTCTCCGTATATTTCCGACTCAATTGACAAAACTTTAAAGTATACAAAACCTACAATCAATCAATCAATTTACCCACTTATCTATCTATTTTATTTATCTCTCTCAGCCTTTTCGTACCTATCGATTTATGTCTGCGTCAAAGAAACTCTGTCTCTCTGTCTGTATGACTCTCAGTCTACTCAACCTTCGAGCGATCTTAGTCTATTAATATATATCTATCAATCTATCTATCTATCTATCTTAGTATAGTAAAACCTATCTGTGTTGCTTAGTATCTATCTATCTTAGTATATTAAAATCTATCTTAGTCGATTAGTATCTATCTACCTATCTTAGTATGTTAAAATATATCTCAGTCAATTAGTATCTCTCTTAGTATATTAAAATCTATATATCTTAGTATATTAAAAACTATCCTAGTCAATTAGTATCTATCTCTCTATCTATCTATCTTAGTCTGTTAATATATATATATATATATATATATATATATATATTAGTATATCAAAATTTATCAATTAGTATCTATCTATTTGAGTCAATTAATATATATCTATCTGATGTCAGTCTGTCCTTTTTTAAATCTTCTTTTGAACAATTTATCTGCTTTTGATATCCCTCGATTATAGTTTCCAGTTTCTTAATGGTATATCAACCTTCCATTAGTCTAATATATTCTTATTGAAGAATAGCAGTGGTACTATTTAACCTATTCCTAAGGTAAGAAGAAGATAGTTAATAAAATTCCCAAGGATATTAGTCCGAAAGTGAACGCGACTGGAATTCGAACTCGCTTACGTTGTGGCTGCAGTCTAACACTTTAGTCATGACGCCACGTTGACTCGTTTTCTCTCTAATTTCATAGATTAGATTCTCACAATGAATTGATTGTTAAATTTCATTTTGGTAGTTAAATTTTATTTTATTTGGATACATATGTAAATCATAAATGATCTCGTTGGCCTAAAGAGTAGAGTGCCCGCCTAAATGATCTGGGAGAAATGGGTTCTGTCCCTGGTACGCGTCATACCAAAGACTCCAAAAATGGTACTTGATACCTCCTTGCTTAAGACTCAGTAATATAAGGAACGAGTTGTTTAGAAAATTGATCGCTTTCTTTATTAATTGAATATTTGTTTTACTTTATGTGCGCCTTTTGTAAGTGTTGCATCCTATCTGTAATAGCATCTTAATATTTTCTTTTGCTAGTTTAAGCCATTTGCACAATTTTTTCTTTTCATGTTGAAACGTTCTATATCCGCTCTTCGGGGGATGCATTCTGTAGCAAGTTAATAACAAGTTCCCGAACTTTATTATTCATACTTTTTCTATTTCAAGTAACGACCAGTTTATCCAATTAAAACTGTGAGCAAATAACCGTATTTTCCGTGTGTCCATTGCTATAACTTTATTCTTCGCATTTGGTTTCGTTCTTAATATGGCTATAATTCCCACGATGAATACTTATTCATATACATAGAAAGACTGATGTCATTCGTTTCTTTAATTCCTAAATATACACAGGTTTTAAGCTGTATTGGTCGAGTGGGTAGAGTGTACGCCAATGGCCACGGAGTTCAATCCCAGGTCAAGTCATACCAAAGACTCAAAAAATAATTGATGCCTCCTGGCTTAACACACAGCGTTATAAGGTAAGGATCAAGGGTAAAGTGGAGCAATCCAGGGAAAGGAGTAACCCCCTGCCCTACACCTAGGTATAGAAGCTATTGAAACGGAAGCCTTTGGGTCCCCCTCGACTACGGTCGCCGGCTTTAAAGTGGAACAATTCAGGAAAAGGAGTAGCACCCTGCCCTACATCTATGTATAAAAGCTATTGAGTCCCCTTTGACTACGGTCACTGACTTTGATTTATATCTAAAGTGATGTTTTAGAATTTTTAGTTAGCCTTTCTGAATTGTGGCTCTCAGAGTTGTCCCAACCAAATTGCATCCGTTAATATTCACTATTACCAAACCCTCCACCCAGGCAGGATATGACACAAGTCAATTTTTAAGCGGAGTTTAACAAGTTTGAATTCAGAGTTTTCCTTTTCCAAGACTAGTTGCCTCACCCAGGCTGAAGAACCTAGTATGCCCTACTGTGTACCCATAGCTGGATGGAGAATAATTGGATTCATTACTTTCCCAAGCGTATTAGTGCAAAGTGAAATGCCATCAGTCTCGTCCAGGGTTTGAACTCGTGTCGCCATGTCCATTTCCTACGACGATAACCATTACACCACGGCCACCTCCAATATTCACTATTTATAGACCATCAAAATCGTAACTATTTTTAAGCCTACAACATGAAATCATCTATGTATTGGAGAATAGGTGTTTTATTTTTCTAGAAGTAATTCTATATCCATTGTCTGTGTTTTAAGTTAAATGGTTACAGATGATTGATACAAAAAGGAAATTATCAAACACTGGTTCTAAGATGCTATAGGGAAGGAGATATTTGACTTACAGTATTTCCTATAGTATGAAGTATGTTCCATCTAGGGCTATCTCCTGGTTAAAGTTGAGGTAGGCGTCATTCTGCCCTGTAATCGAATGAATTTTTTGTATTCCGTCCTTAATTTTCCTAGAATTCCGACGAATACCGAAAATGCAGCCGCCAATTTATTTGAAAAACATATGCAAGACCATGAATCCACCAATGTAGTGAAAGTTTTCAGCAACAATACATTGTTTTGCTACATAATCACCACTAGGGACTATTCATTTGTTGCCTGCAATATCTAATAACGTCAGAAAGTCACGCACAGTCTGGTAAAATAAACTCTGACGTGAAAGAAGAGCTGTGTTATTGAATTCCTTCAAATCTGAAAAAAATCTTACACTCACTGACGCTGGATGAACTTTCTCAGGGACAAAACTGTAGATCGAACCATGTTGCATGTTACTGCCATATAAAATAGATTATTTTACGTATCAATTTTTTTTTCAAAGTTTAGGTAAAGAAAATAATTTAAACTGCAAGATATCATTAATCATTTTTTCTTGAGTAGGTAATGAATTATAGATTCTAAGAGATCTTTTCTTCGTCAGACAAAAACATTTAAACTATTTTATATTGCAGATTTCGTATTTTCGTATTTAATTTTAGTAAGGGAAGAAAATTCCAATTCACAATAATATCAATTTATAGTTAATCAAGGCAATTTAATATTTTTAAACGAGTGAAAAAAATATTCCTCATCATTATCGTCATCAAGGCACTCTGACTGCACAGATTCCTTCAAAACTCTGACTCTCAGTCAGTAACCACCCTCACAAGTTTTCTACACCGTATTCAATGTCCATAAAGAGCTGATGAACCTTACTTTTTTGCTGATCGGCCACCACTGATGTGTCCATGGGTAGAAGTCCATATTAGAACATCGCCTTTGAATTCTTCCTTATATTACAATCAATGCCCAGATTATCTTCTCAGTCTTACTTGAATGTTGTTTTTTTTAGATCGGGATTAAGTGGCCAAATATACTGTATCATCCGTAAATAGCAAACTTCTAGCAATTTGTTAAAAAAAAATTCTATTTTCTTCTTAGAAATATTCCTGAGCATTATTATTTTTGTACAAAGAAAACAGATATTTTTAGTTATCTCTACAGCATTGAAACTCTGACACTTCTCCAAAAAAATCATGTATGTATATAAAGAGGTACTCATTTTTGTACTGTTAAAATATTTTGCGTCAAGAATGGTCCCTTGAAGCTATTATTGTTTGCTAAAGCTTCGTTTTTTTATTTATTGAAAACCATATAATTTCTAGCAAATTATTTGTCTTAGATAGGAGTATTGAAAACACAAAACTATGTGCAAACATATGAACATATGATTGTCATTAAAAAGAAATAGTTACGTGAAGCCAGACAACTACATGTGAATCATTTATTGTTGATACGATTGTTGTATCGACATCTTTCGTCTCTTCAGGGCCGTCGCCCAGTCGTTTGGGGCTGTATATTACATAGACTTCGTTTCTACAGAAAGGTGAGACCCATCCCAAGGAGTATTCTGGGTAGTTATTACACCGTTTGTTAGTGAGTCTTCAGTCCAGGAGTGTTGTGTAATTTTAAATATATCTTCACTACCATTACTCCCAGGACCACTCAAACAAGAATTGCTAACACCTGTTTGGCTCCGATCTAAGGGTCAAATAGAACTATCATTTACTATACTTTGAACAATTTGACTGGGTGAAAGCAAATGAACAATGATGAATAGAATAATTTGAGTTAGATAGCAGTACTTAAAAATGATTAATATTAAACCAAATTTTGGTCTAGTGGGTGTTCGCCAATGGTCCGGGGGTCCTGGGTTAAATCCAAGGTCGTTTCATACCAAGGACTTTAAAAATTTTACATGATACCTCCTTGATTAACACTCAGCAATAAAAAAGTACCTATCAAGAGTAAAGTACTTTAAAAATGATTAATATTAAACCAAATTTTGGTCTAGTGGGTGTTCGCCAATGGTCCGGGGGTCCTGGGTTAAATCCAAGGTCGTGTCATACCAAGGACTTTAAAAATTTTACGATACCTCCTTGATTAACACTCAGCAATAAAAAAGTACCTATCAAGAGTAAAGTGGAGCAATTCAGGGAAGGAGTTGTGCCCTCCTCTATACCTCGGTGTAGTAGCTATTGAAAAGGGAGTTTTCTGGTCGCCATCGACTACGGTCGACTTTACTTTTTATTAGAGTTAAACAGTAATACTTGAAACTATTTAACCATGTACAAACATATGATGAATATTAGAAAGATTTATAACTGTTAGGTAGCAATTTTTGAAACCATCTGTTTGCTAAAAATGAGCTCGGAATTGTTATATAAACAAAATTTGGCATTAAATAACCCACAAGAATTGATATGTCATGAAACACAAGCGAACCAAAGCAATCTTTAAAACCTGTAGACGCTTTTCTCTTCTTTGTCGCTTTACGCTGTCTCATTTCTTCACTGAAGTGATGAATGGTAAGGAAGACCTTTTCTGTTTTCTTATTTCATTATGAATCACAGGCATCTCTTTTCAACGTATATTATCAACTCCATACGAATTTCTGGAATAAGCCTTGGCCATAGATGGAAAGGAACGTCTGTTTGTCTTCGTGGTTTCCCTCTAATATAAATTGGCAATCTAACTTCTAACTTCATGAAACTTTCAGTCATCTGAATGAGATTACTCAATTCCAGACAAGTTCCCAAATTGATCTCAGTGATATCACCTGCCAATTAAACTTATTTGACATTATAATTTATATTTACGATAACATTTAATTCTTTTTAAAAAAATTATCTACACTACATGCCAAATGAAATTTTCAAACAATATCATATTTATCAGCCCCTCCGCTCGGGCAGGATATGACACAAGGTCAATTTTTAAGCGAAGTTTAACAGGTTTGAATTCAGAGTTTCTCCTAGATTAGTTGCCACACCAAAGCTGAAGAACTCAGTCTGCCCTACTATTTACCCATAGCTGGAGGGAGAATAATTGGATTCATACCTTTCCCAAGGGTATTAGTGCTATGTGAAACATAATCAGTCTTGTCCAGGATTTGAACTCGTGTCACCTTGTCCATTTCCTACGACGATAACCATTACACGACGGGCACCTCAAACAATATATTATTCAACGGTATTAGAATGGAATATTTCCTTGGGGATCCGATTTCGGCATTAAATAAGCCAAAAGTGTTGATATAACGTTAAACAAATCAACCAAGCAAAGTCAAAACACATATACACGTGAGCACTTTCACAGTAACCTTACCACGTGACCAAGTTGGTAACTGACGACAAAAAATCTAAGACCTGAGTTTCCTTAGCAACCATTAAATATTTTCTGATATCGTTAAAATATTTTGACATTTTGAGTCACTTTTTTATTTTCTTCTTTAGAAAATATCGGACTGAATTTTTCAATTTCTGTTTGATTTGGCTTCCCGCTTCGATGCAACTATTTTTTTCTTTCTTTTAAATGATTATCTCATTTGTTTTTTTTTTAATATTTATCCTTTCTCTATCCATTATGTATAATAGATTTCTTGTCGTAAACAGTGTCTGTGTTTTTCAGAGGACAGCTATGTTATGACAAGACATCTTGAGACGTGATAAAAAAATAGATTCTGCTTTTATCTTTGGGAGGAATTATAATCGAGTCCATTTTTTACTTTTTGCTTCTTTTTTTTTTTTAATGTGCGTGGTCTTATTTTCCTGCCTCGTGTGACTTATTTGTGTGATGACATCGGTAAAAGTGCATTCAGAGAATCTTCTTGGTATTGGAAAGCTTAGATTAGTATAGAACAAAGCCAAATGGAAAAAAAAAAAAGAGTGAAGTACTCACACAAGCACACACACATACACACACACAAAACAAACACATATCTATATACACACACATTCACACACAAAACAAACACATATCTATATTACAAAATACACACGACAACAAAAATAAGCATATTTGATTGGTACTTAGATAGGTGACCACATAGTATAAGCAGGTAGAGCAAGCAACCTAAACACTGTGCGCCACGGTAAGTAAACAAGACACCCAAGTACTTATTTAAAAACAGAACATGAATTCAGCATAGCCTAGATCAAATAGCAAGAGGCAATGCCTTTAAAGTAAAAACAGAATTCATGTATTGTAAACAAGAAGGATTAATCTCCACTTTAAAAGACAAACCTCTGAAATTTGTAGACCAGTTAAAATACCTCGACACCAATATCTCATCTACTTAAAGTGATGTCAGCAAGCGCGTAGAGAAGGCGTCAGCTACTAGTGAAAAGTTGTCAAGCATATGAAAGTCTGATGTCTATGATAAAATTCACTGTAGCAGTGTCTCTACTACAAAATAGAGGCACCCCTGAACTCTAGCGAAATTCATTGATGGAAAACTAGTTAAAAACCACACTACAATTCTACGAACTGTTTTGAATAAATCCTGGTTGTAAGAGGTGCCCGTCGTGTAATGGTTATCGTTGTAGGAAATGGACAAGGTGACACGAGTTCAAAACCTGGACGAGACTGATTGCATTTCACATAGCACTAATACCCTTGGGGAAGGTATGAATCAAATTATTCTCCCCCCAGCTATGGGTAAATAGTAGGACAGACTAGGTTCTTCACCCTTGGTGAGGCAACTAGTCTAGGAGAAGGAAAACTCTGAATTCAAACCTGTTAAAATCCGCTTAAAAATTGACCTTGCGTCATATCCTGCCCGAGCGGAAGGGTTGGTAAATAAAGGTAGTAGCACCATACAAAATAGCAAATGTATGGGCCTTTACCTCCAAACTCATTTACAATCCAAGGTAGACGAATAAGACAAGTTGGGAATTGCAGAAAAGGTAAGGGCGAACTCATAAACGAAGTTTTTTCTTTTTTGGGGGACTTTTTTACATGGAAACACCAGTGGCGGCTGACCAGCAAAGACTTATATCAGCGGTGTTTAGAGGTTCTATACCGTCTAAATGACCTCTCCGGTAGCGATGACCGATCGACACTGATGGTGAATGAGAGTAAAGTGACTCGGTGACATCGGTGCTACCTGATAATGATGATGATATATATGTATATATATATGCAGTTAAGCAAATGTTAAAAAGCAAGCAATAACCAACACACACAAACCTGATTTGAATCAGCTGAACTCTCAATATATGAAATGTCAAAATTCTAAAATGAAATATGTGCAGTATGTAAAGTAACCATTGAAGGAAAATTATTTATCGTCGTAGATCCGAAAATAACAGTCATAATAAATAGAAATGTACGTTGTAATTAAAAAAAAAAAAGATTTAGTCTACAATTTCAAATGTCAAAAGTGCAGCGAAATATATTTGGTTGCACTCAAGCACTGCACAGTGAAGTCTCTTTACAGATAAGCAATATTAAATTACCGAAAACAGAAAACTTTATGTATTGGAATACATGAAATGAAAATGAATTCTTTATAATAATTAGAATTATTACTGATGAATTATATTCTTCAAAACAATTTAAGTGTGTGCGAACAAAGGATTAATATTAAATTGAATTATTAGTATTCGATCGAAATAGTAAAACCATTTAAGTGCATAAACAAATAATCCATCTCTCATTTAAAGATAAAATTATAAACAAATCATTCACTTATAAATCACAGACACAGACACACACACACACACACACACACACACACACACACACACACACACACACACACACACATATATATATATATTTAATAGGATTTGGCATTAAATAACACACAAACGTAAGTATTCCATAAAACAAAAACCCGTGGTTTAATGGAGGTGCCGTGGTGTAATGGTTATAGTCGAAGGAAATGGACACGGCGACACGAGTTCAAATCCTGGACGAGACTGATTGCATTTCACATAGCACTAATACCCTTGGGAAAGGTATGAATCCTATCATTCTTCCTCCAGCTATGGGTAAATAGTAGGACAGACAGGGTTCTTCAGCTTTGGTGAGGCAACTAGTCTAGGGAAGGAAAACTCTGAATGCAAACCTGTTAAACTCCGCTTAAAAATTGACCTTGTGTCATATCCTTCCCGAGCGGAGGGGTTAGTAAATATGATATATGATAAAACAAAACCCATCACCTTCCATTAAGGTTTTCTTGAGATTTTAGCGAATAAGACAACATTCTTGTGGTTCTAACAAAGTCCTTTCGTACATCTTAACAACCCTGAAGTTTGGATGGACTCCACTCGTCCTCTAATTTTTAAGACCTTCGGTCCCTGAACCAATCCACTGGTAACTGTATCAAGCATGCCAATTAGGATTGGTATTGCCGTCACTTGCATGTTTCATTGTTTTTTCTAGTTCTCTAGCAAGGTCTAGGTACTTATCTCTCTTTTCGTTTTTCTTCATATTTACCCTGTGGTCAGCCGGAACGGTAAAGACTAATATTCGCCAGCTTCTCTTTTTTTTGTTGACTATCTGAAGATCTTGTTATCTTGTAAAGATTAGCTGATTATTGTCATTATTATTTCTAATATTTTGGTTATTATTGTTTTGATAATGAACACAGTTAATAAAATTATGCTTTATATCTCTAAGAAATGCGTTCAGTGCTTCACAACTGAAATGGCTAAAATAAAACCTCACATATTGCATGAAAAATGAATAAAATAAAATCATAGATTGCTCAGTGTAGTTGGAACACTATAATCCTCACACATCAAAAATTGCGATATATATATATATATATATATATATATATATATATATATATATATATATATATATATCATCACGTCACGCCATCGGCACGGATATTTCTGACTCTCTCTCGGCACACCTCCCTATTATCCATTGCTTCCGGGAGGTCCTCAAAGCTACATTTTGTATCGGCACTGAGCTGCTGTATATAAATTGGAGCGAGACATCCGGCTTTTGCTCGTCCGTGTGAAGGGATCCACAGGGGTACATTACTTATGAGCTCGTCCCTACTTCTTCTGTAGTGTCCCGCATGTCTGTTTCGTCTAATCTTGATAGTTTTCGTGATGAGTGGTAGATGGTCGTACAGCTGCTGCTTTGTAGGGTGCTGTCTCCAGGACTTGTTCAATATTGCTCGCAGCATTCTTGTGTAATTGCTGTCGTATTGAATTAATTCAGAGTGCTATTGCAATGTTAATAATTATTTGAGTCTAGTTAATTTCAAAATAAAACTTCATTTAAAAAAAAAAAAAGAATGAATGTTCATATATAAAGATTTTTCTGACGAAGAAGTTTTGCTTTGAAATTAATTAGACTCAATTATAATTTCACATTGCAATAATCCGCTAAATTAATTCAATACTATAAAATGAAATAATTTATGCAATTCTTCAATCAAATTATATATATATATATATATATATATATATATATATATATATATGCACTCTATTGATTGGCCGAGAATTAGAGCGGTAAATATATTAAATATACAATGATTGTATACATCCTGATTTACCTGAATTCTTATTTGCAATTAATTCTTTCAGTGAAAATGGAGATAATTGATGTGAATTTTTAAACAAAAGTTTGTCTGGTGTTCTTTACAATTGTTTTGTTTGGGAAAAGCTAATCACGTGAAAAAAAACTTTCGACAGCAAATTTAACAAAGCTTAGGTTTAAACAAAAGCTAATTCGGGGTTAAAATATTTAATGCACTGTTTTACGTCTAGGTCGAGACAGACTTAAAATAATGGCAGTATTTCGTGTGGTTTCAAATGAATAAATAAAATCAGTTGTTCACTTAAAGTCTTTCACTGAAATTACAAATGCAAGCGTTTCCATAAAATGAAGATTTCTCAAAAGGATAAACCCTGAATTGTTTCCATTGCAATTAATTCACATGTAACGAATGTTTTAGAACTAATGGTCTCAATCTACGAGGATCATTAAATAAGTTTCCAGACTTTTTTCGTATAGGCACTTTTATTGATAGTACACACATGAAATTCTAGCCCCCTTCGAAGTAATTTCCTCCGGCTGCAATGCATTTGTACAGTTCCAACAACTTCTGCTAGGCCCCATGGAAGTCCTCCTGTGTGAGCGTGTCAATGACCTTCGTCCCGGTCTCTTTCATCTCCTTAATTGTCTCATAACGACAGCTTCTGAGCTTAGGGAATAAGCAAAAGTCACCGGGAGCAAAGGTCTGGACTATAGGGAGGCTGAGGAACTGTCTTGATGCCCATCTTGGTCAAATTGTCTGTGACAAGGATGGAGTTGTGGACTGGGGCATTGTCCTGCTGGAAATTCTACTGACCCAATTTGAAGAGTGCTATCCTCTTTCGAATATCTTCCTGAACTCCCTTAAAACCTCAAAATAGTGACCCAAACCCTAACCCTTTGACCAATCAACTCTGGTGTTATGACTTCCTTACCCCTGCCACACCTCTTATCATACCTCACGGACTCCCTGTCTTCCTTGAATCTCAAAAACTGATGCTCGATTCATGCAATATGGTCCAAAAACACTCTGAAGCATTCCATACGTTTCTGTGGCATTTTTTCCAAGTTTCACCAACTGTGACAATCAGGCTTTAGTAGGGTGTATTCCAATTGCTGTTGTAGCTGTTCCTTTGAACCTAAAATCATAAAAATCGGCCAGTCATTTCATAAGATGTATAGAAATAACATACTGAATTTTCCAGAGTCTACGACAATTTTAAATGCCTGCACAAAAACAAAAGGTCTAGAAACTTATTGAATGTACCACGTATATATATATATATATATATATATATATGTTAAACTCTATCTAATGGAAATTTGTCTAGGCATGTATATATAAATATGAATATAATTTGTTTTATATATATCTGTATATTCAAATTTCAACCTATTGAACCATACTGTCAAAAAGAAAAAAAAACTCTCTTCAAATCCATCCGAAGAATCTGTGAATAGACGGATTAAATAAATAAATAAAAGAAAATATCTATCAGTTTTCTTGTTCTCAATTATATATATATATATATATATATATATATATATATATATATATAGTATTCAATAATACACAATGGTTGATATTCTATAAAACACAACCGAACCAAACTTTAAAATTATCTTTAATTTACTTAGCATAAAATCAATAAAATATACGAATTATAATATATAAACTCATTCTTAAACTTAGTTAAATTATATCATGATGCAGATTTCTTAATTTAATGAAGTAGATAGAAAAATCTAAATCTAAATTCGAACTGAAAATTTCACAGAGTAATCAAAATGATTCTTGTCTTTTTTTATATTTGGAAAGTTTCCATGGCGTATTAGAAAGTGTTCTGGCATGTGACGTCATGTTAAACGAGTTAGAACTCCAGTCGTTTTATTGAGTCCACTTTCGGATTAATATCCTTTTGAAAAGTATGAGCCCTTTCATCCCCCCAAACAATTCAATTTCAAGCAATTCAGTATAGTATAAATATAGTTTGTGTTTATACACAGTTAAATATCAAAAGTGTTCTATTTCAAACAATTCAGTATTGCATACAAAAACAGTTTCATTTCAAGCAATTCCCTTTAGTATAAGTACACAGTTTATATGTCAAAATAGTTCAATATTAAGCAATTCAGTTTGGTATTACACAGTTTAAATGTCAAAAGAGTCCTATTTTAAGCAATACTTACCTGGCCTTGGCTGGGCCGTCTGGTATTCGTGCCGTATGGGGTATCGAAATCAATGGCAGATTCGAGGTCGTACGGCCCCCAGCTTCGACTGGGCCACCTTTGAGTGGGCGAGCCGCAACCTTTGTCCCCTCCGTATATCACTTGACCTTGCTGTCTAGTTCAAGCTATAACTCGGCATACATGCCCGGACCCAGATTTGGGTTCGTGAAACTGCTTGACTCATTAGACCCACATTGCACTTAGTGGGTCAATGAGCAGCATAGACCAGCAGGGTTCGAGTCTCGGCTCGTTCCAGACCTTCCCCTCCCCTTTATCACCACTTTAATCGGCTTTCGGGCTTTTGACCTTGTGTCAAGTCCTGTCTGGTGGGAGGCAGTGACAAATAACCTATGTCAATCAATTCAGTTTAGCATAACTACGCACTTTAGTTCTATTTAACTCATAGATAAAACCCTATCGGGTACTACCACTCGAGGCCAGGGTGGACCTGAGAGTGATGGCAATGAGGGGATAATCTGCATTTCCCAAAGCTCCAGCATTATTGGAACCCCGCCATCAGATTAGTGTCATAGTGTCATATCTTGGACACTCGTTGAAAGGAAGCAGTCGGTGTATTCTACAGCCCCAGCTGACTTGGCCATTTTTATTAGTTGTTTCGACAGCGTTCTTGCATACACTTGCAAAATATCGAGTATTCCTATTTCATGCTAATACTCAGTGCCATATTGAATAGTTTCATTTTTATAATGTTCTGAGTTCATGGGGTGACTTATAATTTCTTCCCTTTCGTACAACGCCATATACTGTGTATGGAATGACAACACAATGCATAAAATAACTCGCAATGCTGCTCTTCCACGTATTTGTCGAGAGTCCTACATACGCGTGAGTATGGCTCATGACTATTGTTATTGTGGGAACCTAGTGAAGGACCGTAGCCTACTTTCGCCTAGTGGTTCCAAAAATAACTTCCGTCCCGTCACCGTTCCTCTAAAAAAAGGTGCCCGCGGTGTAATGGTCATCGTCGTTGGAAATGGACACAGCGACACGAATTCAAATCCTGGACGAGACTGATTGCATTTCACTGAGCACTAATACCCTTGGGAAAGGTATGAATCCAATAATTCTCCCTCCAGCTATGGGTAAATAGTAGGGCAGACTAGGTTCTTCAGCCTTGGTGAGGTAACTAGTATAGGAGAATAAAAACTCTGAATTCAAACTTGTTAAACTCCGCTAAAAAAATTGACCTTTTGTCATATCCTGCCCGAGCGGAGGGGTTGGTAAAAAAAAGGGCACCTTACACCCCAGGCGATAAGCCTAACCCACTTTAGAGAAGGTTAGAGCCTGGGGGAAAAAACCCTGAGGCTCAAGTAGTGTTGGTCTTAGCGTGCATAAAATGAATGCCGACTACCCGAAATCCATGTCAGGCGACCTCGACCGACCACCACCGGAATCAAGACACACCCGACCCGATCCGCGTATTTGGCCACACGGCCGGTCGAAGTGTATCCCAGCCTAGAGGAGCAGGGCAGCAAGTCAGAAGAAAATGCTATTCTTTTTATCTCGTCAGACAGAGGTCTGACAGATTTATATATTTTCTATTTCTAGTTACGTGATTTCAGTGTCACAATGAATTTCAACAGTTGTGTTTGTTGACTGGAGATGCGTTTTCAACCCACAATGATTCGTATCGGCACATTCTTCTATATAATATTCATGTATCCCTATTAACTCTTATAATTAGTTTCATGTGATTATTCCTATTCAGTGACAGTTATTTCCTTGCTTTGTTATGTGGATTAATGTATTCCTTTCAAATACTAATTATTTATGCGGTCCACTACATGGACGCTAACAAAACGGCTGGAGAAGAAGCTAGACGGCAATTACACAAGAATGCTGCGAGCAATACTGGACAAGTCCTGGTGGCAACACCCCACAAGACACAAACTATACGGCCACTTGCTTCCCATCACGAAAACTATCCAAGTTAGACGAACCAGACATGCAGGACACTGCTGGAGAAGCAGGGACGAGCTTATAAGTGATGTACTCTTATGGACCCCCACATATGATCGGGCAAAAGCAGGACGACCAGCGCGAACATACATTCAGAAGCTATGTGAGGATACGGCATTTAACCCTGAAGACCTGCCAGAGGCGATGAGCGATAGGGAAAAGTGGCAAGAGAGGATCAGGGATATCCGTGCTAGCGGCACAACATGAATATGATGATGCTGCTGTTTGAAGTAGTTATTTCTGTTAAATAACAAACTTTTGTAATATATTTTGTAATATGACTTCACGTAACTAATGATCATTATTGTCATTATGTCGAATTGCCAGCACGGATTTCTCTAACACGCTCTCAACGTTCATCCCTATCATCTATCCCTTCCTGAAAGTCTTCTAGATTACATCATGTGTCCGTACAGAGCGGTTGTCAGGAAGTTGTTTTTAGTCGGCCAGTTCTTGCACATCCGTGTAAAATGGTTCATAAGATAACATCAGTTCACCCTTGCTTTTCCTGCAGTATTCCGCATGTCTCGTTCGTCTTACTTGAATAATTTTAGAGATGGGATGTAAGTAGCCGTACAGCTGTTCTTTCGTGGGATGTTGCTTTTGTTCAATATAGTTAATTGCGTTCTTGAGCTGATACCGCCTCGCTTTTTCTCTATACGCATAGTAAGCGTTTATGTGGTCCATCCTTATTTTAGTATTGTCACAACCACTGCTAGGTAGAAATAATCTTGCTTCAAGTAACTGTTCTTAATACACGTGATTTAGAGTTATATTGTATCAAGTATTCCTGGTAAATATGGATGATTTCTAAACGGATCTATTTGACTCATAGATAGGACCTTCCTGGATCAAATTGGAACTAGGATTAATTTCGCTGAAGAAGCACTCAGCTCTTTCCAGATCACCAGAACTGGAGCCTCACCATCAGGTGCAGTATCATACGCAAGAGAGGTAGTTTTTGAGGGTCTATATTCTATCTAAGAGATACATTTATCTTATTCTTAGAGGAAAACATGTCTGTTCATCCGGGTAATAGTTTGGTTAAGATCGATCCATTAATTCATTGCTTACTCATGTGACGTGTGCCAGTCTATGCGAACTAATGGATATATATATATATATATATATATATATATATATATATATATGTATATATATAGTATTGATATAGAATACATATATCAGTCAGACGTTTATCGTGAACTAAGACAGGTAGGTCGTTAAGTGGTATTAATATATATATATATATATATATATATATATATATATATATATATATATATATTGGGAAATGTATGATCTCCCTTATCCTCCCTGCTATGGGTTAAATAGTATCACTAGTGTTCTTCTAGGAGAATGACTTTGGCATTAAATAACCTGCAAAGGTTGATATGCAATTAAACAAATAAAACAAAGCAAACCAATATCTATCTATCTATCTATCTATCAGTAGGAAGTTCTTCGTGAAGACAAGCTGGTATATATATATATATATATATATATATATATATATATATATATATATATATATATATATATCGATCAGAAGTTCATCGTGACCATTATGTAAAGGTACTTGTCCAGTGTGAATACTTGTGTTAGACGATTTTTCTTCAATGTGTATGTCTGCCTGCCTGTATCTAAATATGACATTGGATTTTTTACTCTCATCTTGAAAATCGTTTGTTTTTTTTTGTTGTTGTTGTTGTTTTTCTTTTATTGGTTTAGGCAAATTTTCTCAACACGAAATACAATAAGATGATACAGAGAAAATTAATAAATAATGATGATAATAATAATACAGTGATAACATCAATACGACACTTACAAAGCATTTTTTTTCTCTGTGGGATTAAATTTTAAAAAAGAAATGTAAAATGCAAATTTATATTTTTTCATCTCTTAATTCAACCTTTTACACTTTCCTGACATTTTCTCTCAGTCCTTCTACAGTTTCCCACCATATCCTCTCTGTTCTTCTCTTCAGTTTCCGCCATTTTTAAATATATTCTTGTCAGTATTTTTTTTTTTCAAATCTTAGGCAGCTTAAGGTTTGCTTGTTATATTTCTGTAAAGATAAACTTAAAATTGCTTCGTCACGAAAAAGAACTCCTCGTCCACTATATATATATATATATATATATATATATATATATATATATATATATATGTGTGTGTGTGTGTGTGTGTGTGTGTGTGTGTGTGTGTGTGTGTGTGTGTGTGTGGCCATGTGCTTGAGTGTATATTTATATGCAAACAAGTAAAAATTAGCCTCTTTATTTTTTCATACTTAAGTCAGGTTCGTTTTCTTATAGTGATATAAGAAAGAAGATTTTAGTTGAAGTGAGAAGGAAAACAGTTTAAATAAGGAAAAGATGAAATAATTGAAATACACATATTTGAGAAAGAATTAGTGTGAGAGGCGGGGGCAGATGGAAACCAGACTATAAAGGATAGACAGAGAGGAGGAAAGAGAAAGAACGGAGCTTCGTATTTTGGAAGGGAAATGGGAAGTGTAGGGCAAGAAAGAAAATTAATAAGTTATGCCTTCAAAAGAAAAATGTGACGAAAAACGAGGAATATATAAAAGAAAAGAAAATGAAGGAACAGATTATATCAGCAGGAGTATAAGTGGGATGGGGAAAATTAATCGGAGGAAAAGAAGAACTATTGAAGGAAAACGAAATTTATTTAACTGAACGAGCAAAATCAAAGTCGAGAAAAAGAGAGGGAGATATGAAGAATAATATCAATGAAGAAAAAAAGCCAATAAAAAACTCAGGAGGGGGAAAACGGTGACTAAGAAAGAGAAAAGAAAACAAATGAGGAAAGGAAGAAAAGAAGCTAGAAAAAAGAAAATGAATAAATACCAGGAAAAAAAAACGTAATAAGAGAAAAAAGAAAAGGAAGTTGAAGGAAAGAGAATAGAATAAGAAAAAAAAAACTAGAATTTACAAATAACAGTAAAGAATATCCTTATAAGAGAACGAGAAGTAGACATTATGAATTTGCAAAGAAAGAAAGAAAGAAAGAAAGAAAGAAAGAAAGAAAGAAAGCATTAATATTGAAAAAAATAAAAAGAAAGGTGAAAAGAGAAAAGAGAAATAAATAAAGAAAGAAAGAAAGAAAGAAAGAAAGAAATAAAGAAAGAAAGCATCTATATTGAAAAAATAGAAAAGAAAGGTGAAAAAGAAAAAATAGAAAGAAAGAAAGAAAGAAAGAAAGAAAGAAAGCATTCATATTGAAAAAAATAAAAAGAAAGGTGAAAAAGAGAAAATAGAAAGAAAGAAAGAAAGAAAGAAAGAAAGAAAGAAAGAAAGATATAAGACTCAGCCCTAAAAAGTTGAAGGAATACAAAGAAAGTGCCGGAAACGCACGAAAGAAAGAAAGAAAGAAAGAAAGAAAGAAAGAAAAATAGAGAGTTAAAAGAAAGAAAGAAAGAAAGAAAGAAAGAAAGGAAACGTTTATATTGAAAAAATACAAAAGAAAGGTGAAAAAGAGAAAATAGAAGAAAGAAAGAAAGAAAGAAAGAAAGAAAGAAAGAACAACAACAAACAAAGAAACAAGCAAATGTATTTTAATTTTGATAAAAGTAAAAAGAAAAACGTAAAAATAATCAAAATCAAAAAAAGAGAAAAAAAGATAAACTCAAAGGAGAGAGAGAGAGAGAGAGAGAGAGAGAGAGAGAGAGAGAGAGAGAGGGAATATAAATAAGATTAAGGCAACAAATATCTTTTTTAAAAATGTTTTGAGAAAGATAGAAAATAATTTGTTTGAAACAAAAAGTAAAAGACATGAAAAAAAGGAAAAAGAATGAAAATAGGGAAATAATTCTAAAAAAGTGTTTAAAAAAATTAAGCATACAAAGAAAAAGAAAGAAGGAAAAAACACGTTTATTTTTATTCAAAAAAAAAGGGGAAAACGTGAAGAAAGAAAGAAAGAAAGAAAGAAAGAAAATGTTTTTATTTGAAACAAAGGGGAAAAGACGTGGAACAAAGGAAAAAATAAAGAAAATATGATAATCATAAAATACTAAAGAAACGAAGTATACGAAGAAAAAGAGAGAAAGAAAAAGAGAAACGTGAAAAAAGAAAAGAAAGAGAGAAAAGGGAGAAAGAAAGAAAGAAATCCTTTTTTTAAAACAAACTGTAAAGACAAAAATGTAGCAGCAAAAAATGAAATGATTTGAAAAATATTGGCGAATGAAAGCGCAAGACTTTCGATTTTTAAAATAAAAAAAATGAATTAGATGCGTATTTTTTTGGTTTGTTTAGGACGATTTTCTCTCCTTTTTTCAAGAAATTGCTTTAGTTGATTTTAAATTTCCAACTGTTCTTGTCTTCGAAGCTTCAAAGTTCAACGCAGTAAACGAGCCGTGAAAAATACACAAAGCACTAAAGATGTTAACATATAACTTGGCAAGGACAATAAACACATCCTCACATTAGAAAAAAAAACAAGAAAAATATAAGAAACACGAGAAAAAAAAAACATTATTACCAACATCAATGGTTGTGTATAACAGTAGAAAGTAAAATCGTTCTATTGCAACTGTGAATTCCACCCCTACTTAAAAGAATGACCAAAATATTCTTCGGTTTTATTTCTTAATATTGTTATAACTGATCTATTATAGTCGTTATTTGAAATCGTCATTTTTTTAAACATACTTTTGTGTAAGCGTATATATTAACTAAGAATTGGATAAATCCATTTTCTTTTTCTAATAAGGTCACATATTTTTTTGGAATGATTTATGTCTCTCAATTTGAAACAAATTTGAAACATTATTATTTTATTTTTCGCGCATGATAATTCATAGTAAATAGAAAAAGTAGCTATCGAGATCACGAAATAGTTTTGCATAATTCTTAGAGGACCACCTTTCCCATTCAACCATGCTGTCATTTGTACTCCTTCTTTGCTAGCTTCCGGCATTCGTTTATTATATAACTGTTTCATCTCTGTCTCCAGATAACCTACGTTTGCTATTCTTGCGTGTATTATTGGTTTTTGCTAAGATATAATTTTTTCTGATGGCATTTTTGTAATAAAAAGACATTCCGTTTCTCAGAGTTTCACTGTTTCATCGATATCAAGTTTATTATTATTTACTCATTAGAGTTTTCACATCAGTGTAAGCTGATGGTATTTCACTGGAGATTGAGTGAAAGCAAGTCTCCTCAAGTCTACAGGACTCTTCTCAGTATTCTGGCAGTTTTCAATAATGCTGTTGTTTGGATGGTCTCCACTCGGGCGCCAACTTCCAAATCTTCCAGGCCCATTAATAATCCTTTAGTTACCGTGCCAAAGGCCCCAATCACAATTGGTACAATTGTCACCATCATGTTCCATAGTTTTTTTTTAAAATCCTTTAGCAAAGTAGAGATACTTATCTCCCTTTTCACATTCTTTTAGTTTTATTCTGTGGTCAGCCGGGACAGCAAAGTCGACAGTTTTGCAGATTTTCTTTTTTTTTTTTTTTTTGTTGTTGATTATTATGAGGTCTGGTCTTCGGGCCGATATTAGGTGATCCGTTTGTATATCTAAGTCCCACAGGAGTTTGTGTGTATCATTTTCTAGGACAGGTTCTTGGTTGTGCATGTACCCTTTGTTGGCATGGTCAAATTTAAATTTCTTGCACATTTCCCAGTGAATCACATTATAATTATTATTATTATTCCTTTTAGAGTTTTTCACATCAGTGTTAGCTGATGGTTTTTCACTGGAGTTCGAGTGACAGCAAGTCTCCTCAAGTCTCCAGGACTCATCTCAGGATTCTGACCGTTCTCAGTAATGCTGTCATTTGGATAGTCTCTACTCGTCCGCCAACTTCCAAGTCCTTCAGGCCTTTTAATAATCCTTTAGTTATTGTGCCAAAAGCACCAATCACAATTGGTACAATTGTCACTTTCATGTTCCACAGCTTTTTCAATTCTCTAGCAAGGTCGAGGTACTTATCCTTCTTTTCATATTCCATCAGATTTTATTATTATTATCATTATTATTATTATTATTATTAGTAGTAGTAGTAGTAGTAGTAGTAGTAGTAGTAGTAGTAGAAGAATACTCCTTTTAGAAATTATTACACCAGTGTGGGCTTATGGTTGTCTTGTGGAGTTTGAGTGACACAAGTCTCTTCAAGTCTCAGAAGTCTTCTCACTGTTCTGGCTGATCTTAATAATGCTGTAGCCTGGCTGATCTCCACTTTTCCTCTTATTTCAAAGTCTTCCAGTCCCTTTAATAATCCTTTGGGAATCGTTCCAAGTGCTCCATTTACAACAGGTATCAACATCACCTTCATATTCAATAGTTTCTTCAGTTCTTTAACAAGGTCCAGATATTTATCCCTCTTTTCACTAATTTTAATTTTACCCTGTCGTCTATCAGAACGGCAAAGTCAAAGTCAACGGCAGATCCTCTTTTTTGTTTTCCTTGTTGAAGACTATCACTCGGCCTGGTCGTCTGGCTGAGATTAGGGGATCCGTTTGTATCTTAAAATCCAAGTTTGTATGTCTCATTATCCAAAACGGGTTCCGGTTTGTGCCTATACCATTTATATTATAATTAAATTTCAAATTTTTTACACATTTTCCAGTGGTTCACCTACCCCTTCTAATCGGATCTGGCCGATTTTAATAATGCTGTTACCAATTGTCCTCTTTTTTCTAAGTCTTCTAATCCCTTTGGGGGTTGTTTCAAGTGCACGAATTACTATTGGCATCACAGTCACCTTCATGTTTCACAGTTTTTTTAGTTCTTTTGCAAACATATCAGACTCCCAAGAGTGTTGTTTGCCGGAGTTTAACCTTCTTCTTTTAAAAGTTCCTCCAAACCGTGTAGTTAATTATTCACTCGATTTATGACCCAATTTAAATTATTTGCGCTGTTCTCTTTTCTAAACTTCGGCTTCATTTGTAATCGACTTCAACTACGATGGAAGAACATTACGTATTATCAAATTACTTACAATCCTATTCACCGTTATTGGAACTTTTAATTTTTTGCTATATGTTCAGAAATAAACGCAAAATAAACTGAAGTTATTATTTCATCATTTATTCTTCTTTAATTACCATGATTTGAGAAGTTATCTGGAGATAACGATGAAACAGTTCTACAATAAGCGAATGCCGGAAGCTAACACAGAAGGAGTACAAGTGACAGCATGACTGAATGGGAAAGGGGATCCACTAAGAATTGTGCAAAACTATTGAATTATACTTCAAAACACTAAATTTTTCGTTTTACAGGTGTTTTAAATGAAACACCCACACATATAGACTCACACACAAACTCATATATACATGTGTGTGTGTGTGTGTGTGTGTGTGCGTGTGTGTGTGTGTGTGTGACTATATTTGAGCGTGTTTCATTTAAAACAGCTGTAAAGCAAAAAAACTCAGTGTTTTGATGTACAAGGTCACATTTAATGGAGGTGAATGGGAGCAGTCGTCTTGCTGTCTTAAGGAGCCCTAGCTAGCCACATTCGCGATCCATCTATACAATACAATAGGCCCATTCATGCTCATTAGACATCCCTGAATAACAAAAATGCCATATTCCCCCTATGAAAACCTACTTAAAAGCCTATAATTTATGTACAATGATTTAATTTTTTTTTTGTGTGGTTTCTGGTTTCTTTGTTTAATGGCATATCAACCTTTGTAGGTTATTTAATGCCAAATCCATTCTCCGAGAAGAACAGTAGTGGTACTCTTTAACCCATAGTTGGGAGGATAAGGGGGTTCATACATTTCCCAAGGGTATTTGCCCGAAAGTGAACGTAACAGCGTGACTGGAATACGACCTCGCTTACTACGATTCCGCAGTCCATCGCTTTAACCATTACGCCACGAGGACACCCCCTTAATTTTTTTTGTGAGCATGCTAGATTAAAGATAAAAGTATTAGCAATAAATTATGGGATTAATTAGCACAACGGCAGGCGCTCAAAGGTATATATCCTAGATAAATCAAGTCAAAGCAACACAAGCAAAAATAAATAAACGAAAAAAAAAGGAAAAATAGTATTTTAAACTGCAATTCGATTGAATTAGATAAAATCGAATTTATATTTAAAAAAAAAGAAAAAAGCACGCCCCCCCAAAAAAAGTCTTAAAATTAATGAATGAATGAAGTGAAGAATTAAGCGTCCCGTTTTGAGTTCTACGAATCAGGAACTAAGAAGAGAGAAGAGGGAAAAAAATTGTTATTTGAAAAACGAACGCTGAGGTAAACAAAAACAAAACATAATAAAAAGAAAATGGCCGGTATTATCTCATAGCCGCTTTTAACCAGTCCCCTTTCCATGGATTAGAGTTGCAATTAAGGCATCCAATTATCTGCCTGCTTTTTAATAATGAAAGCACAAGAAGGCCGATCTATTCATTAAATGTGTTGCATTCATTATGACGTCATCGTGTTCCTATGGTTACGTATTTTTTAGGCAATGCAGTTATCGTTTGTGAGTTGCATTGTGTAGCGCGCTGATTGTGATGGAATAGATTGCTTAGTTCTCTTTCGTAACTATCGGAAATCGGAAAAATCACTTTTTGAGTATTTATGACTACTTCTCTTCTGTTAATATATATATATATATATATATATATATATATATATATATATATATATAGTTTCGGAAGAAATTAATGATCATGAGGAAAACAAGCGTATTACTTCTATGGTAGAGAGTGCAAACAGGGTACATGGACTATATCGAAGAGTTAAAAAAATAGAACTGTCTCATGGAACGACAACGAGCTGATGGAGTCTGAAAAATTAAGATTCCTTATAAAAGCAGCCTACGAAATCTTTTCTGTACGTCAGCCTACATCTCTGAATGGTTGGTTGGCTTTTATAGCACATCAACTAAAATGGTTACTTAATGCCAAATCCTGTATATATATATATATATATATATATATATATATATGTGTGTGTGTGTGTGTGTGTGTGTGTGTGTGTGTGTGTGTTTGTGATTTGCAAAGTAATAGTTTGCACGTGACATTTTAAACCATCTAGAGCTCATTTTTGCAAACAGTTGAATGGTTTCAAGTATTGATATCTAAAATAATATTTTTTTTGCACACAGGTGTTTTCAAATATTGCTATGTAACACGAACTGTTGAATTTAACATCAGTCATCATTTTACAACAGTCAAATGGTGAAACTGTTCTAGGAACTTTAAAAAGTAGTACATCTTAGGGTCAGGATGAAATTTGGAGTAATGGCAATGAAGAGGTACTCCAAATTCCCAAAAGCTACAGGAATCAAGCCTCACTATCATATTCAGTTTAATGCCATACCCAGGAAACGAGTTCTTCTTGACACATTTTTCTTGATTGGACTCTAACTTACTACGACTTTGGGTTTGAATCCACCCCGATGAATTGGCAATGAAGGGGTATTCCACATTCCCATAAACTGTAAGATTGAAGCTTCAACATAAGATGGTTTAATATCATATCCAGGGCAATTGCTGGCGAGGTCTTAATCCTCTGCCGTGATACAGCCCCAGCCGACTTGGCTTACATCTCTGGTGTTAGCAGAGCAGGTGGGGAAACTACCGCCCACAAACATGTTCCCAACTGGATGCGAGTATGCCCCTAGAAGCTATACGTGGGGACACTATGAAGTTCTCTGGATGATTTCTGATTCCACAAAAAAGGAAGGTGTGAGACTGCTAATAAAACTCTAATAAACGAGCAATAGAGCAATACATTTCGTTAAAGGAGGCATTTCGAAAACTAAGAATACGCGCAGATTAACACCATTTGATGGTTGCACTGACTAGCACGTTATAACTAATTTAAAACATCAATTGGCGTTCCCAGTTGAAATAATGCTAACAGACCACAGTCAAGATATCATTATCTGTTCTGTTCTGTTAATTTAAAGAAAGTTTTCGTGATCGAATTAAACGGTCCCTTTGGAAGAAAATATTGACTGGGCGAATCTGAGTAAAATAGAAAAAAATTGAAGATCCACTTGAGCAATGTGTCAGGAATGACTGGGCAACAAATATATTTCCAATTAAGGCTGTATACAAAGGTTTTATTACCAACCTAACCTACGCATACCTCATTGATCTTGGACTTTATTTATCCGAAAAGATCAAATATATAAAAAAAAAGATCCAGGATTGCGCCAAAACCCCATCAACATGGATGTATCATTCCAACAAAATGCCGAGAAACTAACAAAACTGAATGGTATCTTGAAGTACAACTGGAGAGATCTGGGGTAATGGTAATGATGCTTCAGCTCCAATACTATTCATTAATCCAGAGTCACCATAGCAAACAGCATGTAAAACTTTAATCTATCTATCTATCCATCTCTCTCTCTCTCTCTCTATATATATATATATATATATATATATGTATATATATTATTTATCTATCTCTCTCTCTCTATATATATATATATATATATATATATATATTACATGTTAGTATCTGTGACTCCGGGTTTCATGCCTCATGCATTTTTCAGAAAGATAATATCTATCTATCTATCTATCTATAAGCTCTATTATTCATATTGAGCAGTATTTAATAATACTGAAATATTTGTTCCTTCCTTAACTCATCAAGTGGCTTGTGAGAACCATAAACCACAACAATAATATATATGTATATATATATATATATATATATATATATATATATATATATATATGTATACTGAACACCCCTGGAGATTTAAAAGAATCCTCATATATATTTTCTAGATTGTAAATATTTTGTGAGTAGTAAATTGTAAATGATTTTTAAAAATATATGTTTGGCCAATAGCTAGGGTCTTTTCTGGTACTATATCACAGAGTCAAAGTGGACCTGGGAGTAATGGCAATAAATGGTTAATCCATACCAACATGATCTTTAGAACTATAGTCTCAGAATCAGATGCAGTTTAGTGATACACCAAAGACAACCCTTTTTCTGTGAATGTCTTACCTGTCTGCTCGGGATAGAACGTATTCTAACCTTCACTGACAGGGCTAGGTTACCTTGGAGACAAAAAAAAAAACACGTCAGTTGGAGCCTATGATTAAAGTGTGTATTCTGAGAAAAATTATCTAATTTATGGAATTCACATTCACTTAATTGTTGTCCGCTTATAATTGATATGGACAATGAATGATTGATTTTCTTGGATGAGGTTTTATTTCGCAAGAGAATTAATTCTATTCTGAATGAATGTAGGTCAGTAAGATGAGATTATTTTTTCGAAAACAAAACTAATAGGTTTAACTCGCTCTCTCTCTTTCTATTTCCCTCTCTCTCTCTCTCTCTCTCTCTCTCTGTCCACACACACACACACACATATATATATATATATATATATATATATATATATATAGTCTAGGTAACAATTATTGGCTCTCGTGATATTTCACAATTTAGAATATCCTGAAAAAAAGAACGAAACAAGCGAATATAGAAAAACAGCTTTGGTCTATTCTCAACTCATGGTGGATAAAGAAGAACAAATGATAAAATGATAAGTTCAGATAAATTTGTTTATTTTGTGTTTATTTCAGAAAATATAGAAAAAAAATTAAAAGTTACGATAACAGTGAATAGGATTGTATATAAATAATTTAATGATACGAGGTGCATACGGTAAGTTTTCAGACTTCTTTCGTATGGGCACTTTTATTGATAGTAGACACATGAAACTCGAGTCCCCTTCGAAGTAATCTCCTCCGGTTGCAATGCACTTGTTGTACCGTTCCAACAACTTCTGAAAGGTCACATGGAAGTCCTCTTGTGTGAGCGTATCTATGACCTTCGTCACAGCCTCTTTCATCTCAACTGTCTCATAACGACAGCCTCTGAGCTTATAAAATAACCAAAAGTCACAGGGAGCAAGGTCTCGACTATAGTGAGGGTGACGAACTGTGTTGATGCCAATCTTGGTCAAATTGTCTGTGACAAGGATGGAGTTGTGGACTGGTGCATTGTCCTTGTGAAAATGCCACTGAGCCGATTTGAAGAGTGCTGGCCTATTCCCAAGGAATCTCTTCCTGAACGCCCTTAAAACCTCAGTATAGTAACCCTAACCGTAACCCTTTGGCCAATCTGATTATTTACTGGTTATATCTCTGATACAATAAAGCGGAAATTCTTTCAGGCTATTGCCATGTCAGTATTAGTGTATGGCTGCACCACTTGGTCTCCGACCAAACTCTTGGAGGAAAAAGCTAGACGAGAACAACACAAAGATGTTTCGTGCTGTTTCAAAGAAATCCTGGAGCCAGCACTCTACATAAAAGCACTTGTATAGCTACTTACCTCCCATCTCACAAAGCATCCACGTGAAACGAACAAAACATGTTGAGCATTGTTAGTGAAATAGGGACGAATTCATTAGCAACAATCTGTTTGGACATGCCAGTGATGGCCGAACAGCAAGGACTTACATACATCATCTCTGCAGACACCGAATACCGTCTACCAAAAACGATAGCAGATGGGGACGACTGGCAAGGGAGTGAAAGAGAATCAATCGAAATCGTACTGCTAACAGGCTCTGATAATCATTATTGCCGGCTAAATACGATGAACCTATATTTCTAAGTCTGCAATTTTATCTAATGTATAAAACTGGCTCATTGGTCAAGTGGGTAGAGTGTTCGCCAATGATCCAAGAGACCTGGGTTCAATCCTAGGTCGTGTCATTCGAAATACTTTAAAATGGCACTTGATACCTTCAAGCCTAACGCTCAGCAATATAAGGTACGTATCAAGGGTAAAGTGGAGCAATCCAGGGAAAGGAGTAGTGGTCTCTCCTACACCTCGGTGTAGTAGCTATTTACAAGGGAGCCTTCTGGTGGCCCTCGACTACGGTCGCCAACTTTACTTTACTTATGCGTTCTTATCTTTAAAAAATGGATAAGGGAATATCTAATACCATTATTAGAAAAGGATTTGATCGACTGGGATTCAAAAATGAAATTCACAGATTTGTGGTCATGAAAGAAAACAACCGTTATCTCTTCAGCAGGTTATGGCTAGCAATATAAGTCCCCTAAAGATTTACTTGTAAGGACACAGAAACGTGACTTAACTATTCCACAGTACCAATTGGAGCTCCATTGATATTTTTGTTACTCTAGTCTCCCGTAGTTTTATAGCTTCCGTTTATCTGATAAGAAAAGTCACGCATGCGTTCCTCTGTAAGAATTGTTTCCTAATCGTACACGCCAAAATCCGTGTCTGTACCCCACCCCTTGGCAGGTGCGCTGATATAGCAGCCGCAGACCTGTTAGTACGAAAATTACTTTTCAAACCGCAAATCCCCTTCCTATCCACCAATCGAGAGAGGAAACAGTTTGGTAGGCGATGTTTGTCTCTGCCTTCCACTTGACAGGACTTGACACAAGGTCTTTTTATAGTGGGGGTTTTAGTGAAAGGGGAGGTCGGGCAGGAGCCGAGACCCGTGCCCTTCTCGACTATACTGGTCTTAGACTCATGAGGTACAATGTGAGTCAGATGGACTTGGACGTGAGTCTGGCACATATGCCTTCTCATTGCTTTAACAAGACCAGCCTCATTTGGTAGGCGTCACGTGCTGTTAGACGAAGAGTAGGACGTGAAGAGATCTTTGGCGAGACGCGAGGTGGGGTTCAGTTGGCACTGAAGCTTGTTTGGAAAGGAAATCAGATGTTCTTCAGAATGATGCTCAGGTAGGGATGTGTTGGGGAGGAAAACGCTTAAGTCGTTTGTTGATAAACGCTTGCCCAAACCCTTTCAAAATCATTCAGCAACAACCACAAAAGAATATCTGGTTACTCAAATCTTTTAATAACTAACTCCTTTTTTCCTTCCCTACTTCCTTTCTGAATTTTTTCTTTTGCTGTTTCTTACCCTTTTTTCTTGCTTCTTACCTCCCTCATTACGAGGTGTCCTCGTGGTGTAATGGTTAAAGCGATGAACTGCGGAATCGTAGTACGCGAGTTCGTACTCCAGTCGCGCTATTACGTTCACTTTCGGGCAAATACCCTTGGGAAAGGTATGAATCCAATTATTCTCCCTCCAGCTATGGGTAAATAGTAGGACGGACTAGGTTCTTCAGCCTTGGTGAGGCAACTAGTCTAGGAGAAGGAAAACTCTGAATTCAAACCTGTTAAACTCCGCTTAAAAATTGACCTTGAGTCATATCCTGCCCGAGCGGAGGGGTTGGGTAAATAGTACCTCCCTCATTACTTACTTCCTTCTTTCTATCCATCGTTTTCTTTTTTTTCTTTTCTTCCTACATATATTTTTTATTTATTCTGTCAGTTTTTTTTTCTATGTATATTCTCTCTTTACAGACTTATTTCCGATCCATGAGATTTATAATAGACGGTACCCAGTATAGATTTATAATAGACGGTACCCAGTATAGACTTATAATAGACGGTACCCAGTATAGATTTATAATAGACGGTACCCAGTATAGACTCACCCTAAAAAAGATAGGTGTCCTGGTAATGACTCTAAACTACATCTGATAGTGAGATTCTGGCTAAGGAGATCTGGGGAGAGAAGAATATCCCTTTATTGTCATTATTCCAAAATCCGCCCAAACTCGGAGTAATAGTCCATGTTGGGCTCAAATTTCTAAATCTACCCGTATTCGATTGGACAGTAAAAGAAAACAAAACGTTTGAGTAAGAACTGCACAAATCTGTAAACACGAACACAATATACGCAATTCTTAAACCTATAGACAAAAATAATCCTTAAAAGGTTACTATGCCATTAAAATTAAACAATAATTTCTTTACTTACTCCTTGGTTATTTCCTTTCTCTGTCGTCCATTTTTTTTTTCCTTGTGTCCTGCCAATAAAATTTTCTTTACGCAATTCCTGTTTTGCTTTTGTAGGTATATTTATTCTCTCATTTCTTATTTTGTTGTGTGTTTTTTCATATCTTCCTTTCTTATGAAACTAAATTCCTTCCTTTCGACATTTTTCTTCTTACGTTCATTCCTTCTTTTTTCATCTTTATTTGAGATATCCTTTCTACTTTCTTTCCCTCCTTCCCTTTAAAGCTTCTTTCTTTCCTTCTTTCTTTCTGGTTTTCTACAAGCTTTCTTTCCTCTTATTTCCCTTCCTGCTTCAGTGACATACTAAGAGCCATCGGATCAATTGAAAAATATGGTTTTGAAGGGTTAATAGGATGGCATGATCGAAGACAGAAATTTAGAGTTGAGGTTTTAGTATATTCGAGTCATCAAATAGAAGGTTCACATTTTCAGCGCGCTAGGTTTCATTTGTCTGTTTAAGAAAAAAGTTTTAATTGACTTATGGATTAATTTTAACCCAATCTAGTTTTATTCTATTCAAAAAGATTAGGGAATCACATTCATCGTTCGGTACTGTTCAAATTTTTTTTTTTTTTGTGTAGTAGTTTCTGAAGAAATTGACAAACTTTTTCTTCTAAGCTGTAGTTGTGTCTGAATTACTGTAGGGATGCCCCACATGGACGCTAATAAAACACACGGAAAAAAACTAAATGGGAACTACATAATAATGTAACGTGCTATCTTGAATAAATTCTGGAAGCAACACCCAAAAAATAAGCACAGCCACTTATTTATCCCCTCAAAAGCCATCCAAACCATTAAAAGATGGGGTGGTATTTTTGGAAAAGCAAGGACGAACACAAAAACTACGTTCTTCTATGGACTAGTAGATGTGGACGCGCCAATGTTCGCCGACAAGCAGCAATTTATATCAAGTTTATGCTAACACTGGATGTAGTTTGGAGGTCCTGCCGAGAGCGATGGATGATAGGGTGGGATGAGGAGAGAGAGAGAGAGAGAGAGAGAGAGAGAGCTAGGGAAATCCATGACGATAATAATTATTCTTAAGAAATTTTTTTTTTGGCTCACATTATAACTAATACGATTAATTTTTAAATATGTCTATTTGACCTAATGATGATGCCAGGTACTACGATTCCGAATCAATGGATTTGGAAGTAGTGGCAATGAAGGAGTATTCTACATTCCCCGGGTCTCCAGGACTGGAGTCTACACATCAAAATAGTTTTTTTTATCATGTCCAGGTCTCCTTCTTTTTAAGGATTTAACTCCAACGGAAGTGGATACACTCAGTGCATTCTTAGTCCTGGCGACTGGCTGAAGGAGAGAAATGTTAGGGAATTTTTCTCTCCTTTCTAATTACCGTAGTAAAGAAAAGTTGGTGACAGGAGTCGATGGCAATCTGTAGGCTCCCATTTCAATAGCTACTACACCGATGAGTAGGGGAGGGCGCTACTCTTTTCCCTGGATTGCTCCACGTTACCCTGGATACGTGCCTTATATTGCTGAGTGTTATGCAAGGAGCCATCAAGTACCATTTTTAAAGTCTTCGGATTGAACCCCGGTCTCCCGGACCATTAGCGAACACTCTACCTACTAGACCAATACAAAAAAACTTCACTATTATAGAAACTGTCCTTGTTGATAAACATTTGAATGAAGCGGGAATTTATAGAAACTTATAAGCAAAACATCTGAATCAAGTGGCAACATAAAGGCATTTTATCTAACAACGCAACAGACAATTCAGTATTTCCTTAATCTAATCTCATGTCCGTTCCCTGTCTTTTGTGTAGTTTCTTATATTTATTTTTATGCTTCTTCCTTTTACTTTGAGCATTCAATAAGGTTCCAGACATTTTTGTACAGGCCTTTAAAATTGTTGTAGACTCTTGGAAATTCAGTATGTTATTGGTATACATCTTATGAGATGACTGACCAATTATTATGATTTCAGGTTCAAAAGAACAGCTACAGCAGCAATTGGAATACACCCTACAAAAGCCTGATTGTCACGGCTGGTGAGTTTCAAAAATGCAATCTCGACGTGAAGACACTTTAGAAGAAAGATATGCAATAAAATTATGTTTCAAACTTGGAAAAAATGCCACAGAAACGTATGGAATACTTCAGACTGCTTTTCGACCATCTTGCATGGATCGAGCATCAGTTTATGAGTGGCATAAGAGATTCAAGGAAGGCAGGGAGTCTGTGAGGGATGATGAGAAATGTGGGAGGAGTAAGGAAGTCAATACACCAGAGTTGATTGGCCAAAGGGTTAGGGTTAGGGTTACTACGTTGAGGTTTTAAGGGAGTTCAGCAAGAGATTCCTTGGGAAGAGGCCAGCACTCTTCAAATCGGCTCAGTGGCATTTCCACCAGGACAATGCACTAATCCCCAACTCCATCCTTGTCACAGACTATTTGACCAAGATGGGCATCAAGACAGTTCCTCAGACTCCCTATAGTCCAGATATTGCTCACTGTGGCTTTTGGTTATTCCCTACGCTCAGATGTTGTCGTGATAAGACAATTGAGGAGATGAAAGCGGCTGTGACAAAGGTCATTGACACGCTCACTCTGCAGGACTTACCATTGGCCTTTCAGAAGTTGTTGGAACTGTACAACAAGTGCATTGCAGCAGGAGGAGATTACTTCGAGGGGGACTAGAGTTTCATGTGTATACTATCAATAAAAGTGCCCATACGAAAAAAGTCTGGAAACTTATTTAATGGCACTCGTATATCATCTCAATGCTATGTATTTAGCATTTATTTTGGAAACGAACGACCGAGAAGTAATATCTTATATTTATTGATCTACCAATGTTCTTCAGAAAGGTCAAATCTTCATTCAGAAAGAAAAGCCAAAGTTAAAAAATGTTTGTGGTGGCAACACACTACCACTTTTTATAAAACAAGAAAAAAACTAATATAGATTTTAATCTTTCTTTTTATATATGTAAGGCTCACACAGAAGCTTACCCAGTTGGCTGGGACAGTATAACACACTGACTGTATCTTTACTGAGGGGTAAGACTCCTCCGCAACAGGTGTCCTGAATATGAAACTAAACAATCGGATGGTGAGGGCTTTGGGGAATGAGGATTACACCTTTATTCCCATTGCTTCCAGGTTAACTCTTGCCCAGAGTGGTAGAACCTAATAGGGTCCTATCTCTGAGTCAAATGGAACTAAACGGTGTACTTATGCTAAACTGAATGGTTTAAAATAGAACCGTTTTGATATTTAACTGAATAGTTTTGACATTTAACTGTTTGTAAACAAAAATTATACCTGTACTAAACTTAATTGTTTGAAATTTAATTCTGCGAAATGATGCGAAAAAGGTTTGATACGCTGTAAAATAAAACAAACAAACAACCCATATGAAGGCAAGAGGTGTGAGACAAATTTAAAAGATGGATATGAGAACTTTTTAAACGACTACCGAAAGTATATTTAAAGTGAATAAGATGATGTAAGATAATTTTCAGAAAGTGATAAAATATCCTCGCTTGAACTTGCCTTCCAACATTACGAAAACACAGATTGGTTTCGTTTGTGGCTTCACACGATTACACATGGGTTGAGGCAAATGCAAAAATATCGAGACAACCCTCATTTTATTAGTAAAATTAATAACTGATACCCCGGGGAGAAATTTAATTATCCAGACGCTTCCGTTTCAATTTTATGCCCTGTTTTGATACAAGACAAGACAAGGCTGGTTTCAATGATGAAGGCCTGGGGATACTATTGTTACAATTCTCTAAAGTTAATGTCGTTAAAAATATCTTAACTCTGACTATAAATTTGTTTTGACACGTATGAAGAAAACAGAAATACTTAAAGAATGTTTCCATCACCTTAAATCTTTGTAGAAAATCAAACTTAAATTTAATGAAAAATCATCATCATCATGTCGTGTCGCCAGCATGGATATCCCTGACACTTTCTCGACAATCCTCCTTATCATTAATCGCTACTGGTAGGTCCTCAGTGCGACATCCCTTATCTTCACAGAGCAACTGTATATATGCTCGAGCTGGTTGTCCTGCTTTTGCTCGGCCATATGAGGGGTCCATAGGGGAACATCACTTATCAGCTCGTCTCTATTTCTACAGCAGTGTCCTGCATGTCTGGTTCGTCTAAATTTGATAGTTTTCGTTATAGGATGTAGGTGGCCGTACAAGTATATATATATATATATATTAGTTTTTATGCATATTTGATAGAATTAATGCTTATCTGCGACCACTGTTTTCATGCCGTTTTTATACGACAATCATCCGGCATCTCTACCGATTGATTGTCATATAGGATCAGTATGAAACCAATGGTCGCTGATAAGCATCAATGCTATCAAATATATATTAAAACTAATATACATTTATTTATAATTATATAATAGCTCTATCACAAATATTGAGCACTCTCGAAATTACGACGATCATTAAATAAGTTTCCAGACTTTTTCCGTATGGGCACTTTTATTGATAGTACACACATGAAACTCAAGTTCCCCTCGAAGTAATCTTCTCCGGCTGCAATGCACTTGTTGTACTGTTTCAACAACTTCTGAAAGGCCACATGGAAGTCCTCTTGTGTGAGCGTGTCAATGACCTTCGTCACAGCCTCTTTTATCTCCACAATTGTCTCATAACAACAGCCTCTGAGCTTAGAGAATAAGCAAAATTCACAGGGAGCAAGGTCTGGCCTATAGGAAGAGTGAGGAACTGTCTTGATGCCCATCCTGGTCAAATAGTCTGTGAGAAGGATGGTGTTGTGGACTGGTGCATTGTCCTGATGGAAATGCCACTGAGCCGATTTGAAGAGTGTTGGCCTCTTCCGACGGAATCTCTTCCTAAACTCCCTTAAAACCTCAACATATTAACCCTAACCCTAACCCTTTCGGCCAATCAACTCTGGTGTATTGACTTCCTTATTCCTCCCACACCTCCCATCATCCCTCACAGACTCCCTGCTTTCCTTGAATCTCTTATGCCACTCAAAGACTGATGCTTTATTCATGCAATATGCTCCAAAGGTAATCTGAAGCATCCCATACGTTTCTGTGGCATTTGTTCCAAGTTTAAAACAGAATTTTATTGCATATCTTTCTTCTAAAGTATTCCAGTTCCTGCTGTAGCTGTTAATTTGAATCTGAAATCATAAAAAATTGGTCAGTCATCTTATACGATGTATAGCAATAAGATACTGAATTTTCAAGAATCTACGATAATTTTAAATGCCCATACGAAAAATGTCTGGAAGCTTATTGAAAGCGTGTTCTACCACAAACCCATCAAGTGAGGTAGTGACAACAATGTACCCGAATCTTTAAATAAATATGGTTCAAGGTTACTAAATTTATTTCCAGAAAAAAAGGAATATAGAGGATCAGCTTTACTCGATTGTAATATATGGTTGCTAAAGAACAGCATTCCATTTAATGGATTAGATAATTAAATGATTGCATTCTTCCTCATTTATTAAACATGAGGAAATTTATTCAGAGTTTGAAGTCTTATTTGTCAAATTTGCAAGACTCTTATCCGAATCTTTAAATAAATTTAGTAACCTTAAACCAATCTAACCATATCGCACATTCATATTCAGGGACGTAAATTCCTTATTTTGAATCTAAAAGGAAAGGGGAATACTAACGTACAATAAAATATCTATAAAACAATAAACCTTCAGATATCACTAAATCTAATAAGGGTTCAGGGTTAGTCATTCTGGATTATCAGGATTATGTCAATAAAATCATGGCTATCCAATGAGACACTTCCAAATTTCTTCAACAATTCCAAGTAGTTACACATGACTCCAAGATATCAATTGTACCTGAGTTCCAAAAACTTTCGTAAAGTGGGTTCAAAGTGATCATCATCATTGTCGATTTGATCAGAGTAACTGGTTCTATTCGTCCCCATCTGTATGATTTTCCTTAAACCCTTAAAGATGGTTTTCCATTTAGACCCATATTATCTATGATTGGGTCTTCGCTGCATAAAGTCGATAAATGACTAGCTAGAATGTTACAACCATTACTGGAACTTTACAACTACTTTGATATCAAAGACTCCTTGTGTTTTTCGAGTTTTATATAAAATTACCATTCTTTATACATTTATGTACTCTTTAGATATATCCAGTTTTTTTTTCACTTGCTTCCATCTCATAGTGACTTTTGTTATTAGTGCAGTTGTTTTATTTCGTAGCCACCTCTCTTCATTCCGGAGAATATTTACATTCAATTGAGGAAATTCGTTATAATGTCTGTTGAATTTAGATTCGGTGACATTCAATACTGGCAGGCAGACGAGGTTTCTGTGGGTTCTTCTTTAAGATTGGCGCTGACGAATACTTCTCTAGATTTCCATTAAAAGGTGAAAATATCTGGTCCAAAAACCATAAATTTATTTTCGTCAATCCGATGACACATTTTGTCTTTTCAATAACAAGAAGGAAGTTGATTTATTTTTTGTTTTGTGGCATGTCACCCTTTGTAGGTTATTTAATGCCAAAGCCATCCTTCGAAAATAACAGTAATGGTACTATATAACCCATAGCTGGAAGGATAAGGGGGTTCATACCTTTCCCAAGGGTATTTGATCCAGCAATCAATCGCTTTAACCATTACACCACGTGCGCACATCCTGAATTATTCTTTACTTTCCTCAATAATGTTCATTCAGCCCTGAAGTTTACACTATAGAAAGAAAATAAGTCCTCTTTACCCTATCTAGATGGCTTAGTTTGTTGAACTTCTTGTTTCCTCACGTTGATATACGGAAAACCCACTTTTATTGATTTGAATATATCTTGGAACTCTGTCCTACTAAACAAAGAAATAATTTAATCAAGTCTCTTTCACATTGGACTTTAATGATTTGCTATTAGTCTAAGCTTCAGGAAGATATTAAATTAAATAGTGGAATTCTTGGTGACAATGATTTTTCATTAGACCTCGTGCAATCTGTGACTAAAATCAAAATCTCTAATTTTAATAAAATTAAACCAGCTTCCGTAGAAAAATGTCCTCTTTATCTACGCCTTCCCAGACTTGGTAATATTAACGATAGGTTAGTTAAGCAAATGTCAACAGCTGTGCAACGGGTTTATTTTTTTTCTGCGAACGCAACAATTGTATTTTCCACTAAACCGATCATAACATCGTCACAAAAGGACGCTCTTCCTCTTCATTATAATTGTTCTATTGATTATTTATTTCATAGTCCATGTGGATAGGATTACATAGGAATAACTGCTCAAACACTCTATGTTAAGATCAAGTAACATATATCTGCAAAAATCCGGAATTTCAACTACTTCCCAATACATGTTTTTGAATAATACATACGGATTTTAAATCACAGATCACCTCATAAAACCCACAAGTTTGTCAATCAATTTAGTGTCGACCGTTTTACTCTCCCAAGTAAGGCTCACACTTATTTCATTTTAAAATTTTAGCAACTATATTTATTACGCACAGGCAGCCTTCCCATTGTAAACTGAAGGAAGATTTGCTTGGATTTATTATACTTTCTATTTAATCCTGTTTTATTTTTCTTTCCCCACCCCAACCTTTTCTAATACACTTCTCCACACCTTATATTTTTTTAGACTCACCTTGATATCAGGTCTGACGAATGATGTGCAAAACTTTTACGAATTATTTTTCAATATAGATAAAAAAATTTGGTCTTTTTAAAGCTTTCTCTCTCTCTCTCTCTCTCTCTCTCTCTCTCTCATGCAGACATACACACACATACACACGCGTATAAATATATGTATATATATATATATATATATATATATATAGATATACAGACAGAGAGAGACAGAGAGTAAGAATGCGAGAAAAAGAGAAATAAAGCGAAGAGAGAACGAGAAAAGCGAGAGTAAGGAAGAGAGAAAGAAATAAAGAAAAGGGAAAAAAAGAAGAGCAAGAGAGAAAAAGAAAGAAGAGAGAGAGAAAGAAAGAAAGAGAGAAAGAGGACAAAGAAACACAGGCGCAAGATAAAGAAAAGGAAAGAGAAAGAGAGAAGAAAAGGGAAAAATTAGAGAGAGAGGAAAAGGAAAAAGAAAAAGACAGAGGAAAGAGAGAGAAAAAAGAGAGAGAAAGAGAGGAAACGAGAAAACAGGAAAATGAGATAGATAGAGAGAGAGAGAGAGGGAGAAGGAGAGGGGAGAGAGCATTGACCTGATCACAGAATGTGGCACTGGAAACGACAGGCATATGGACACTTCACTGATAGCAACTAATTACTCTTGTCTACTATGTATATAGCGGTGAATTAAATCTCGACTAATTGTAGCTTTCGTGCCAGCCGAACCGATTTTTATACAAATAACACACATGCTCACTAAAAGACGATCACGTATGTACACACACACACACACACATACACTCTCTCTCTATATATATATATATCACATTCACAAGCACACGCACACCCACATATATATATTTGTGTGTGAGATTGTGAGGGTGTGTGCGAGAGAAAGTTTAATTTGTGTGTATGTGTTTCGGTGTACTTCTTTTGTTTCTCTTCGTGAAATCTGTCTAACCTTTAAAACCTTTAAGCAAATCCGACTATGTTGCATAAACTATCAGCCAACAATTTCGTACTAAATCCCATAAAAACATTTCCTCTGTCGTTAACAAGAAGTGACGAAATAAACAATGAATAAGAAGCAATAGGTCGAGAGGTGAAATCGGTCTTCTGATTTCTTCCATTATCAAGACTTGATTCGGCGCCGTCTACTTCCGTTTTAGCCTTTGACAAGTTTCAACGTGTGTAAGTATATTTGAGGCCAACTTGAGGCCAGCGACAGAACTAATTTTCAAATGGTCTTTTTTTAAGTTATCAGCGTAGACATTTTGCCTCACCGGGGATCATGGGTAACCAGCATCTTTAAATTTTTTAGTCATTAAATTGTAGGTAATATAAAATAGTGCATCGTATTTTACTTGAACCAATATTGACTCTCTTTAAGTAGACATCAACACATATATATATATATATATATATATATAGTAAACGCGTTTTTTTAAAATCACAAACTGCACTCAAAAATGAAGATTGACGTCCAATGTAGTCTCTGCTCTTAATGGATCTGGCGTAAATATATATATATATATATATATATATATAAAGTCATCCACAGACAGTGTAAATATATATATATATATATAATTCTTTTAATACCCTGTCCGGTGGCAAAGGCTGCTAGGTAGCACAAGGAGTGGCAGTACCGCCATGAGCTACTGAAACTGTTTTATCTCCCCTAGTTGGCAGCTGATGAGTATCGCACGTGCTTTCACATGTTGTATAATGAAAAAAAAAAAATATATATATACCAACTTCTCTGTTCGGGCAGGATGTAGCCCAAGATCACTTTTTTTTTAACCGCTTTGAATTCAGAGTTTTCCTTCTCTTAGACTGGTTGCCCAAACAAAGCTAAAGAACCCAGTGTACCCTACTATTTATATATAGCTGGACGGAGAATAATTGGATTCATACATTAGGATAGTAGTGCAATGTAAAATGCAATCAACCTCACCAGGATTTTTACTTGTGTAGCCGTATCCATTTCCTATGATTATATCCATTGCACCATATATTTATCATACAAGGTGCGAAAAACTCGTGCGCGACCCAGTCCTCATCAGCTGGTAACCAGGAGTGATACCATAGTATCGGTACATTTTATATAGCATTTCCTGTAGTTGAAAAATGTTCACACGAATTAACTCCAACGCAACAAATAAGTCGATGCTTGTTTGAAGACCGCTCCTTGAAAATAATTCTGAAAAAAATCCGTCTAAACAAGCTAGCCGGTCAAGTCACGACTAAGTTCAAACACACTCCTTCCAAATATAAGTAAAACACCCATTAAAGCACGCATTTCTGTCACAAGAGAAAGACGGATATATATATATATATATATGATTAGAGGAAATCCAAGGAGAGGAGTATCCAATTTCATAGCTTAATGCCAACGGCTATCGACGTATAATGTCAGGTTAAGAATACAACAAAAATCAACGTGCAGAGCCAAAATAATTTTTATATAAAAATGAAAAGAAAAAATTCTCTTCTCTTAGTGACCATCATCAGTTGTTAAATAAAATAACTTTTTCATTCAACATCTGATGATGGTCATCATAGAAATAAATCTATAATGACACCAAAGAAGTGAATTTATATATATATAAATTTGTTAGCCAATTGTCCGGGAGACCGAAGTTCAATCTCAGGTCGTGTTATACCAAAGACTCAAAAAATAGTACTTGATGACGCCTTATTTAACACTCAGCATTATAAAGTAAGGATCAAGGGTAAAGTGGCGCAATCCAGGGAATGGAATAACAATCCCCCTTACACCTCGGTGTAGTAGCTATTAAAAAGGGAACCTTCAAGTCACCATTATCGCCAGGGGGATACAAAAGCCCGTCCAATCACAGAAAGTTGAGGGAATAGTCCCTGCTGGCCCAAGGGTCAACCAGTAGCGAGGAAGAATACAACTAAAACTAAGATTTGTTCAACCAGCATTGAGTTGGGCAATAATCTAATACATAAACAGTTATTTATTAAGAAGTGGTTCTTTAAGTTGATTCTATGTGCGCAGTAAACAGTTTATATTTTAATTTTTTTGATTTGTTCGGATTTATTCTTTTTCCGATAAGTTATCTTGTTTATATATATATATATATATATACAAATAGTTCTCCACGAACAGATCTGTTTCGTTCTATCAGAACTCATCAGTGTGGCTAGACAGTAGCTTCCCGTAGCTGGGATCGAAACCCGGTTGACTCAAACGCCAAGCCAAAGCCTCTAACCATTCAGCCACGAGGAGCCATTTGCTGCGAAGTAAATTTTAAACGGTTATGAATCACAATTACTATTGTTTACATACATCTGTTCAACGGCTGCCGAGACTTTAATTCATATACGAAGAGGCTTGCAATATATATATATATATATATATATATATATATATATATATATATATATATATGTATGTATGTATGTATATAAAAGCAATATATATATATATATGTATATATATATATATATATATATATATATGTATATATATAAAAGCATATGCAAAAAACATGCCCATAAGTAGTATAAGATTACGCAAGATTGGGTATTGAAATTGTTCCATTGGGAATTGTGCAAGAGAATTAAATCATTTCAAGAAAAAAAAAAAGATATTCAAAGATTTTGAGATACAAATGGAGGATTCAATCCAGGTCAGAAAGCAAGACATATCGTTAATTAAAAGAAGAAAAAAGGATTTACCGTCTAGTGGATTTTGCCGTTCAGGCTGTTCACTAACTGCGTATGAAATAAAAAGAAAAGATCAACAAAAAATGTGTAATATGATAGTGACGGTGGTACCAATTGTTGTTAGTGCACTTGGAATACCCCTTAAAGGTTTGGAAAAAAAAGAGACTGGAAGAATTGAAAATCAGAGGAGGAATGGATATTATTCAGGAAACAGCATAGTTTATATCGACTCAAATACTAAGAAGAGTCCTGGAGGTCGGAGGAGACTTACTGTCACTCAGATTCTAATTAAAGACAACTAGGTAACACTAGGGTAAAAAAAAAATCACAAGGATTAAAATAAGAAAAACAAATGTACGGAGATTTCAAACTAAAATTTTAAAAAAATTGCACGCGAGAAAATCTGGATATGGCTACGAAATGGAAACCCCAAAAGAGAAACTGAATATCTCCTAATAGCAGCACAAAACAGCACCATTAGACCAAAACATTATATTAACAAATGAAGAATGTGGAGAGAAAAATATTAAACGGATTCAGCAAACTTGCACAAAAGGAATACAAGAGCAGGTTTGAATGGGTGGGATAGGTCATCCGCACGGAATTGTGAAAGAAACTCCTATGGGACTTTGACATATACACGGATCACCTAATCTCGGCCAGAAGACCAGACCTTACAATAATTAACAAAAAAAAAAGAGAATTTGCAAAATTGTCGACTTTGTTGTCCCAGCTGACCACAGAATAAAAATGAAAGAATGTGAAAAGAAGGATAAGTACCTCGACCTTGCTAAAGAATTGAAAAAGCTGTTGAACCTGAAAGTGATGATTGTATCAATTGTGTTTAGTACTTTTAGCACAATAACTAAATTATTATTAAATGGCCTGGAGGACTTGGAATTTGGCGGACGGGTAAAGACTATTCAAATGACAGCATTACTGAGAACGGCCAGGATACTGAGAAGCGTCTTGGAGACTTGCTGTCACTCCAGATTCTGTGAAAGACCGTCAGCTAATACTGATGTGAAAAACTCTAAAAGAGTAATTAATAATTGAAGGTTAATTTGAATTCTGTAATATTGTTTTATTTTGATGTTTTCTTTGCTGGGTTTGGAAAAAAATATAGAATTAATTTAAATAATTTGATCTACTTGGTTAATCTCCTCAAATTCTGCAAGAAGCGACAATAATCTCAATATTTACAATAAATTACACTGGAAACCTCCTATCTCTATGATATTTACTAACCCCTCCGCTCGGGCAGGATATAACACAAGGTCAATTTTTAAGCGGAGTTTAACAGGTTTGAATTCAGAGTTTTCCTTCTTCTAGACTAGTTGCCTCACCAAAGCTAAAGAAACCAGTCTGCCCTACTATTTACCAATAGCCTCCTATCTCTATCAAATCTTTAAATTTCATCACTTTATCGGTACCATTGTAACCTACACTTCAAATTCTTCAACAAACGACAACAATCTCAACATATAAATTTACCAAAAAATTACCATAAATAGCTCAAAGTCAGAGATACATAAAAGCCTTATTTCTCCACTAATTCTTTGAATTTCAACACTGTAATCGAGACCATTCTAATTTCCGCCCTTGTTTAAGAAGAAATTTATGAGTTCACTCTGTTCCACTATTAAAGAAAAATGTTTTGCGTCTTATAGTTAGTTTATTAACAAAAGAAAAATCAAAAAATAAATAAATGAATATCCTGAAAGTGTACTAATTCCGTAATTTTTACCCCTTGCTTGGATTAGTGTTAAACATATTTTCGCTAGCAATCAGTATTATAAAAAAACTCTGTTCTCATTTCTTTCTATCTCGTTTGACGATGACCTTCGAGTTATCAGAACACTCGACTAGAAAATAAGTAGACAAGTGACGTATGAATATCGTGACTGTTCTAACAGCGGGATGTTGCCAAGAAATAATAATTTTTTGTTTCATATTTCAAATTATTTCGATCAATCATTTCTGTTTCTTTTTTTATTGCTAATCGATACGTTAAATGCCATTTTAGAACTAAAAAATACACTTAATATAATCTTTGATATTTGTATTACATTTTTAACAGGAGAGTCATTGCCTGAAAATTAAAAATCCATTACAATTTTGGTTGTTTTTCAAATAATAGTAACGTCCTTAATCCAAAATTATATGATGGAAGTTTGCACGGATACGGTGATATTTCTTTTGTCTATCTGTCTAACTGTCACTTTATATCGTGTCCATTTTAGCTAGTTAGATCAAGGCCTTGTAGTCAGTACGCTACAAAGCAGACCTGTTTTATACGCCTCTTGTATTTGGTTTCTAGTATTTGATGAGGTCAATAGAGGCACACGTGGCGTAACAGTTATATTTGTACGAAGTGGACTCAGGTGTTAGAAGGTTTGACATATTAAACGGCAGTTCAGAGAATAAAACTGTGGTTGGTATGTGAACCCGAGCCAATAAAGATTATTCGGTCAGTTTTCAGCATTTAACATTCAATCATCAGATGGGTACCTCTTACGGGCAAACTTGTAATTAAATGGCCCAGTCGGCTAGGGATGTAGAATGCGCCGACAGCATCTCGGTAATGTCTTGGATATGACACTAAACTACATCTAAGGGCAAAGCAACTGTTCTGAAGCTTTGAGGAATATGAAGAACCCCATTATTACCATTATTCTTCGGTACACTTTCACCCGGAGAGGAAGCACCAGTACAGGTCCCATCTATGGCTTAAATAGTAATATGCAATAACTTTCTCAACAATAAACCATTTGAGTGTGTGCAAACAAATTACTGATGTTAAATTAAGTTATTAGTCATTTATATCAAGTCTTGGAACGATATAACTGTGTGCAAATAACATTATCAATATTAGATTGCAATACCTGAAACCATTTTTATGTGAGCAAACAAATGAGCTCTGGCTTGTTTAAAAATGTTACTTACGAACTATTCATTCATAAATCATATATATATATATATATATATATATATATATATATATATATATATATAAATTGGAATTGTCATTATATAAAGGTTGATATGCAATAAATCACAACCAAATAACCTAGTAATTAAATCCCTTACACGGGTTCGGCATTTTATAGTCATTAGAAAAAATTACTTTCCCCGGGAAGGAATGTCAAATAATTATATATTTCAGATTTTCCAGTTAGCAGGGGCTTTCGAATACACCGACTGCATCCCTGCAGAGGGGTAAGACTCCTGAACAAGTGTCCTAGATATGACACTAAACAACCTCATGGTGAAGTTCCACTAAAGCTGGAGCTTTGGGAATTGAGGATTACCCCTTTACTGCCACTCCTCCCAGTTCCACTATGGCTCAGAGTGGGAGCACCTGATAGGGTCCTATCCATGGCTTTACTAGAATTAACTGTACAAGTATGCTAAACTGATTTGTTTGAAATTATATATTTTTACATTTAACTGTGTGTAAATAAAAATATTTTGTACTCGCTTAGTTAATTGGTATGTGTGTAGGGAGGGGGCGTCAAAAAACGGAAAGAATTTTGTGTAATGCTATCTTTCTATCTTTAAAATATGTTATCAGGAACTAACCTCTGAAGTCATAATATTCATTAGATGAACGTTACATTGGATATTGGAGTTTTGTTAAAAAGTGCTGATAAAAATGCCTGTAAATGGTAAAATCATGTGCCTCGTCATTTCTGAACTGTCATTCCTCATTATCATCAAGGTGTTTCGACAGCACAGATCCCCTTTTATGGCCGTACAACTAGTACATATATATATATATATATATATATATATATATATATATATATATATGTATATATATATATATATATATATATATATATATATATATATAAATGAATAGGTCAACTAAGAGATTTGTATTTTTCAAAGAATTATTTATTTATTTATTACATATATGTATGTTTCCAGCTTGTTGCTTTCGTCAGAGAACATATGTGACACAAGGCCATGTAAATAGGGCACCCAATGAGACTGGATTCTTCTAACATACCAGCACAAGTGATTTCCAATCTCGTTTGGGGTCCCATTTACATGGCCCTGTGCCACATATGTTCTCTGACGAAATGAACAAGGAGGAAACATTCGCATATGTATGAACAAAATAAATAATTCTTTTAAAGAATACAAATCTCTAAGTAGATCTATTGATTTTAAATATACACGTTTTCTCTATTTGGACGAAAAACCTTTTTACACACACACACACACACACACACACACACACACACACGCACACACATATATATATATATATATATACATATATATATATATATATATATATATATATACTGAAGTTACGCTGAAAATTTGGAGTTCTTAGAATTTCCCCATTATCCATCCTTCCTGGGATGTCTTCACGACTGTATCTATTGCGTCCATAAGCAAACATTGCCTTAGTGTTCCTTCCTACTCTCCACCAGTGCCCCGCAGGACTTGCTCGTTTTATTCGGATGGTTTGTTAGATCGGAGGTAATTGGCGGTATAGTCGCTGATTTTTGGGCTGTTGCTTCCAGGATTTGTACAAAAAAGCTCGTTGTATGCTAGCTTTTTCTCCTTTCATTTGGTACATCCAAACGGTTTGGTTTGATTTTATTTTATTGAACATCAACCAATGGAGGTCATTAATGCCAGAACCATTTTATACATATAAACAGTTGTATTTCAGACAATTTACTTTAGTATAAGTATAGTTTTTTTTTATTTAAACACAGTAAAATGTCAAAACAGTTCTATTTGAAACTCTTCAGTTTGGCATGAGTACACAGTCTCAGTGTTAAAAAACGGTTCTATTTCAAACATTTCAGTTGGGTAACCAAATAAACTCTATTTCAAACGATTCATGTTTTAGTTCTATTTGACCCATAGATAGGACCCTATCAGGTGTTACCACTCCGGGCTAGAATGGACCTGTGAACGATGGCAATAACAGAGTAATTCATATTCACCAAAGCTCCAGCATTACTGGAACCTCACCATCGGATTGTTTACTGTCATATCCAGGAGACTCGTTGGATAATTCTTACCCCACTGCTGATAAGCAGTCGGTGTATTCTATAGCCAAGGCCGACTGGGCAATATATCCCTTAGGTTGTATTGACATACATACATACACACATGCATACATTCATACATAAATGACGACATACATACATACATTCATACATAAATGACGACACACATACATACATTCATACATAAATGACGACACACATACATACATTCATACATAAATGACGACATACATACATTCATACATAAATGATGACACACATACATACATTCATACATAAATGACGACACACATACATACATTCATACATAAATGAGGACACAAATACATACATTAATACATAAATGAGGACACACATACCTACATTCATACATAAATGACGACACACATACATACATTCATACATAAATGACGACACACATACCAACATTCATGCATAAATGACGACACACATACATACATTCATACATAAATGATCACATACATACCTACATTCATATATAAATGACGACACACATACATACATTCATTCATAAATGACGACGCACATACATACATTCATACATAAATGACGACACACATACCTACATTCATACATAAATGATGACACACATACATACATTCATGCATAAATGACGACACACATACATACATTCATACATAAATGACGACACACATACCTACATTCATACATAAATGACGACACACATACATACAGTAATACATAAATGACGACACATACCTACATTCAGACATAAATGACGACACACATACATACATTCATACATAAATGACGACACACATACCAACATTCATACATAAATGACGACACAATGATATACCATTAAAAGAACTTGCCCAAGACAATAATAGTTTACATAGACAGGCACACGCACTTCCTGGCTGATAAATGCTTATACATTCTCACCCATAAACATAAACACATTTAAATATATTTAAATAAAGATATATCTAACAGTTTAATGTACACATATACTACTAAATTTACCAACCCCTCCGCTCGGGCAGGATGTGACACAAGGTCAATTTTTAAGCGAAGTTTAACAGGTTTGAATTCAGTGTTTTCCTTCTCCTAAACGAGTTGCCTCACCAAGGCTGAAGAATATAGTCTACCCTACTATTTACCCATAGCTGGAGGGATAATAATTGGAATCCTATCTTTCCCAATGGTATTAGTGCTATGTGAAATGCTATCAGTCTTGTCCAGGATTTGAACTCGTGTCGCCGTGTCCATTTACTATGACGATAACCATTACACCACGGGCACCTACAGATTGATTCTGATTGATTAATAGAGAAGTTTTCCTAGCGTAATTGTTAAAATGCTGGACTGTCGCCTCACAGTAAGCGAGTTCGAACTCCTTTCAAGCTATTACATTGACTCATGTCCACAGGAAAAATTATGAATTCCCCTCGACTATATGTCAAATATGTCAAATAATACCTCTTCTGTTTTTCAACAAAGATTCTTTAGTTTTCAGCAACCAAACCTATTGATTGTACAATTATTAAACATTGTCATTGAATGATTAAATAGAAAGAAATTAAAACTGAAATTCCTTTAATATTTATTGAGAAAATATAGAACTTTTTCAGTAAACCAATTAAGGGAAGAGGCTTACATTTTAAGGCACTGAGGAAATTCTTCTCGCTAATTACGAATGATCATATAGGATTAGCTATAGAATGATTAATTAATTAATTAATCTTTTTTTGTGAAATTATTATTTGTCCAAAAGATATATACAATTCGAATATTTATATATATAATAAAATTAAACGGATAAATGAAATTAACCAAACTACTGAAAATATATATTTGCAATTAGCCATGATAAACATTATCTTTGGTAAACATCAACTGCTACCACTGCTAGGTTAAAATTCTACATTAGTTTGCACTGAAATCGTTTTAAGGAGTGAAGTTTAACTAATTTTCCTTCTGGTTAGAAATATTTGTATTTCAACAGACATTTGATAAATAATTAATTTGCCAGGTAAGCTCATGAAAATTCCGCAGCTTAATTAAAAATAACCAGCTAAGATTGAAGATATGACGTATTTTAATGCTTTCTTTAGAAGTTACACATATACCCAAATGATATGGTCTCCTGTCAGCATTTTGAATCGGTTTCATTCCTTTTGTTCTGCGATTTCTCCTTTCTTTCATTTAATAATGAGTATATATATATATATATATATATATATATATATATATACATATATATATATATATATATAGTATTTAAGCAGCAGTTTCGAACCCATGAGTCAGATATACCAATCCATAGATAAATAATCTGGTCATTCAAGCGGAAAATAACAATAATCATAAAATATTGTTTATATTCTAAATGTTGGTTCATAAATGACACACCGTCTTCAATAAAAGATAAATAATAAATTAAAGCTAGACGAAGAATATATAAGGCTGGCTACTCCTGCTCTGAGCTTTGGGGTATCACCATTTTTCAAAGATCTATATTTCAAACTTTGATATATTAACACTTTTTCTGAACATTTTATGTAATAGATACCATCCATCATGTTCTCTTGTTAAAAGCTCTGGGTGGCTTTTATTTCGATCCAAAAATCAGTTGATAAAATTCGGAATGAAATTCAGTCGCTGACTGAAGATGATTACAAGGTCAATGTTCTAAATAACCTGAGAAGGAAAATCTAGGTAAATTTCACTATAAAAGTTGCTACCATAATATCGGCGCCGATGAACCCTTCGTAGAAAAATCGGTAAGGCCGTCTCGCGGAAAGCCAGATTTTAAGTATGAGGAACGTGAATCTAAATCTTTTTGGGGTATTAGTCTTCATTTCCAGTATAGCCCGCTTATTGATAGTCAAGGTATAACTGCTCAGGATATGAAAGCCGAACACCCGACCAAAATACATACAAACAAAAATTGTAACATATTGACCCTCGACCGAACCCTCAATCAAGAGATGCACCTGTGTAAATAAGCAGAAGAACAGATAACCAGGTGCCCAAGGCGGCTCGAGTCAGCTGGAGACAAAATGCCGGAGTGAGAATCAGCTTACAGACTGAGGGCTTTAGGCCCTCAGTGACCCGCGGTTGAGCAACCCAACCAAGATGAGAAAGAAGGACTGCTTGGTCAATATATAGCAGTCGGTCCCCGTCTCCAGCTCATCTCTCGTAAACAACCAACATCAACCTTTTCGAGAATAAAGAGTGACTGATATATTTTTATAAAGAAGTGTGTTCGTTCGTTCATTGAAGTTCATCATTATTGTTGATTATTTTCCGCATGTATTTATATATGCATGTGGCTATACAACATTATTCATATTTGGTGCCTTAAGGCCAGTACATACCCTCATGGCATGATTTCGAACCTGAATTGAACTAGAGGATCAAAGAAACGGCCGAAGAGAGAATCGGAAACAGAATGCAACACTTCGAGGACGAACGAGACGCGAAAAGAAAGAAGGAAAAATGGAGAGATAGAGCAAAAGAACAATGAAAAATGCAACAGACTGGGAGAAAGAAGAAAACCAGATCAGACCAACAACGAAAGGCAGAAAAGATGAAAAAAAAAAAAGAAAAAAAGAGAAACACTCCAAGACTGTAAGTAAATTGTTCATTCGAATATTGTTCTCTCTGTCGATTCATTTTATGGTTTTGTGCAGAAAGATACAATAAAATAACCAAGAATACCATCGCTGATTTCTATGTTTAATTGCATTTTAAACTTCCTTGGTTAATTAATAATATGAACATCAGTGATACGATTGAAATCATAGCAGTAGAGATAAAGAGGTTTCATGCCTTTTCCATGATTACTGATCCAAAAAGGAACGTTGTAGTACGAACGCGATTATTACTAGATCGATGTCAATCACTTTAGCCATTACACAAAGAATAACATGATCAAATTGACATTTAATCTACTATTAGTGTCAAGCTGTTTGTTTGGATTAATCGGTTGATTTATTGATATTAACAATATGTTAAACTGTTTAGGGTTATTTTATACCTAGAGGTGAGGGAATCTCGTTCATTATACATTTACACTAGCATCGCTTGCGTAGTTGCTTACTTAAGAGTTCGCTGCAACGTTAAACAATATTAAGTGTCCTTATTTATCAAAAACTATTTGCACAGCGATGAATAGTATCAAGATTCCCATTAATACCATTTTAAAATAGCATATCAAGCCTTGATGTTTACTGAAGGCAAAATCTTATATATATATATATATATATATATATATATATATATATATATATATATATAGTAAGTAAGGTTGGCAACTGTAGTCGAGGACGACTCAAAGGTTTCCTCTTTAATAGCTACTACACCGAGGTGTAAGGGGGTCGCTATTCCTTTCCCTGGATTGCACCACTTCACCCTAAATACGTACCTCATAATGCTAAGTGTTAAGCAAGGAGGTATTAAGTACCATTTTAAAAGTCTTTGGTATGACTCGATATATATATATATATATATATATATATATATATATATATATATATATATATCAAGATTTTCATGTTATTGTAGGTAACCTTATTTTTGAATGAATTAAAGTTCATTTCTTTGTATACAGTTAAATAGTTTTAAGTATTGCTATATGAAATTAATAGTTTTATTTATACAAAATTAAATGGTTTTGAGTATTGCTGTTTAACATTAGTATTACCATGTATCAAGTATTTCTAATTAATTTAATTATAATATTTGTTTGATGCTATACGTTTGTTTTAAATATGGTAAATGATGAAATACTTCTATTTGATACAAAGACGGGTCTCTAATAGGTTCTATCACAGTGAATATTGGGGGTGTCCTCGTGGTGTAATGGTTAAAGCGATGAACTGCGGAATCGTAGTACGCGAGTTCGTACTCCAGTCGCGCTATTACGTTCACTTTCGGGCAAATACCCTTGGGAAAGGTATGAACCCCCTTATTCTCCCTCCAGCTATGGATAAATAGTAGGACGGACTAGGTTCTTCAGCCTTGGTGAGGCAACTAGTCTAGGAGAAGGAAAACTCTGAATTCAAACCTGCTAAACTCCGCTTAAAAATTGACCTTGTGTCATATCCTGCCCGAGCGGAGGGGTTGGTAAATAGTATCACACTATATTTCACTGGACCTGGGAGTAATGACAATGGAGGCATATTGCACGCTCCCTGAACTTTCAGAATACTAGTCTCATCGTTAAATGTTGTTGGAGGTCTTATTCCTCTGCACAAAGCGTTATTATTTAAAGCTTTGCTAAGAAGCCTTTTTGGTATTTTGAAATATAGTTAAAAGACATTGAACACTGAAGAGAGACAGCTTCAGTAATGCACAAACCACGTAGCCATTTGGCCCATAAAACAATGTTTGATCAAGACACGCATTCATTTCAAACTTTTTATTCTAAAGGATCTATGCATCATCGTCTCTTGTGTCATTTTTTCCCGCCATTTATGCAACCCACCTTTCATTCCAATATTCAGCAGCTCACTGCATCATGCAGTCGGCCATTGTTTTAAATATGAATACTCTCCCGGTTTTTGCACAGCCTGGGTAGCTACGCCGGAAGAATGGCTTCAGGTTGCCGTGTATGCATCGGGCAAGGAAGCAAGCAGGGAGAAGCTCGATTCTAACACACACACACACACACACACTTATATATATATATATATATATATATATATATATATATGTGTGTGTGTGTGTGTGTGTAAATGTATAATTAAAATTGATATAGTCACTGCCAGGTAAAATCTAATAAGAAATAAAATCAACTCACTACTCCGAGTTTCACATTCTCGATCGTTAGCTGAGCTACTTTGAACCGATATATATATATATATATATATATATATATATATATATATATATATATATATATTTTCTTATAGTACTAGCTCATCTGATCTGAGCATCAACAACGTGACCCGAGAGTAGTGAGTTTTATCCTGTTTTATTATTATATATATATATGTGTGTGTTTGTGTGTGTGTGTGTGTGTGTGTGTGTAATAGCCTGTGTCTGTCTATGTCAGTGTCTGAGTGTGTGCGTGCACACGTGTGTTTGTCTGTCTGTGTGTGGGGGGTGTCAGGAAGACATTTGTGGTGTAATGGCTATTGTCGTAAAAAACTGAGACAGTGATTCGAGTTCAAAACCTGGACGAGGTTGTTTTTATTGACATAATGCTAATACTTTTAGGATTGGTATGAATCCAACAATTCTCGCTTTCTCAATTTGTGGGTAAAAAGTTGTACATACTGGGCATTTAAACGATGATATAGCAACCCTTCTGGGAGAAGGAGAACTTTGAATTCAGTCCTGTCAATCTCCGCTTCAAATAGACTTTGGGTCACATCGTATTCAATCAAAGGAGTTTAGTATATATATATATATATATACGTGTGTGTGTGTGTATGTGTGTGCGTGCACGAGCGTGCGTAATGAGAAAGAGAGAGGAGGAGACTGATAAACAAACAAAGAAAAAAAGAAAAAAAGAAGGAAAGATAAATAGATGGATGGATATATATATAGATATTTGTGTACGTGTCTATGCATTTTCATCCACATTTAACAAAAGTGTATTGAAATATTATGACAATTCTATGTATATATATATATATATATATATATATATATATATATAAGCATCTTCAGTTAAAGACCACGGATTGTTTTCTTTTCAATTTTAGCAAGTCAAGACATCCAAGTCTACTTCTTTTTTTTCTTATGTCTACGTCAAAGGTTATTGCCCCACAATCTTACGATGAAATTAATAAATCCAAACAAACACTCGAAAAGAAATACGTACTAAAGTTTTTATCAATGAACTCAACATTAACAAAAAAAAAATTCTAAAATTATGGCTGACTCCAGTAACAACAACAAATTTATTACATCACAATACAAGAAGCAACCTATCATAATTTCACTGTACCTAATCACTATAGTGAATACCCCACAAAATATGAAATAGGAAATAGCCCTGTTAAACATTTAATCCATAGAGATAATCACCTATTCTGTTCTATGGTATTATTTTACTAATAAAAAAAAACATAAATCAAACCCAAGCAAATAACAACTCTTTTAATATAAATATAACTCCATAACATCAATAAAAATATCAACAACAACAACAACAACAATAATAATCAACATTATTATTTCGCGCCATCAGCACTGATCTACCTGACCCTCTCTCGTCAACCGTCTCTATCGTCAATCACTCCAGGGAAGTCTTCAAGGCTACAACCTGTATCGGTGCAGAGCTGTTGTATATAAGTTCCAGCTGGTCGTCCTGCCTTTGCTTTGTCCATGTTAAGGGGTCCACAGGAGCACATCATTTATTAGCTTTTTTCTATTCTCCAGCATTTTCCTGCATATCTGGTTGATCTCAATTGGATATTTTTCGTGATAGGTGGTAAGTGGCCGTTCAGCTGCGGCTTTGTAAAGTAGGACTTGTTCAGTATTGCTCGCAGCATTCTTGTGTAGTTGCCGTCTATCTCTTTTTCCATCCGTTTAGTTAGCGTCCATGTAGTGCATCCATACAGCAGTATCGACACGGCCGCTGCTTGGAAAAAACTGCGTCTCATTTTATCGGTCAGGTCTAACTTCAATATGACCGATAGACTATCATTAGCTGTCAATGCCTTTGCTATTCGCGTGTACAATACTACTACTACTACTACTAATAATAATAATAAGATAAGACACAACTAAACAGTAAATGTAGACTATGCGGTGACAGAGACGAAACGATTAATCACATAATAACCGAATGAAGCAAATAAGCACAGAAGGAGTAGAAGGCGAGACACGACTGAGTAGGCAAGGTGATCCACTGGAAAATGTGCAGGAAATTTCAATTCAACCATACAAACAAATGGTATATGCACAACCAAACACCTGACCTAGAAAATGACTCGCATAAACTCCGATGGGACTTTAGCATACAAACCGATCACCTAATCCCGGCCAGAAGACCAGACCTTATATTAAACAATAAAAAAAAGAGAATCTGTAAAATTGTCGACTTTGCTGTCCCGGCGGACCACAGAATAAATCTGAAGGAAAGTTAAAAGAAGGATAAGTACCTCGACCTTGCTAGAGAATTGAAAAAGCTGTGGAACATGAAAGTAACGATTGTGCCAATTGTGATTAGTGTGGTAGGCACAATAACTAAAGGATTATTAAAAGGCCTGGAAGACTTGGAAGTTGGCGGACGGGTAGAGACTATCCAAACGACAGCACTGCTAAGAACGGCCAGAATCCTGAGACGAGTCTTGGAGACTTTAGGAAACTTGCTGTCACTCAAACTCCAGTGAAAGACCATCCGCTGACACTGATGTGAAAAACTCTAAAGGAGTATAATGATAATAGAATTAACTAATTTTACAAGAACCAAATGAATAAATACTACAAATTAAATAGGCAGGTATTAATCAACATTATACACAGACACATTAAACCTGTCGAACATTAAAAGCAAATAAAACTCATTATCTATAACACTGAATTTAAAACGTCAAACCTCATAGTTAAAAATTATAATAACTTCCCACCCTCAAACTTTCCTTAATCAAACTAATGTTTAATTTGTTTATTTTAATTATCTCTCTCGGAAAGTTACATAACAGCTAGAATCTACAGAGGCAATAGAACAACCTCACTCTCTCGTTGCCTTACGTACCAACTGACTGACATAAGTGTCCTAAAACAAAATCTGAGGACAAAGCATGAGAAAGACTAACAAAATCAAATCTAAGAGAGAACCTAATCAACAATACAAAAAAAAAATATATAAAAATAACAATAAAAACTACTTATAAATCTGCGAAGCAATAACCATGAAATTAAAAAAAATGCTATAAATAAAATAGCATTCAATACAGGTATTAACTTAATAAACATAATCAAGAACTAATCCTACTACCCATCCTAACAGAATAAGCGAACTGCATATTAAAAAAAAAAAAAAAACAACACTCCTAATAAATATTAATAAAACTCACAGCAAGAAACTTAATTAACCTCCGAGGACTACCAGCGAAATGATCGAAAGTCCTTTGGCTCGGACGGGATACTTCCTTCACCAGACATAAGCAAAATAACAAGAAGATTTGAACGTCTTCCCTTGTAAATCTTGAAAAGAAAACAATCTGCAGTTTTTAACCGAATATATTAGATAATTTGCTGCCTAATGTACACAATATATATATATATATATATATATATATATATATATATATATATATGCATATATACAATGATACTGCAGATATCTCCTAGACATATCTCTTCATTTCGTATGTTCTGTAATATATTCACCAACTATTGCTATGGCGATTATGGCTGATAATCTAGTGGATGAGGAGGGGAATAAAAACTCAATTCAGCACAAAGGTTGCACTGGTTTTCTTTATCCCCCCGTTCACGTTTTCAGGCCAACAACAATGTGCGGTGGATATTTTTTGTTCTTGTAGCAACTAGCTATTCTCAGAACTTTAGATGGTTAACTTGCTTTCAGTCCACGCTAGAGATCGACTCCTTCCCGGCTCCAACCCCCCCCCACCAACAAAGAGAGAATCAATAATTCTTGTGTATCTTATTTGGGTTCACCGAACACTGAACCCAAAGTCCCGAGTTTCTTGGGTGAAATGACTCGATCAGACCCCGTGATTCGTGTCTGATGATTTCGGCAAATTTTCATTAATTACTATTTTCATTAAAGGCAGCAATAACTTATGAAACCTAGCCTAAAGGACGAGATCGTGAAATTTGCTGAATCCTTTGACTTGCAGCTTCTGTTATTTTAAAATAAGTTCTATGTGTTACCGCTGTCTACAACAACTGTTTTTAGGTATGAAAAGAAGTTAATTATTTAAATATATTAAAAATATTTATCTCATTTTTAGAACGGTCTGACGGGCACGTATTAAGCAATTTTGATTAACGCAATAAACTTGGCCTCGATGCAATTTGGTAACAAGACAGAATGGACCTCATTGTACATGCATGAACAGATACTCCTCTATAGGTAACTCAGTCTGCTACAAGATGTAAATTAGTAAAATCGTTCACCGTGTGAGAACGACATTCAAATTGAGTGAGATAAATCTCTTGCATTTAATTTAAAAAGATATTTTTTTCATTTCTTAAATCGATGTCTATTAACACCCTTACTGTCTAAATGTGGTTCCTTGTTAGTTTTTTTGTCATCATCGTTAAACTTTGTCAACTCGTAGAGGAGATTTAAGGCAACCGCAGTGACTTTGGTGATGAGAGTTCCAGATATTTGTCGCTGCCTCCCACCAGACACGACTTGGCACAAGGTCAAAAGCCCGAAGGCCAATTAAAGTGGGGATAAAGGGGAGGGGAGGTCGGGAACGAGCCGAGACTCGAACCCTGCTTGTCTGTGCTGCTCATCGGCTCACTTAGTGCAATGTGAGCCTGATGAGGCAAGCAGTTTCACGAACCCAAATGTGGGTCCGGGCACGTATGCCAGTTTGCGGCTTAAATTAGACGCATGGTCTAGTGCCGTCCAAGGGGGACAAAGGAGACAAAAATGCAGCTCGCCCACCCGAAGGTCGCCTAGTCGAAACTAGGTGCCTAATGAAAGGCCCCAAGTCTGCCACTGTTCCTTTTCCAGGGCCACGCTCCGGACCGAAGTCCAGAGCAGGCCCCGGGGCGCTCGCCAGGAGCGCGCCCTGGTGATGAGAGTTCCACCCAAGGAAAAACAGATTGTTTCGAGTATTTGTCGCTGCCTCCCACCAGACACGACTTGGCACAAGGTCAAAAGCCCGAAGGCCAATTAAAATGGGGATAAAGGGGAGGGGAAGGTCGGGAACGAGCTGAGACTCGAACCCTGCTTGTCTGTGCTGCTGATCGGCTCACTTAGTGCAATGTGAGCCTGATGAGGCAAGCAGTTTCACGAACCCAAATGTGGGTCCGGGCACGTATGCCAGTTTGCGGCTTAAACTAGACGCATGGTCTAGTGCCGTGCATGGGGGACAAAGGAGACAAATATGCAGCTCGCCCACCCGAAGGTAGCCTAGTCGAAACTAGGTGCCTAATTAAAGGCCCCAAGTCTGTCATTGTTCCTTTTCCAGGGCCACGCTCCGGACCGAAGTCCAGAACAGGCCCCGGGGCACTCGCCAGGAGCGCGCCCTGGTGATGAGAGTTCCACCCAACGAAAAACAGATTGTTTCATTTATTTTGAAAATAAAATCCATATATGGTGTTGCAAAAGGAATTATTATAAAGGAATAACCATTTACATACGGAGCTTATTTTTTCGTTGATAATAAATGACACGATTATATATATATATATATATATATATATATATATATATATATATATATGCGTGTGTGTGTGTGTGTGTGTGCGTGTGTGTGTGTGTGTGTGTGCGTGTTTTAGTATGCTCGTCGTGTGATTGACATGGCGTAGATATTTGATACAATCACCCGAGTTCAAATCTTTGACAAAGCTGTTTGCATTTCAAATAGCGCGCATCTTTTTGGAAAAGGTATGAACCTAACACATCTTAATCCAGATATGAGTAAAAAATAGGGTAGGCAGAGCTCTTTAACATTTGTATTGCTGGGTATATATATATATATATATATATATATATATATATATATAACCAGGTTGAAAGTAACTCATAACTCGATTGAATTCGTGAAGCTCTGTGTTGCAAGTTGTTTTTACAAGTTAAGATATTTCTTCATTGTAATATTGTGATATTTGCTCTGAACTTCCAACTTTTGTGCATTGAACTCTATGAGAATTTTACTGATTTTACTACCGTTATAGATCTCATTTAACGTTTTAGATTTTATGTATCGTTAAAGTGAACAAAGATACGCCCAAACCGAATCTCAATTTTTAAATCAATTCAGTTCATTGCGAGTAGGTCTGATATGTTAGATAGATGCAATTTTCATCCTTTTGTAAAATAAACTGCACCATTTCAGGTTGTTTAATTTATTTGTTTTTACGACATAACCCTTCTATTATTCACTGCCAATTCATTTATATATATATATATATATATATATATATAGTATTTTCGATTCAGTTAAACTGGAGTTGGGAGTAATTCCATCAGCTCAAAACAAAAAAAAAAACATTCAACAGTGAACATTTAAATTTTCCTGGTGAAGAGCTCAATGTAACTGACATTACCGAGCAATAATTTCTTTAAGAAAAAACAAAAACCGGTCACATTACGATTATAAATTTATTTCCATCCTGTTATGGGTTTTTGATATAAATCAAAAATACCAACAAAAAAAATTCACATTTCTTTCCTGAATTTTTTTATCCATAAGATTTGAAGAATTCCTGTTAATCTTTTTGATGTCTTTGATTTATATCAAAAACCCATAACAGGATGGAAATAAACTCATAATCCTAATGTGACTGGTTTTTGGTTTTTCTTAAAGAAATATATATATATATATATGTTTTGACATACATAAATTAATATGTCATATAAATATAAATATAAATATACGATTTGTGGGTAAATAGTTTGTAGCTAATATTTTAAACTAGACAGAGCACATTTGTTTGCAAACAGTGAAATGGTTTCAAGTATTGTTATTCAACTCTGATAATTCTATTCAAGATAACTCATTTGTTTTCTCGAAGTTTTTTCAAGTTTTGATCTCACACTTTTTTTGTCTACACACAGTTAAATGATTTTATGCATTGCTATTAAACACTAATAATTCTATTAAACACTTTTCGTTTATTTGCTCCCAGTCACATGGTTTAAAGTGTTGTATTTTGACCTTCGACCCGGCCCAAAATGCCATTCAAGGTGATGCACCGGAAGGAAGTGACACATTCCAATGGCAGTTAGAGTTGGAGAGGGAGTTAGACGAGGTGTGGTAGGGAAAGCCACACCCGGCCGAAAGGGGCCTTCGGGAACCCCGATGGAGTTTGGGGACCAGAGAAGTTGCTGATAAGATGCAGTAAAGAAAGCCATCGCCCTGCAGAGTGGGCCTCTGGGCCTCCGGTTGGGCATCTGGAGAACGAGAAAGACACAACGTTGACGGCCATAAGAGTGGGGGTAAAAATATTGCAGTTATGTTCGATCTCCAACTCCCTCTCACAGTAAAACCCCACACAACCTTTTCGAAACCTTACAAATAAAGTGAGAGGTATATTTTTATAAAGAAGTCTTCCTGCCTTCGTCTGTTTATTATTGTGTCGCTATGATGCTGTAGATGACGATATAACATAAGCATTGCTATTGTTACTACAATAATTCACTTTTTTTCTCACAGTAAAATATTTCTAAGTATTTCTATCTAACACGAATAATTTTACTAAATACTAATCATTTGTTTGCACATAGTTAAATGGTTTCAACTGATACTGACAATTAAGTATCAGGAATTTGTTTGCAAACTTCTATTTGACTCGTAGATGGAACCCTAAAAGGTACTACTTTTACGATAACGAGCAGACCTGGAAGTAAGGCAAGAAAGAGGTACACCACATTATCCAAAAATCCACATCTGAAACCTCACCAACAGATGCAATATACCGTCAGACCCAGGACTCTAATTATATTTGATCCATACATGTGACCCAAACAGGTAGTACCATTTCGTGGCAAAGTGAACCTGGAGCTAATGGCAATGTAGGCGTAGTGCACGTTCCCCAGAGGTCTAGAACTGGAGTCTCACTATCAGAGGCAGTTTATTTTCATATCAAATACACTTGATGTGAATGACTCACACCTCTGAAGAACTTCTATCAGCGTATTCTACAGTCCCAGTCGTCTAAGTTGATATATATATATATATATATATATATATATATATATATATATATATATATATATATATATATATATGTATGTATGTATGTATGTATAAAATAGTTAAAAATCTCAAGAAACAGTCATATGACTATTATGATTTTGTTTCAGCCAGCCACTCTTAAGAGCTACCAAACATCCTCTTCAGATAGTCATCGTATGTATCCTCGATATATATATATATATATATATATATATATATATATATATATATATATATTTATATATATATATATATAAATTATCGTTGATTACTATCGATTGCAAATAAAAATATTTTATTCCTACCAAAACAGAAACATCAATATTATCATTAACTGTAGTTACAACACTCACTCGATCTGTTCATGGATCGTCTAGTAAATATTCCTTTACGATAATTTAGTCCCCATTCCCCTCTTGGTACATCAAGATCAATGTTCATTTCTATTCTTGAAAAATTGTAGAAATCGTTTAGATGGATATCGCAAAAGTCTCATGGCGCATTTTCTTCTATTTCCTTTACAGTTTGGGGAGAAATAATCCGTCGACAATGACAAGATAAATCTCGGCTTTGTTAGGGTTGCTAAAGTCTACAGAGTTTATAAAAAACACGCATGATAAATATATTGTTATTAGAGCAATACAGTTCAAATGAATATATATATATATATATATATATATATATATGTGTGTGTGTGTGTGTGTGTGTGTGTGTGTGTGTATACGAGGATCATGAAACAAGTTTCCAGAATTTTTTCGTATTGACACTTATTGATAGTACACACATGAAACTACAGTCCCCTTGTATAGCGTGTCAATGACCTTCGTCACAACCTCTTTCATTTCCTCAATTGTCTTATAAAGCCAGCCTCCGAGCTTAGAGAATAACTAAAAGTCACAGGGAGCAAGGTCTGGACCAGAGGGAGGGTGAAGAACTGTCCTGATACTCATTTTGGTCAAATAGTCTGTGACAAGAATGTAGTTGTGGACTGGTGCATTGTCCTGGTGAAAATGCCACTGAGCCGATTTGAAGAGTGCTGGCCTCTTCCGACGAAATCTCCCTTAAAACCTCAACAAAGTATTCCTTATTTGACTGTCTGTCCGGTGGGAACCCAGTGTATGTAGATTATGCCAGTGCTGTCAAAAAGGGAATCATCAAAATTTTGTGGGTGGATTTGCTCTGTCTGGCCTTCTTGGGTCTGGGAGAGCCAGCATGCTTCCACTGGGAAATCTGTCCCTTGATCTCTGGGTCAGAGCAGTAGATCCAGCTTTCATCGCATGGCATTTTTTCCAAGTTTAAAATAGAATTTTATTGCATATCGTTTTTCAAAACCCAGATTGCAATTTTGAAATTCACTAACTGTGACAATCAGGGTTTAGTAGGGTGTATTCCAATTTTTGCTGTAGCTGTTCATTTGAACCTGAAATCATAAAAATTAGCTAGTCATCTCATAAGATGTATAGCAATAAGATACTGAATTTTCAAGCATCTACGACAATTTTAAATGCCTGTACAAAAAAGTCTGGATACTTTTTGAATGCACCACGTATATATATATATATATATATATATATATATATAAAGCAATTCCAACGTTAAACTGCAAATGAATAACACGCTTAGTGAGAACCTTTTTTGTGATAAAGGTATTTTTGATCATGAAAATTATCTATATAAAATAAGTAAAGTTGGCGACCTTAATCGAGGATGACCCGAAGGCTCCCTTTTCAATAGCTACAACACCGAGGTGTAGGGAAGGGCGCTATTCCATTCCCTGGATTGCTCTGCTTTACCTATAGTGCTGAGTACTAAGCAAGGTGGCATCAGCTAACATTTTTTGAGTCTTTGGTATGACTCAACCTCAGATTGAACCACAATCCCCAGGGCTATTGGCGAACACTTTACTTCATAGGCCAATGGCCTGTACTATAAAAACGAATCAATATCCACATGAACAGATATTAACTCTGAAATGCAAATTTGAATAATTCACTCCTTGCAAAATGGAAACTGCTGTATCATCATAAGGGTATCTTATTCATGAAATACAATTAAAATGCTTTGAACGCCTTGGGTTGTGTAATGGTTAACAAGCTTTACTACCAAACCTTCACGAGTAAGTTCTAGTCTCGTTGGATGCCTTATTCATCTGGTCTTGTGCCATATCTAAGCAAAAGGCTTAATAACTGACAACAGTAAAAGTGCTTTGAACGCCTCAGGTGTTTAACAGTAAGCCAGCACAACTGGCAAACTTTCACGAATGAATTCGAGTCTCACTGGGTCCCTCATTCATTCAGTCTTTTGCCACGTTTAAACAAAAAAGCTTTGTAAATTTTTGGTCACCTTGGGTTGAGTAATGGTTATCCAGTTAGACTAGCTTGTGTGTGTGCGGGTAGATAGGTGGGTGTGCGTATGCGTGTGTAAACAAGAATTGACATTAAATAACCTGCTAGGGTTGATATGCCATACAGCTTAACCAACCAATCAACCAACCAGCCTAAAAATATATTCAGCACAAATGTGAGCCTCCTCAAAATATTATCCAATTCCTTATTAGATGAGAAGTTGCTTTATTATCTGTATTTTAAATGCATTGCTCTAATAAAAGTCTTGCTATGATGTGTTATTTTTTGCTGGGTATCGGTTACAAATATACAAACAGGATAATTTTATCATTATATAGATATTGGCCTTCTCATTTCGCTCCCAAGGTAGTCTTTGTAAAGTTCAAAATCAAACCAGCAACCTCGGGCTTGATTAGCAATTTTTTTTTATTTATTTATATAATTTTATTTTATAACTTCTCTATACTTTTCCAAATATATTTTTAATCTTGAAAAACAAAAGTCATTCTTCGATCCCCCATCCCTAACAGGATTGATCAATTGGCGATCAATAATCAATACACATTTTATAAGTGCTTTCTTTCTTTCAAAACAAAAGAAAAGTAACAGAAAAAACGTAATCGCTAAAAAAGAAAAAAAAAATTAAAATATATCAAAAATCACAAATAAACTTAAAAGACCTAACTGCTTTTCCTGCCAAAAACAACAGAAATTACGTAAAAAAATGAATTTTTAAAAAAAGAATGAAAAAAAAAAAACAACAACAACAAAAAACAATAATGATAAAAAAAAAGTCTGGTTCCAAATATTAGACAATTTGAACTCTTCAATAAGTAGAGGTAAAGAGTTGCAGATGTAATAGAATGCTAACTCCATCGATTTCTGTTTGTGCTTGCTTCAGCTTTGCCAGAAGTAAAAAAAAAAATTTAAAAATCCTATCACTTGCATATCCATTCGCAAGTCAAACCTCTCGGATCAATAGGCCTAGTGTAAAAAGCTCACAAATATTTGAGTCAGAACGCGAATTATGAGATAGCATCTCACATGAGCCAACAACCATGCGTATATGGCCACACACACACACACACACACACACACACACTCTCTCTCTCTCTCTCTTTCTCTTTCTCTCTCTCTCTCTCTCTCACACACAAACTTACATAAACATCGTAGAGAGAAAGAAACAGACGCCATCTTTATTAAAACGGCTGGCAGAAAAAGCATGTATCAAAAATTTAAAAAAAACATATATATAAACGAATAAAATATGTCACTTCAACAGCAGTCCATGATTATACTGACACTTCTGTTAAGTTAGGAGGGAAGGATTCTACGTTAATAGACCTGAAGAAAAAATATTTTCACACTCAAAAGAACCAGAAGTAGGCAATAAACCGCATAAATTATTACTGATGACGACAAAACAGATAATCAAGAATTTCTTGCACATACACCTGCTCAGGTTGAACCTCTAAAGACGAACCCAGATAATACAACAAAAGGCATTGGTATCTAATTTCTACTAATAAAATGCCAAATTTCTGAAATTAGTAACCTAGTAACAATACCTCAGTAGCAATATCTCATCTTCAGAAATCAATGTCAATATACGTATGATAAGTCATTAGTTGTTATTGACAAATTTACAACAATGAGGATAAAAACGCATACATAAACGCACACACGCACACACACACATACACGCGCGCATACACGGAGATCGGTTTGGTTTGGTTTGGTTTTATGGCATATCAACGATTGTAGGTTATTTAATGCCAAATCCTTTATATATATATATATATATATATATATATATATATATATATATATATATATTTCAAATATGTGATTTGCAAACAATTTTTTTACATAAATTCTTAAACGAACTTGCGCCCAGTTTAAAAAAAAAATCTATTTACTATTAATCATTTGTTTGCACACAGTTAAATATTTGCAAGTATTGCTATTTTAAATTAACAATTCAATTAAACATCTGTAATTCGTTTACACAGTTAAATGATCAAACAATTCTATTTAAAACAATTCGGTTTAGCATGTCAACAAAGTTAAATGGTTTTAAGTATTGTTATGTGTTACCAACAATTCAATTAAACATCAGTCGTTTGTTTACTCACATTTAAATGATTAAGCAGTTCTATTTCAAGCGATTCAATTTAGCATGAGTCATTTTTTTTTGCTCAGTATGCATGTCAAACAGTTCTATTTGTCTCCTAGATAGGACTTTATCTGGTGCTACCACTCCAGGTCAGAGTGGACGTGAGAATGACGACAATGAAGTGGTAATCTGCATTCTCCAAAGCTCCAGCTTTGCTGAAGCTTCGTCAGATTCTTCATTGTTACAAACAGGAGACTAGTTAAGAGAATCTTACCCATCTGCAGAGTCACTGTATTATACAGCCCCAGCCTACAAGACCACGCATGGAGATTAACATGAAGATGAAGGTGGGACAGGTGTCAAATTTATTAAAATATTGACTGGCAGTAAAAACATGTGCCAAGAAATAAAAATATATGATGTATAATCAGCCGATGAACAATTTCGTGCCATGACCGACCCTGAATTTTAAGCCCAAGAAATATTTTTTTTGATAATATATCGCGTGTAATGAACGGCCTCTATCTTTTAGATATGTTTATCATCAAAAAATATGTATACTTTAAAATCTACAATAATACAATCAAAATTGATGCAATACTGTAAATGAACAATGTGGTCTAGACCTTGATATAGCTTACTGTGTTAACTTGGATATACCATACATACTAAAACCTTACTACTAATACACGAAAACATAGATGATATAATTACTTATGTGATCAAGCACGCTTGGAAATCATTTATTTCTTTTTCGATAAATAAAATTACAAGCCTTTATTTTCTTGACAGATAGCCTTTGTTTTTGTAGAGGGTATGTAGGAACAGTTTGAATCAAAGTTTCAGATAGAGTTGGCCTCAAGAAAAGGTTTGCTTTGATGTTGCGAAAACATATCTAATTAAATGAACTGTTTCATGTTACGGGATGAAAAATTCGTCTCAAATAGTTGTTCATTACCCGAATATTCACAGAAAGGAATAAAATATACTACTTCAACAGCAGGCCATTATAATGCTGATAAACAGGGAGTGTCATAGCTTAATGGCTGATGGGATCTACCGCGGCCTCGTAGTACGAAAGTTCAAACACCAATTATGCTAAAACGCTCACTTACGGACAAATACTCTCATGAAATAAGGTACCCGTGGTGTAATGGTTATCGTCGTTGAAAATGAACACGCTGATACGAGTTCAAATCCTGAACGAGACTGACTGCATTTCACAAAGCAGTAATACCCTTGGGAAAGGTATGAATCCAATTGTTCTCCCTCCAGCTATGGGTAAATAGTAGGGCAGACTGACTCTTCAGCCTTGGTGAAGCAACTAGACTAGGAGGAGGAACACTCTGATTTCAAACCTGTTAAACTCCACTAAAATAATTGACCTTGTGTCATATCCTGCCCGAGCGGAGGGGTTGGGTAAATATGAATATCCTCATGAAAAGCTTTTGGATCTTTTATCTCCCAAGCTATTGGCTGAATAGTAAAATGTTTGTTCTTCTACCAGATGGATTTAGCATTAAATACTCCACAAAGGTTGATATGACATTAAACAGAGAAAGGTGTGAATGACGTTAAAACAAAACAATCATATTCTGAATTTCCTTGGGTGAACTAAAACATTTTGCAATATCCTAGTAATTAAAAGATGTTTATACGCCAACTCACGTACGACTAAATAAACATTTTATTTACACACAAAAATATAGTTTTAAAACTTTCATTCAAACTATTTTAAATTCAAAATTTTCCAAAAACAGGGTGCGGAATAAATATGGAATAATTTTTAAAAGATCTTTTTTAATCTGATTAGTTCGGTTTAAAAAAAACAAAACGCGATGAATCTAAATTTTCATGATTACCTCCATTATTCAAGCTCTTTTTCATTAAAAATCAGCCCGCTTTGAGGAAGCAAGAAAAGAAACGACAAAGAATCTATGATTTGCTTAACGCCGAAACCAGGTGAATAAATTCCGAAATAGTTAGCGTTTCTCTATGGCCTACATTGAGCCCAAACCATACCCCACTTGATTACGCTTTATAAGGTGTTTTAGAAAACAAAACAAATGCAACTTCCCATCCAAATTTTGGTTTGCTTAAGATTGCTATTGATGAGGAAAGAAATAAAATGCCAGAAAAATTTATTTTGAAGGCATGCAAATCATTTCGACTGCGTGTTGATACAATAATTGAAAAAAATGATGGCCATATTGAGTAAATTTACTGTTTTGTGTCTATCTTCTTAAATTTTTGTTTGTTTTTTAAGATTAGAATTAATTCTGTTCTGAATTAGAATTATTTATTATTATATTACTATATTCCTAATTTTGCTTTCGCACCCTGTAGCACAATAGTATTTGTCTTTTCATATGTTAAAAGAGATTGATGCACTTTCTATCAGTGAATAAGGGCCAAGATAGCCTCTTCAAAATATGTAGCGTCAAGCAACAGCAGTCACACTTACATCTCTGCTAAAACAGCTTTATCGCTGTAAAATCGCTTCTTGTTCAAACATCGTCTGAAGGGCCCAAGCAGATGATAACCTGAAAAGTTAAGCCAGGATTATAAAGTTGTTCTAACGAAATTACTGACGTCACTCTTCTTTGTTCTTTAGCTTATTGCTTTGGAACAAAAATGAGATGTCAAGTTCTGATATTCCAACGTCTTGTGCGTATATCAGTTCCATGACCAACACCTTCAGAAGAATATTAATTCTATTGAGCAACGACTTCAAAGACCGAACATATCAGAACGTTTATCTTGAATAAACGTGTTCAATGTTGTCTCATATTGTTGATGAATGTAGACATCTTACATGAGATATGTCTTGAGATTCGTACCACTGTCACTGAATGCACGCATCTGACCGACCCCTGACTTCCTATTAATTACATATTCATCATAAAGATCGAATAAAGTACTGTTGGATTTTTGCCTTTGGAATGCAAAGATGATATTATCCCTTTCTCCTCTTTGCTCATTCTATTATAGTGGTATTGTCTTGTAGTCAAGGGTTAGATTTTGCTGCCTGTATTCTCCCAGAGAGGGGTAAGAGTCTCTAGAAAGGCTTGTTCTGAGTATCACACGAAACTGAGGCTCCAGTTCTGGAGACCTGTGAGATGAGTGTAACCCTTCGTTGCAATTCCATCCAGGTTTGTTCTGAGTCGTACCCGGAAAAAGAAGTATCTAAGAGTCAACTAGATATGTGTAAAAATTAAAATGTTTGATAAGAACCTGTGCAAAAAAAGCTGTTAAGTAACAACAACACAATCAAATGTTAATACAAACGTTCTATGAACGCAATTGCCTGACCTCTTGCGATGAGAAAAACCTAGACGGGTTGAGATCCTGGAATAAAATCAATCAATCTACCAATCAATCAATCAATCAATCCACCGTTGTTGTGTAGTGTGATACACTCATTCTATTTTAAGTTAGTTAGCTCTTCAGCCTGTTAAAATAACTATTGCATACTCGTTATTGCTTTGAATTTATGCTTTTTTTAATTTTTTTATTCTTGATTTTCTGATCTTCATCATCATCATCATGTCGTGCCGCCAGCACGGATATCCCTGACCCTCTCTTGCCACTTCTCCCTATCGTTCATTGGCTCTGGAAGGTCATCAGGGCTACTACATCCCGTATCCTCACAGAACTGCTGTATGTATGTTCGAGCTGGTCGTCCTGCTTTTGCTTGGCCATGACGAGAATAAGAAACAGCCATCGAAAGATAACCATGACCCACACTTAAGCTTTTCTGATATTCATCCTAAATTTTCAATTTAGAATACATAGAATTTACTTACATTAGAATGTTGTTTCAAAAAGTTTTCCTTATATATTCAGGCTCTTTTGGAATCGTTTGTTAATTTATATTTAAAATCTTTTATTAGCGTTAACTTTCAAATCTTCAAAGGGTTGAGGATTGTTTTGTAACCTTTAACCTTTAAGTATCCCCAAAATGAAAACAAAAGTTCCAAATTTATCTAAACATGAATATCCGTTAGGTCTTAGAAAACAACAGAAAGTGTCACCTACATAAATAGTTTTCTATCAATTATTTTATAGAAAAAGTTAATTTTCTTCTAAATCAAAGACTAAGAATCAAGTATGTGTATTTCTTGTATAACATTGTACAATCAAAATCGATATTATTATGGTTATCTATGACCAAAGTCTTCTGCAATGAAACCTTGTAACCAGAGATAAATGGTAACATTTCACTATTATCCAAGATAAATTGCAACATAAATACAAATTGCAACATTTGCCTGTAAGCAAAGATAATTTACAACACTTTTCCGTAACCAAAGACAAAATGCAACTTTACCCAGAAACCAAATATAAATTGCCACATTCCCTTGCATCAATAATATATTGCATTTTTTTTCTTTAACCAAAGACAAATTGCAACATTTCCCAGTAACAGAAGATGAACTGCAACATTTACGTCTAACCAGAGATAAATGCAACATTTCACTCTAAGCAAGATAATTTGTAACATTTCCATGTCATCAAAGATGAATTGCAACATTCATCTTTAACCAAAGATAAACTGCAACATTTCTTGGTTAGTAATGATAAAGTACAACATTTCTTGGTTAGCAAAGATAAATTGCAACATATCTCTGTGACCAAAGATAATTGCAACCTATCTCCTTGACCAAATAAAAATTGCAACACATGTCCGTGACCCAAGATAAATTGCAACACATGTCCGTGACCTAAGATAAATTGCAACATATCTCCTTGACCAAAGATAAATTGCAACACATGTCCGTGACCAAAGATAAATTGCAATATTTCCCTAAACAGAAATGCATAGATATACGTGAGTGTACTTTGTTTTGATCTGTGATGTACGTAAATATAAAGTACCAGAATCTCAATGTTGTAGATTAGGATAATGAATGATATCTAATAACATCCGTTTTGTTATGATATTCCACGAGAAATAATGAAATCCTAATATATATTTTTGACGAAAATTAAAGGTGTATAATGATAATTGATTACAGTGAACTTATAACGCAAAACGGAGTTCAACACATTTGAAACAATAAATCAAATCAAATTAGTAAAAATCATTCTATTCCATGTTGGGGTGATATATTCTTCAAACTAGCCAGGCCACTATAGTATAATGAGATATTTTCACTCTATGATAATACGAGACATAAGTAAAACAAAAATTATGCTTCTTGTTCTCAAAACAAAGAATATTTTATACACTAGTAAAACTTTGCGCAAGGTCAAATATATTGAGTGTCTGTTAGAATTGGATTCATGCCTTTTCCGAGAGAAATAGCGTTTGTCTAGGATTTGAACACTCCAATTCTATTTCCTATATCATGAGGGACCTTATAAGAACCGAACTTACTACTAAATGGTCTGCGTTAGACTACTCAACGAATGCCATACCTGACAGAACGCTGGGTTCATATACCGGAAGTGTCATTAAATTAAAACCAGAGTGCAAAGATCTGAAGCAGATATATCGATCTCTACAGTCATAATCTCGACATATTTTTTCGGGAACAATAGTTGTCACGGTTTAAACCAATTATGAGAGGGCAGCATCAGTGACTGCTAAATTCTTCTTCAGAGACAACCAGTACTTTTTAAAATCTATTTCCGGAAGGATTTGAAATATATTTCTTTCGTTAGTTCATTTCTTCAATGCTTGTCACTAATCAACACTATCACAACTCAAGATTTGAACCTCGCTCAAAATCCTTATCCTTTATCTCATTCAAAACTTTATCTTTTATGTAAGATTATGTTCATCGACTGATTCGAATTCTTTGTGAAAGTGAGCTTCCAGATAAACCCATTTCTCAGAGCACTCCATTCGTATCGAATTTGAATCCTCTCTTATTAGATGTAGTTTCCAATGGCTTATCTCGAAACAACAGGAGAGAAAGACGATAAATTTACTGGGAATAGGGTGATATGAACAAAGGTGTTAATAATTGATCCAGGCTCAGCCTTTGATATCACTAATTTGAATCGATTGTTAATGGGACCGTGACAAGGCAACAAGTACGAGATTTAGTATCGGTTGATCGACAGCCTGTTTCATTGACTATCCAGCCAGTGTAAGGATGAAACCTTTCTTTTACCCTTGGTTTCATTTGACTTCTTAGCAGAAAGCAAACGGACGTTCACCTAATAAGGATATAAGATATTGGTTTATAAAGTAATGACATATTTTTGTTTTAATTTTCAGGTCGGCTACATTTATTGGAAAATTATCTGAACAATGTTTATCTGAAACCGTGTGAAAAAAAATCAGCTCATGTTTTTTTTTCTCAGACAGTACACAACTTCCGGGTCTCCTCTTAAAAATTATTTTGATATTTTATCATTAATTTTCATTCTTAAAGACAAATTAGGCAACATATTATATATATATATATATATATATATATATATATATATATATATATATATATATATATATATATGTATATTGCAACAAATGTATACACATTCGTAACCCATTCCTGCTATAACCTACGCTTTGCGTTCCTGGCCTGACTTAATTTAAAAACACGCATCCACACGTACACACATACACTAACACCCATATACACTCACACACTTACAACCACACATAAACGAAATCTTAATGGCTTTTTGTTGTCATTTTGTCGCATTTTCGATTTTTAATTTCATTCCATGTTCTTAACTGACTGATGAATGTTGTAATAGCTCTATCATAGATATTGAATACTCTCCATATTATATTGCTCTTGGTTTGACACATAACCACATAGTGATTTACTGACGACCAACACTCTCATAATATATATATATAAGTATATATATATATATATATATATATATATATATATTATCATTTACGTTGACATATATTGTTTTTGAGTCGCAGATTTCATATAACTTAGAGTCTCTGCCGGTGAAAACCTGGTCCTGATCAAGTTATATATGAACATTTACCGACCCCCTTCACCTCGGACAAGGCTATTTCTAAACGAAGAACATCTGGTTTTTAGATTGATTATCCTATCAATCCTCGTGGTGTAATGGTTAAAGCGATGAACTGCGGAATCGTAGTACGCGAGTTCGTACTCCAGTCGCGCTATTATGTTCACTTTCGGGCAAATACCCTTGGGAAAGGTATGAACCCCCTTATTCTCCCTCCAGCTATGGGTAAATAGTAGGACGGACTAGGTTCTTCAGCCTTGTTGAGGCAACTAGTCTAGGAGAAGGAAAACTCTGAATTCAAACCTGTTAAACTCCGCTTAAAAATTGACCTTGTGTCATATCCTGCCCGAGCGGAGGGGTTGGGTAAATAGGATCCTATCAAGACAAAAGACCTCAGCCTGTTTAACTATTTACTCATAATTTGAGTGAGACCATAATAATTCCCGTCTTTTCCAAGAGTATTAGCTTGCGAAAGTATTTAACATAACATATATTTATCTATGAACATAGTTTCCTTCCTCGTAAATGCTCTCAATTCGGTAGTGCATATAAATTATATAGATTTGATAATAACAATGTCAAATCAATATTTAGCGGTTAACTGTGTGTAAACTTGCCAAATAATTCACCAAAAGTGTTTTAAATAATTAACATCTAAACATGTTAAAATTATTTAATGCAATTCAAATTTGAAATTCATTGAAAAGCGTATTAGAATACCAAGAGAAATGATACCTCAACACATATTTACTATATTAAATGGGAAACAATTCTTTACGTGAAATAACAAATTCTTTAAATATATGTAAGCTGTTAGCCAGATTGAATCGTAATTTGAATAGCAAATCGAACGCTCATCGTTCTGGTATGATAATTTCTTTGAGAATATCATCTTTTTAGATCAACATATTTAAGATTGAAAGGTTTAATTATCAATATCAATAATTGAAAAAGTTTGTTCGTCTGTTTTCTCAAGACATTCAGATGGATTTGTGTACTAAAAATGAAACAATACCCAGCTTTCTGATTCTTATTTAATTTATGTGTGGAATAAAAATTTCTGTAAAAAAAATAAAGAATTTCTGTTTTTTAAAGGTGAAAAAGATGAAAACATTTTCTAGCGATTAATGAAAAAAATCACATGATGTTCTAGAAATATTATTTAATATTTCAACCACTTTCCGTTTAAGATGCAAAGCTTAAAAGTAGCTACTTTTAATTTTTTTAAATTATCCAAATTTATATACATTGGAAAAATAATAATAAAAACGTTATTTATATCTACATTGGCTGGATTCAAAAACCTGCCTGAGTCCGCAGAAAAATTCATAGGCTTTTATTTCTGGGGCAAAAGCTGCTGGTTGCACTACCGAAACTGAGGCACTACCCATGGTTGGTGGCAGATGAGGACAGGGTATCACAAATGTTTTTACACGATCTATGATAACATTTAAAAATACATTAAAGAAAATATTCTTTAATAAAAACGTTCGTCACATCGACTTTGGCTTAATTCATAGACCTACCAGAGTCCGTAAAAATTTCATTGGCTGACAAAGATACTCTCAAGGAATATGACAAAAGTAGACTTATTTTTCAACATAAAGCCACTTGCAGTCCGCACACATCTCCCATTCTTGTTGCAGTGTTTGAATCCCATTGGTAAAAGGTCATCAACGGTAGATAGGACGTCCTCTTATGAACATTTCAGTCTATGAAATTTTCAGCCCATCCTCATATCGTGGGGGAGTAGTGACTGAAGTTATAGAAAAATAACTCATAAATGAGAAGGGGTTGATTTGACGTAACATATTGAAATGGAGGGTGTGCTTGCGTCGACAAGCACAATAGAACATCATAGAAAACGAGTATCAATTGTTGAACGAACTGATATTATATCTGTAATTTCTTTAAATTGTATTTTTTCTCTCTGTTCTAATTATATTTATTGTACAATTAATTGCAATTTACCTGGGATACACTCCAGGAAAGAGGAACAAGGACTCCTATATTAACCAGTCTGACCAGACAACAGTAATTTATACTGCAAACAAGAGTGAGTTCAAGTTTCATTGAGTACCCAATTTAAAAGGCCTCGTGTCACACATGTTCTCTGACGAAAGCAACAAGCTGGAAACATACATATATATGTATATAGATATATATATAGATAAGGAAAAAAAGAATATATCAAAAGTAAAAACGGAAAATATGAAATTTACCAAAAGTGTTAAAGAAATAAGAAAAAAAATGAAGCTAAAATATGACCCCATACATTTTCTGTTAATTCCCATTTTCCTCTATCATCTGCGTTTTTATTTGGAGAAACGCCAAGTCGGCAAGGGCTGGAGAATTCACTAACAGTATCTCTGCAGACGGGTAATGACCTCACATCATCCTTGATATGACACTAAACCATCTGATGATGAAACTCCTGCCTTGGAACTTTAAGAAATATGGAATACGTCTTCACTGCCATTACACCTAGGTCCACAGTGGCAGTGTCTCATCTATGAACCAAAGAGAACTGTTTGATATTTTACTGGCAATTATTTATAGAAAAAATGCATTGTTAGTGTTAGAGAGTAATACTTGAAACATCTCAACTGTGTGCAAACAATTGATTAATATTAAAATAATTGTGTTGATAACAACATTTGTAATCATGTAACTGTATCCAGTTTTAAAATGATGTTAGCAACAAATTATTCGCTTACAAACAAACAATATATATATATATATATATATTAAAATAGCAAGGTCCACGAAGAGATTTGTATTTTTTGAAGTTATTATTTTGTTCTTACATACGTGTTACATATTTATGTATGTTTCCATCTTGTTGTTTTCGTCAGAGAACATGTGTGACACAATTGTGTTCTCGATGAGACATGGACTCAGTCTTGTTTCCAGTAAAATTTACTGTTGTCTGGTCAGACTAGTTAATATAGGGGTTCGTTGTTCCTCTTTCCTGGAGTGTGTTTACTTTGGTCTGCTTCACCCGTCTTTGATATTTTATATTTTTATTGTGTGTGTGCGTGTTTGTGTGTGTGTGTGTGTTTTGGAGTGGTTTTGATTTTCACTTTTTTGTGTGTGTGTGTATCATGGGGCGCGTTTTGTGGTTTTTAAATTTACTAGTAGTCCTTTCTCCTTTTTTTAAAAATATGTATACACTTGTCTGTGTATGTTTGTGGGTGTTTTGATTTTTTTTGCTTCGTCTGTGAGCATGTTTGGCATAAGGTCTAGTTAATGGGTATTAAATGAGATTCTAATTTACTAGTGTTTGTAGTTTGAATGGTTTTTAATTATTTATGTTCCTGTGTGCATATATATATGTGTGTGTGTGTGTGTGTGTGTGTGTGTGTGTGTGTGTGTGTGTGTGTGTCCGTTTGTTTGTTGTGTAAACAGGATCTGGCATTAAATAACCGACAACATAAAACAAAACCAGCCAACCAAAAATTCGATTAGATGGAGAAGATATTCACAGCCGATCAGCTGTTTTACAAATAAGTAATAGAATTGGTTAATATCACGCCCCTATTCCTTTGACTTTTGGTGCCCAGTGATCCTGCCTCACATTGGCTGTTTTGAGTACTTGTGTTTGAGACATCTGTTTTTGAATTAAAACCTTAAAACCTTTTGCCTTAAAAATTTAGGAAGGTAAATTGTACCAAAGTCCTTTTTATAAAAATGATATCAATAAAAGTTATCATTTACAACAGCCGTTTAATCTCACTATGTCTGTAATCCAGTTATTTATCTTTTCCTTTTTGCAGGCAAATAATTTTGGTGTCATGGCGTAGCGGTTATCGCTGTAATATAAGAATTCCATGACCAAAGTTTAAAACTTGATTGAGGCTGTTTGCAGTTAATATTTAGTATATTGCTTTCACTGGCAATGAACTCGGTGGATATAATCTACAGACACATCAGGTCGTAGATAAAATCAACAATGTAACTACCGGAAAAAGCGGATATGCGAAGGCGTGGTACCCGTGGCATAAAAAAAATCCATCGATGTAAGCCGTGACTAATAGAGAACAAACAATGCGTGGGAGTGAGCCGTGACCAATGAAAACAAGCTTTGCGTGGGTGAAGAGACTTGGTCATAGGGTTCACGTGGGAGTTTTAAGACAATGAAAGTTTCTGAATTTTGGCAGAAGTTCAGTTCCTCTGGCCGTTCCGACTCCCTGCAACTTTTTTTGTGTGCAAACTCTCTCCAACTGGTATTCAGTTCCACACTAGCGTTACTGTCGAAGAATAAAAATATAAGATTTTTTTTCATATGTACGTGTTCCTCGTTCTTTGTCACGATCCAGCGGTAGTATACACAATACATAATATTAATGCCTATGAGACTGGTATGAATCCAACTATTAGTAGAGCTGAATGGCTCCTTAAACTTGGTATGACAAGCAATCTAGAAGGGAAACCTGTTCTATGTTTTAGACTAATCCCTGCACTACTAGAAGAATTCGACACAGCGTTAGTTCAATGTGGAACACAACTAGCTTTAATTGCGTTTTCGTTCTTGTAACCCGATTGCCATATCAAGATTAAAGATCCCAGTCTCTTCTACAAGTTACCCAGAGGTAGAGAAAGACAGATTGATTTATGCCTTTCTGAAGGGTACTAATGTTTTGAGAAAGGCAAACATGCTCGTCCAGGGCTTGAATTCGGGTCTCTATTTCCATTTTCTACAACACTGATCATTATGTTGAGCACACCTCTGGTTGTACTCCAGTTAAAAATTGACCATGAGTCACTTCTTGCATGTAGCGGAGGGATTTGATAATTACGGACTTTTTCTAGTTATTCATAATTTTCTGATAGATTTCAGAAAGATGTTAATTTTTTTGGTATTTGATGAAATTAAATAAAAAGGAGGATGATTGCCTTAAACAAATATTACCACCTGCTGAAATAGTTTTACTCTATATATCGCAGTTAGTCACAAGAAAATTTTCTTGGCTTTTTCACGCCTGTCAAACAATTTAAATTCTTCTTTTAAAGTAATCGCGCAGTAGTTACGACTCAACATATGTTGATTGCGTCCCCTACAGATAATTAATCCTCCCCAAAGAAAGATCTGTCCTTGTTAAGTGTTGTGGCCCCGGAAAGGGTCACTAATGAAAACGCAGACACGGATATTAGGTAAACATATTATATTGCACAAGAAAGGTTGAGTTATATAGAAAAGGCAATAAGTCTCGTACTGTTTAGGATAACTCCAGTATTATTCGGCTGGCAGCGAAATCTCTCTATACTAATAAAGGAGAGAAGAGTCCATTATGGTGAGATGGGTAAGGCTCGCACAATATTATGATACAAAACTTCATCCGATGATGAGGCTCCCATTCAGATGAACTGGAGAAGGAACAGTGACTCTTATTGACCTTCCTTTCAGGACCAATCTAACTTAAAGTTTTTTTTTAAACATTATTCGTGATAGATTGGACCGCGTGCAAAAAAAGTAACTCCAAACTATACAAAAAGTAAAAATATTGCCGTAAATTGAGCGTGATTCCCTAACGTCTAGGCATAAAATAACTCTAGACTCGTTGATATGACGATAGAATCGCACATAAATAATGAATATAAGCCATTTACATAAATTTTTATTTTATTCAAATGCCAAATAACAATGAGAGGACTGGTTATATGATTTTTCTTATGTCTGGATTTTAAAAAACAAATGAAATCAAGGTCACTGAAATGTCGAGCAGCAAAATTCTGTGAATAGAAAGCAAAATCTTTTACTAAATACCAAATGGTGAACACACCATTCTTTTCTTGAGGAATTCAAGATTCGATACAATACAGTACTTTGGCATCTAGTAGATCCCAGATCAGAATCTATTGGCTTTTTTCCTTCCAAGTCGAAACAGCTCAATTGTTCTTGTGAAAACAATAGTAAGGCGATATTTGCAGACTTCCCTCGAGACAGCACTGGCATTCGCAAAGTCGTGACCTCAACGACAGAAAATCACTATTGGAACATTTGATTTATGTATTCTGAACTGGAATCGCAGATGAACGATTTAATTATTGGATAGCAAACTGGAAGAAAGTTTCAAGGCATAGAAAAAAGGTGTTAATAAAGACAAAATATGGATGAGCTATGAGTGATTTAAAACATAGTTTGTGTTTCAAATGCTGTGATGTTGGTATATATTCAATATATTCATGTCTGACATAATATCATAAGAGTAAAACACCGTGGACTAAAATATGTTACAAATTCCTGAGAGTTAATATTTGTCACTTTTCTATTGCTCGAATAAGACAGGGTTGATCAAAATTGCTATTTGTCACTTTTCTATCGCTCGAATAAGACAGGGTTGATCAAAATTGCTATTTTTCTCTTTTCTGTCGCTCGAATGAGACAGTGTTGATCAAAATTGCTATTTGTCCCTTTTCTATCGCTCGAATGACACAGTGTTGATCAAAATTGCTATTTTTCTCTTTTCTGTCGCTCGAATGAGGCAGTGTTGATAAAAATTGCTAGTTGACTCTTTTCTGTCGCTCGAATTAGACAGTGTTGATCAAAATTGCTATTTTTCTCTTTTCTGTCGCTCGAATGAGGCAGTGTTGATCAAAATTGCTATTTGTCATTTTTTTATTGTTAAAGTTAGACACAGTGAATCAAGATGTGTTACAAATCCATTGAAATTGCTGTCATTATTTTATCATTATAGTGAGACAATGAGGACAAAATGTGTCACAAATACCTGAGAATTGCTATATGACACTTTTCTACCGTTAAAGTAGGTGTGCTCAACATAATGATCAGCGTTGTCAGAAATGGAAATAGAGACCCGAGTTCAAGCCCAGGCCGTGCATGTTTGCCTTTCTCAAAACATTAGTACCCTTCAGAAAGGCATAAATCAATCTGTCTTTCTCTACCTCTGGGCAACTTGTAGAAGAGACTGGGATCTTTAATTTTGATTTGGCAATCGGGTTACAAGAACGAAAACTCAATTAAAGCTAGTTGTATTCCACATTGAACTAACGCTGTGTCGAATTCTGCTGGTAGTGCAGGGATTTGTTTAAAACATAGATCAGGTTTCCCTTCTAGATTGCTTGTCATACCATGTTTATGGAGCCACTCTGGATGAGAATTGGTACTTGTCACTTTTCTATCGTTAGAGTTAGACACTAAGGATCAGAATGTGTTACCAAACCCTGAGTGTGGCTATTTGTCACTTTTCTATCTGTGGATCATAAAAGTTTTACAAATAACTGAGTATTACTGCCACTTTTCTCTCATTCGAGTAAGACACTGAGGAAAAATATCTGATAAATCCCTGAGAATTGATATTTGTCACTTTTTATCGTTAGAGTGAGACACTGTGGATAAAAACCTGTTACAAATCCCTGAGTGTGGCTATTTGTCACTTTTCTATCTGTGGATCAAAATGTCTTACACATCCCTGATAATTACTGTCACTTATCTATCGTTCGGGTGAGACACGGAGGAAAAATATCTTACAAATCCCTGAGAATTGCTATTTCTCACTTTTCTATCGTTAGAGTGAGACAATATGGATCAGAATGTGTTACAAAAGAGGCTATTTGTCATTTTTCTTTCTGTGGATCAAAATGTCTTACAAATCCTTGAGAATTACTGTCACTTTTCTATCGTTCGATTGAGGAAAAATATCTTACAAATCCCTGAGAATTGCTATTTGTCACTTTTTTTATCGTTAGAGTGAGACACTGTGGATAGAAATGTGTTACAAATCTCCGAGAATTGAGATGTACCGCTCTTTCATTGTTTCTCACATGGAAGGTGTTCAAAAAAGGCTCCAATCACAACGCCTTTCGCTATACTTTGCGAATCTCATCAATACTTTTTTTTTCATTCTATCTCGAATAAAATCCTCGTTGAATACAAGTCAGTCAGCGAAACCTTGAAAATACTAGGAGAGGAGTCAGAACATCCCCAAAAATAGTGTATTCTAGGTATCACACTAAACTATATCTGGTGGTGATGCTACAGTTCTATGTTTCTGGGTAGTCTGGATTTCTGCTTCGTTAACAATAGTCCTAAGTCTACTCCCACCCGGAGTGTTATTATCTGATAGGTTAAAATCAATGAATCAGAAAGATCTACTAAAGAATTAGTATTAGATGGGAATACTTGAAATCATAATTGCCAAGATAGAATTATATACATTAAAAGAAGTAACTTCCAGGTTTTTATTTTAATTAAAAAGGATTATGCTTAATAAATTGACCCATACATTTTCTTGAAAACTTGAAACTGTATACATGTACACAGATCATGGCTTAGAAAGACTTTTCAAAGTTTTAATCTCAAAGAAAATTCCCATTAGTTTATAAGAAACTGTCTTTATACATTATAGATATTTTTCTCATTATTTAGTGGAAATTCAACTTATGACTGTTCATAAGAAGACATTGATCAAACTACATCGGATCCACTTTGAGATAAAAAAAACACCTATACACCATTTTAATAAGCCTAATGTAAGTAAAAAAGTAAAGTTAGCGACCATAGTCGAGGGTGACCCGAAGGCTCCCTTTTCCATAGCTACTACACCAAGGTGTAGGGGAGGGCGCTACTCCATTCCCTGGATTGCTCCATTTTACCCTTGAACCGTACCTTATAATGCTGAGTGTTAAGCAAGGTGGTATCAAGTTCCATTTTTAAAGTCTTTGGTATGACTCGACCTGGGATTGAACCCAGGTCTCCCGGGCCATTGGCGAACACTCTAACCGCTGGGCCAAGGTAATAAATAGGATGTTTTGCCAACTGCTGATCTCAAATAACATCTGAGCTACATTCCGTATACTTTAGGATTTGAAATATCTTCTTATTTGAATTAACAGTTTCTGTCTGATTAAGCGGCTTACTGAGACACGAAGTTAGAAAGAGGACGGAAGTCTAATTTCTGGGGAAGGGAAGAAAAAAGAACAAAAAGAAGATAAAGCCCTCAGAGAGTCTTCGAAATAGTCAAATAAGCTCTGAGTGAGTCATGCCAAAGCACTAGTTGTAAGTCAGCCAGGCAGGGTGGGAATGATTATGGTCATTAAATATGACTAGAAAATAACTGGAAATTCCAAATCTTCGGCGCAGGTGTGGAACCTTCGGAAACAGTTATGTTCCTTCCGCTGACATCGCAGGCAGAAGTAATGTAGTGACTTAGCTTTGAAAATCAGTTGACTGGAAATGGCGACGAAGTAAAGACAAAATTTGAACACCTACCAGATTCCATGCAAAGAGACAGAAAAGCTACGAACCCCATTTAAGAGTGACTACCGAAAAAGCGTCTCACACCAGATTCGCAGCTGTGACGACGAAACTAGCAAACAAGAGCATTGGGGCTGCAACACGAAGCCGGAAAGATAGTTCAAGGTCTGTGTCTATCATCTCTTTCTTTCCACTTGATGTGTTGTTTCTCTTTATCCAACAGACGTGGTCGACTCAGTTTCCATACTCTATTCTTTTCTCCCTGTCGATTACCTTTAAAAGTGTTAGCGAATAAACTATTGTGCCAGTGAACCAATTCAGGGCTTTTGTGTGTTTGTCACTTTTTCTCATAGCGAGGTAACAACCATATATTTGGTGCAGAAACATCACAACCTTCTATTTGAGACCCGTATAGGTACTCTCAATCAAGTATCCAGAAACAGCATAAATTGTTTTCGGTTTCTTTGTTTATTAGTATATCAACATTCAATGGTAATTTAATGCCAAAGCCATAGATGAGTTGTGGTACTAATCAATCCATAGATGCAGAGGATAAGACAGTTTATACCTTTCCCATGGTAATTAGTCCAAAAGTGAAAGTGAAACTGATACCGTTACTGTTGTTCGAGCTTACTACTACGTCACAGTCCAGTGCGTTAGCCATTAATCCACGGGGACTCCTCCACAACGTATTTTGCCTATTATTTCCACTCAGTGATATCAAATAACTTCAGCTACCGATACTGAAGCCAGAGATCAAAACTAAATTTGAACAAAGCCCTGCGAGAGTAGGTTAGAATGGAAGCCACGAAAAAGAGAACAAAATGAATGAAATAAAAATGAAAAAATGAGTCCTAATATGACACTAAAATGCATTTACTAGCGAGTTTCCACTTCTTAAGCTGTGGAGGCAGTGGAATAACCCCTTATTGCATTTTCTCGCAATTCTACTCTGACTCACGTGATAATGTCTATTAGTGTTCAATCTATGGTTCAAATTATTCTGCAGATTATTTGTATAAGATAAAAATACTTGATATCATATAACCTTGAGCAAAAAACAAAACAAACAAACAAAAGACATGAAACAAACAAAATAAACTATTAAGCGACTTCAATTATGTTAATATAAACGAACAATGTATACATTTTCCTAAACTCAAAGTAATCCTAGACGGTTCGACATGATATTCAATAAAAAAAATTCGTACGAAAATGATTATGATCACACGAGGATCACACATGCAAATATTTCGGCATATAAGTTCAGATCGAAACATCTAAGAGGAGGTAGATACTCGTAAGTTGAGATAGATATGGCCATTCTGAATGTTCAAGTGCTGCGATTTTTTTAGCTTTACAAAAAAATTAAGAAAAACTGTTAAAATTCTGGCTCAACACTACCTTCTTGATACGTTTTGATTCCTCCTTTGGAACTCAGTTAATATCTCTCCGTCCTGTCGTTAGTGTTGACGGTATTTTTGTTTGTTTGTTTGTTTTTTTTGCAGAAGAGTAAGACTTTTCTCCTCATAGGATTGTCTTGAGTATCACAAAAACTGTATCTGAGACTTAGGCACCTTTTCTGGAAATCTGGGAAATGAAGAGTAACTTTTCATTGTCTTTACTCGTAGGTCAAGTTTGACCCGGACTAGTCGTATTTGTTTTGTTCTATCTGTTGATCAGATTGATCTGTTAAAAATTATTCGTGCTTGATAACAATATTTGATGGCATATAAGTGTAATTTTTTTGTATTTAGGTTAGGTTAAGTTAAGTTAGGTTAAGTTTCTTTGTTTAATGGCATTTTAATCTTTGTAGGTTATTTAATGCCAAATCTATTCTCCTAGAAGAACAGTGGTGATACAATTTAACCCATAGCTGGGAGGGTAAGGGGGTTCATACCTTTCCCAATGGTATTTGCCCGAAAGTGAACGTAATAGCGCGACTGGAGTACGAACTCGCTTACTACGATTTCACAGTCCATCGTTTTAACCATTACACCACGAGGACATCCCCCTTTGTATTTAGAAGAGTTACTTAGAATAATTGTTATAAGTTACTTTAAACAATATAACCGAGTGAAAATAAAAGACTATTATTAAATAGTTACAATTATATGAAACCATAAAATCATTATCATTAGATAGGATTACTTGAAACTATACAACTGTGTACAGATTATTTGTATTAGATTGGTATATTTGATAACTTTTTAGGGAAGTCCTTGAGTCATACTGGCAAGTATGGAAGATGGTGACATCATAATAACCGGCTCCAGTCTTCTATCACCTTTACTTTCGCTCTGATACTCAAAAGAAAGGTATGAACGCTCTTACTGCTTACCGCTATGAGTTAAAATGTACCACAAATGCAATTCTACAAAGATAGTTTGGAAAGTAAACAACCCCCAAAAGTTGATATGCCATTAAACAAATAAACCATTATTGCGTGCAAAAGAACACTTACGAAGCAACCCTGCAAAAACGTGTAAATAAAAATGTACAAGGAACACGATTCCTTCACCTATAGACAGTAAATAACCCTAGACGCGTTTATATGCCATTGAAAAAATATCTATCAATCAATAATTAGTCTACATCTACGTGAATCCTAGCGATCAATCAAATATATTCCCCTAACGCAGTCACTTCTTTCGTCAGAGCTTTGCATAAGATTAAAACCTCCACCCGTCGCTCAATGGTACCACGTGACCAATTATCAACTCATGTTGATTGCAATGAATGACCAGAAAGTTCATTCCACATTATAATTACTCCGTTTGGTTATATATTTAAAAGAAGCAAAAAAAGCAAAGGAAAAAAAATGAACTGCCAATATTAATTCTATTTATGGCTTCCGTATTGATTGGATGTAAAACTTTCTTTGAAATCAAATCCCGTTATTCAACTAAGCAATTTGGTTTTATGTGTCTTCATCGGAGCTGTTAAGATGGAAGTCATCAGTCAAGCGAATGGTGCCTTTGCGCATATCAGATTCATATTTGGAGAGCTAAACAAACAAATGTGCGTTAATGAAGGTTTTAACATGTATAGATATAGTAATGCAGAATATATATATATATATATATATATATATATATATATATATATATATATATATATACGGTATCTTGAAAGGTATAATGCTTAGTAATATACTTCTTTAGATCATCATGGTTTTTTTTCTAGTCTTTCTTAGTTCAGAATGTTTATCCTTGGATCACAACTTATATAAATCTCTCATTCTCCACACACATACACACACACACACACATATATATATATATATATATATATATATATATACGGTGTCTTTGATGGTATAATCTTTAGCCATATAGTTTTTGGGATCATCACGGGCTTTTCAATTTTTACCGAGTCCAAAATGTTTGCCCTAGGATCCTAACTCATGTAAATCTTTCTTCTCGGTCCCTACCCCACAAAACATACATACCCTCCATATATATATATATATATATATATGGTTGTGCTTATTAGTTTTGGTGAGAGAATCTTACTAGCTTTTTTCGATTATCTCATTGTCCAATCCATTCTGCTCATTCTATCTATCTATCTAACAAGCTAGCTCACTACTTCAGTCTTTCCACATCGATCTTTGTGTATATTTGTATATCTATGATTGCTTCTGTATGTACTAACCCTGCTCCACCACACGTGCAAAGTGTGGGACATGGTAAAATGTTTGGCGCAGTAACTTGGTCAAGATATATCTACATGTGGCCTTTCTTTTTTCTGTTATCTTTTGTCGATATTTGATCATTTTTTATTTACCTAATTCCTCAATAATATACTGCATTTGTGCAGTTTTAAGCGGATTAGAGGTGATTTGAATGGAAAATGTTCCTTTCCAACTGGTTCACGAGTGGGAGTTGGACTGATTGATTAATTGCACTCTAAATTGCACTCAAACATGTTTTCAAGGGGGTTGAATCATTGCCACTAGCTCAAGGCGCACCTCATACATGTATAATTTTATGTGTTTGTTTGTTTGTTTGGTTGGTTGGTTGGTTTTATGGCATATCAACCTTTGTAGGTTATTTAATGCCTAATCCATTTTTATGTAAATAATCTTTTCTATTCAAAACAATTCTGTTTAGCATAAGTACACAGTTTAATTGTAAAAAACATTTCCATTTCAAACTATTCAAGCAGTTATATGTAACAATGCTGTTAAGTTAAAATACAGTTTTAATGTCGAAAAACAGTTCTATTTCAAATAATTCAGTTAAGCATAAGCACGCAGTTTAAATGTAAGTACGGTTTAATTGTCAAAAGCATTTCTATTTCCAGCAATTCAGTTTACTCAAACAATTCATTTTAGCATAAGTATGCTGTTAGTTCTATTTAACTCATAGATAGGGCCCTATCAGGTGCTACCAATCTGGGCCAGAGTGGACCTGGGAGCGATGGCAATGAAGGGGTACTCCACATTCCCCAAAGCTCCAGCACTGCTGGAATCTCACCATCAGATTGTTTAGTGTCATAATCAGGACACTCGTTAGGGGGGTATCCCTCTGCAGAGGTGCAGTCAGTGTATTCTACTGCCCCAGCTGACAGGACAATTATGTGTGTGTGTGTGTGTGTGTGTGTGTTTGTTTTCAATTTTAAAGCTCAGATTTTTGTCCCAATTCAAGATCAATATAAATATTCTTTAACCTATATGGAAAATTGATATGATAAATTGGATGAATTTCGTAAAATACTTGGTTGGTCTGTGCATCCTACAAGCTATTACAAGTGACTTTCTTCTTCAATGTATGATCCAGAAATGTAATGTGGTTTTCCTGTTTGAGGCATTATACAGTTTTCCTCACCACCTTTCCAGCGGCGCGTGAAAAAATTTAAAAAAGATCCTTTTATTCTCAGTCCTCATAAGCCTTAGCTTCGGGCTAACTGACCTATTATTTCCCTGTTTACTCTCGCTAACATCACAAATTTGTTACCCACGCAAGAATACAAGAAACAGGCTACCAATGAATTATGAGTTGCCGAATATGATGCAATTACAATGAGGCATTTTGCCATATTAGATTTACTCAGTTATTTATAGATTCTAATCTGTCTGGTATTATGTACTTTGTGAAAGACCGCTCTTAAAACTCCAGACAGCCAACTGTGTGTTATTGATATTTTCTTTTATTTCTCATATTCGAACCATGTCAATTTGAACCATGTCAATTTGAACCATGTCAATTAGTGTGAAAGGAAAAGCGAACAGTCTTGTCAAGTATTTGAACTTGCGTCACCGATTTAATTTCCTGAGACTATAACCCAAGCCAGCCGGCTGGGGCTGTGCAATACGCCCCCCAGTATCTCTGCTGACGAATAAGACCTCCACAAAGAGTCTCCTGAATATGTCACTGAACAATTTGATGGTGAGGCTCCAGTAATGTTGGAGCTTTGGGTAATGCGGAGTAACCCTCCATTGCCATCGTTCCCAGTTCCACTTTGAACCAGACTGGTAAAACCTGAAAAGGTACTATCAACGGATCAAAAAGAAATGTTTGGCATTTTAAGTAATTGCTTATCCTAAAGTGAATTATTTTAAGGTTTTATCATGTGCAAACAAATGACTGATTTTTAATTGAATTGTTTGTGATACATAGCAATAATTAGAACCATTTAACTTTGTTGACTTATGCCAAATTGAATTGTGCGAAGGAGGACAGTTTGATCATTGAACTGTATGTATACAAATGACTGATCCTAGTTATAGATAGCTATACTTTGAACAATTCAACTTTGTTGATTTATATTTCCAAATTATACTCACATATACACACACACATATATATATATATATATATATATATATATATATATATATATATATATAAAGTGGATTTGACATTAAAGAACCTACAATGGTTGATTTACCATAAAACCCAAACAAAACAAAACCTATAAATTCAGTATATATGTATAAAAAGGATTTGGCGTTCAATAACTTACAATGGTTGATATGCTATAAAACCCAACCAAACCAAATCATATATATTCAATATATATGTCTAAAGAAGATTTGACATTAAATAACCTACAATGGTTGATATGCTATAAAACCCAAACAAACCAATTCATATATATTTAATGTTTCAAGAGAATTTAGCCTTCAGTTTATGAATATGTGAAAAAGTGGCAAAGAATAAAATAAAACTCAATGTTTTCATTTAAAAGGCCATGACAGCTGTTTCAAAATTGATACAGTTATTCAAATGAAAGTTCTACCTTTCTAAATATTATTTTATTATTCGTAATTTCTGGAAGAATGTATGCGTCCGGGATAATGAAATTCATCGAAAAAAGAAGCAAGTTTTCGCAGCAGTATTAAAATCCGATATTCTAGTTTAATAATTGTTCGGAGCTGAGAACAGCTGTTATGATATATTAAATAAAACACTTGTTAAGAATTATTAGCACACACAAACACAAACACACACTATGCCAGGGTATATTGATCCAAGATACAGACACAGAAATTCACACACACACACACACACACACACACACACACACACACACACACACACACACACATATATATATATATGTATACATATATATATATGTTTGTGTGTGTATATATATATATATATAAATGTGTGTGTGTGTGTGTGTGTGTGTGTGTGTGTGTGTGTGTGTGTGTGTGTGTGTGAATTTCTGTGTGTCTGTACCTTGGATCAATATACCCTGGCGTAGTTAATTGGATCCATGTTGAATGGCTCGCTATTATTAATCCTGAGGAAGATTAAATAAACTGTTGAATCTATCTATCTATCTATCTATCTATCTATCTCATATTATTCCTATCTATCCATCTCAGTGTGTTCCCGTCTATCGATCCTTTTCCGTCAGTTCACATCTATCTAGCCATCAGAGTTTTCTCATACCTCTCTCTGTCTCTCTTTCTCTCTCTCTTTCTCTCTCTCTCTCTCTATCTCTGTCTATATATATATATATGTGTGTGTGTGTGTGTGCGTGTGTGTGTGTGTGTGTGTGTCACTCTGTCTATCTAAGCGCTGAGAAATGTTTAAATAGGAATTAATTTGACATAATGATTAGATAATTTTCAAGTTAAAACATTTTAGTTAGACATAGTAAATCTTAATAGAATGAACAAAAAGCGAAAATTCTTGAAAAATTAAGTGTGTGGGGTTTCTATTAAATGAATCCAACGCTATAAATGAGCAAGTCTAGTTGTGAAATTATGGTATCCTCAATCCAGAGTTTCCTTCAGTTCTTTTAAATCCACCCTTTAATAATGCCTACATCAGTTGTAAAATTTTCTCCTAAGCAAAAGAAGTGTGTCTTTGATCATTGAACATGAAATATTTCCTTTGTGCCTCTGCAGCGATTTGGAGATGTATTATTGCATAAGATTTACGATAGAATCACTGATATATTTTAGAAATTTCTCGCGTCTAAATATCTCGAAAATCATTGACGCAACTTGGAAATATTTTAGCATTTCGGAAATAATAAACTGAGTAAATTCTCCTAGAACATCTTATTTTTATTGTCGTTGTGAAAAAAATCCCATTTCTAAAAATTAAAGCGACTATTGCGATGTATGGAACCAATTTGAAGAAAAAAGAAAAAAAATCATTCCAGTCGAAATAAAATGTTGTATTGTACTTTTGCAATATTCACACCCATTGATGATGGACAAGGAGGAGTCCAAAAGTAACTGGGAACAAGTTAAAGTATGGAAAATTAATTATTATTCCCGGTCGGGTATCATAACATCCATACGGCGATTTGAAACGGTTGAAATAAAAATATATTGATAAAGATGTCTATAGTATTAAAGCAAATATATATATATATATATATATATATATATTGATAAATATGTCTATAGTATTTAAGCAAATATATATATATATATATATATATATATATATATATATATATATATATATATATATATGTCCAGTAATTAAAACACCTGAATTAGTTTTATAGTTATACAAGAAGAAGTAGTATATTGCCATAGCAAAAATGTTCAGCTATGACTCTTCTTTTTAGGTGAAGCTGAGAACTCTTTGTCCGTACCATGTTGTTGTGAGGGTTTATCTCTCTCATTCTCTTTTTATCTATTGTCATTCTAAATCCCAAACTATATATATATATATATATATATATATATATAGAGAGAGAGATGAGTGATAAGGCAACATTTGCATTGCTCGAAACTAATTTTGACTAAAGGTCATAGTCAACAGAAAAAGAGTTCGTGAATAATTTTAAAAAAGATTATTTTTAAGGAGTTTATATCCTATAAAAGAAGCAATGAATATATACGAGAAACGTAGCATATATGGATGTGCTACATTATCAGGTCATTACGCTTCTTCTTTTATAGTACATAAACTCTTTTAAAAGTTATTTTTAAAAACTTTATTCACAAAAAATTTTCAGCTGAAAAAATATTTCTTCCGACGATGACTAAAGGTTAATACTTGTTGAGAACAATAAAAATTAAATAAATAATTGTCCTATCAATTGTGTTCATCTTATATATATATATATATATATATATATATATATATATATATATATATATATATATATATTACAACTGTATTGTTGAGGATTGCACGCAGCATGGCGGCAACACCCAACAAGACACCAACTGTACGGCCACCTGCCCCCTATCACGAAAACTATTCAAGTTAGGCGAACCAGACATGCAGGACATTGCTGGAGAAGCAGAGATGAACTCATAAGAGATGTACTCTTATGGATCCCCACACACGGCCGCGCAAAAGCAGGACGACCAGCACGAACGTACATTCAGCAGCTATGTGAGGATACAGGTTGTTGTCCTGAAGACCTACCTAGGGCGATGAACGATAGGGAGGAGTGGCGAGAGAGGGTCAGGGATATCCGTGCTGCCAGCACGATATGATGATGATGACAACTGTATTGGGTTATTATTAGCACACTTTGTAGGTTAGTGGCAGAGCAAATGTCGTATGATTGAGAAAGTGCTAAATATATGTGATAGAGCTATTATATAATATAATAATAAATAAATACATATTAGTTTTTATATACATTCAATTGCATGTGACCACTGATTTCATGCTGTCTTTAAATGGTAATTATCATGCACAAAAAGAAAGATTTCGGAGAAATAAGAAAAATAAAGAAATAAATAAACAAAAAGATATAGTCAAAAGAATTTTTACGTTATAATTACGTTTATTTTTTGTGTGTTTATACGTGTGTGAGTATGTACTCCCTTTACGTATTGTTGTGTGGGATCGTACATGTGATTCTTTAAGAGAGAGAGAGAGAGAGAGAGAGAGAGAGAGAGAGTGTGTGTGTATGTGTGTGTGATCGTACAAGCGACGCGTGGCAGATTTGAGGTTCTCTTATAAATGTATGCGTAGCGATATGTAGCAAAATGTGCCGGAAGTCGAGAGACGGTTAGGGGTTTTACCGAATAAATTTTATAGTGATGATTTTATCTAAGGAACACAGTTATCATCATTATTGCATTATGAAGAAAATTATTTTTTTTATTTGACATGTAAGTATAATTGACGAAATGGATGATGGGTTTAAAAGGTGAGGTTGGAATATCATGGTGTTAAGAGACATGGTATAATGTTATTCACTATGCTGTATTATGAAGTACAAGGATTTATATCTTGTAAAATGTCACGGGTTAAATTGAAATATGTACGTTATAATGAGACAACTTCAAAAATACTCATATTGACAGATAGAAAGCTAGCAAGCTAGATAGATATAGAGAACTTAATAGATACATAGGTACATATATAGATATGCATTGGCTGAGATATATAGATATGAATGGACTTTTAGAGATAAGAATCATCATTATCATCATCATTACCATCAAGTCTCGTTGACAGCACGTAATGTATGTAAATTTTTGCTTGACATGCTTCTTATGTTTTTTCCTCTTATTAAGTTTGAGAGATGGAAGGTGGCTTCTCACTCTCTCTCTCTCTCTCTCTCTCTCTCTCTATATATATATATATATATATATATATATATATATATATATATATATATATATACAAATTTCGTTGATTATAATATACATTTTCTGTCTACATATTTCCTTGTTGATCCCTTCATATTGTCGTATTGATTTATAATATTCGGCGGGAATTGATTGATATATTTTCCATAATTGTTTATATATATATATATATATATATATATATATATATATATATATATATATATATATATTAATTTTAACTGTCGTTCATTTAATTATACATTTTTATTTTCATTTTTTTTTACAGGTAAGTGAAGGAATGTCGTTTTTTGATGAGAATTCTTCAATTTTTTGAATGGAAGAAAATATCTTCAACAATTCTGACTTCGTGGCACATCGAGTCGGTAGGTGAACACCATAATTTTAAAAATTATCTTCCTATTCAATTCTCTCTGCTATTATCTATCTATATTAATCACTTCACATATTCCGGGGTATCAATTTAGAGTGTGCTGGTTATGAACCCCTCACCATCCAAAGATTCGTTTCGGGTTCATTCTTAAATGGCATATCAACCTTCGTGGGTTATCGAATGCAGATACAACTCTTATATAAAAGCAGCATTAGTACTATTTAACAAAAAGCTTACGGATTAAGGCTGGTATTCATCCTTCCCATGGTCAGATTTAACTAAAAGTCATTTTATACAGCGAAATGCATGCCTGAATCGAGATTTATGTGTGGCCGTCAAAAAAAAATATTGTTATCGTTCACATTTCATTTTAGGGCTCAGTCTTGCCAATCAGGTATTGCCATGTTGATGGCCCACTGAGACCAGGCGATCAGCACGAACAGCAGGTGGGCCCTGGAAAACCAGTTGAGTTCAATCTCTTGTTATTGATGCTGAATTATGAAGGATTTCATACATTTTTCAAGGATATTAGTCCGAAAATGAACGTATTAGCGTGACTGGAACTGGAGCTCGTTTACTATGATTTTGTAATCCAAAATGTTAACCACTACTGCCATAGGTTTTCTATCCACTAAAGACTGTAAATGTGCAATAACTATTAAGCTCATTTATAATCATGGCGGACTCATTTTTCTCTCATCATGATATATATATATATATATATATTTCAACAATTGGTTGTCACTATCCCACTTCATGGGTTTGTGGCAAATCAAACTTCCGTGCCATTGAATATATATAAAAACTAATATATATTTACTTATTATTATTATTATTATTATTATTATTATTATTTACTCCTTTAGAGTTTTTCACATCAGTTTTAGCTGATGTTTTTTCACTGGAGTTTGAGTGACAACAAGTCTCCTCAAGTCTCCAGGACTCGTCTCAGGATTCTGGCCGTTCTCAGCAATGCTATCGTTTGGATAGTCTCTAGCCGTCCTCCAACTTCCAAGTCCTCCAGGCCTTTTAATCATCAATTAGTTATTGTGTCAAAAGCACCAATCACAATTGGCACAATCGTTACTTTCATGTTTCACAGCTTTTTCAATTCTCTAGCAAGGTCGAGGTACGTATCCTTCAGATTTACTCTGTGGTCCGCCGGGACAGCAAAGTCGACAATTTTGCAAATTCTCTTTTTTGTAATTGATTATCATTAGGTCAGGTCTTCTGGCCGAGATTAGGTGATCCGTGAATATGCCAAAGTCCCATAGGAGTTTATGTGTGTCATTTTCTTGGACATGTGCTGGGTTGTGCATATACCATTTTTGGTGTGGTCAAATTTTAATTTCTTGCACATTTCCCAGTGGATCACCTTGGCGACCCAGTCGTGTCTCGCCTTATACTCCTTCTATGCCTATTTGCTCCATTCGCTTATAATGTGATTGATCGTTTCGTCTCTGTCACCGCATAGCCTACATTTACTGTTTTGTTGCGTCTAATCTATTCTTGTTTTGATACGATTAGTCCTCATGGCGTTGTCCTGAGCTGCTATCAGGAGAGATCCCGTTTCTCTCTTAATGTTTCATTTTCTTAGCCAGGTCCAGATTATTATTATTATTATTATTATTATTATTATTATTATTATTATTATTCTCTTAATCTTTTTCGATCGACGATTACCCAATCGGCACCTCTGCAGAGGGGTAAGAACCCCTCAAACGAGTATCCTGGGTATGACACTAAACAATCTGATGATGAGGTTCCAGTGGTAATGGTAGCACCTGATAGGGTCCAATCTATGGTTTGAATAGAACTAAACTGCATACCTTTGCTAAACTGAATTGTGTGAATTAGAACTGTTTGAATAAACTGAATAGCTCGGAATAAAAATATTTTTGACATTTAAACTATGTACTTACATTTAAACTTCGTACTTATGCTAAACTAAATTGTTTGAAATGGAACTGTTTTGATATTGAAACTGTACTTACGTAAAACTGAATTGTTTAATATCGAAATGTTTTGACATTTAACTGTGTGTAAACAAAATCTATACTTATGCTAAACTAAATTAGCTGAATTAGAACTGTCTGAATAAGCTGAATAGCTTGATGTGGAAATTCTTTTGACTATTAAACTGTGTACTCATGCTAAACTGAATTGTTTGAAATAGAACTGCTTTTTGTATAAAAATGGATTTAGCGTTAAATCACCTAAAAATGTTGATATGCCATAAAATCCAACCAACCAACCAAGAACAATTAACGATACGAAGTGGATGACAGTAGAATGAGAGTGACAAAAATAAAAGATGAGGCTGAGTGACATTCCATCAAGAAATTCTGTGTTAGATTTGTGGATGGAGGTTTTATATATAAATCTATGTATGTGTGGATGAATTGATGGAACATGCATTTTATAAAAATATACTTTTGGAAAAGATTATCAAACAACCCAGCGCCTTAATTATTTTTTATAAAATGTTCATAATACATCTTTTGTATGTTTTGTTTACTTACAAATGAACGTACACCCTTTTAAAGTATTTGATCAATTTTTTACAGTGTGTTCTGCGAAACCCAATCATTGATGACGATAAACACAATAGACTAATTACTTTAACAATGGTTGAGTTAGATATAATTTAAATTCAGGATGATATTACAGAAGAAATTGAACAATACTTATTCTAGAATAGTTGGCTCAGCAGAGGTAATACATCTTGTGAAAAGAATGAATATAGGGCCCTGATATACACTCGTAAACTAGTGGAAAGTCTTTGCTGTGAGAATGAATAAAAGAAGGGATTTACAAAGAAATAAATTTGAAAAATATTATATATTTGAGTAGATTATAAATTCTTTTTACGATAAGAATGCATGAGAATTGATTTTACTATAGGATGTCTTGAAACGCTTAAGTATATGAATGAAGTAAAAATATTTTACTATAGGAATGCATCGAAAAAGTTAAAGTATATGAATGAAGTAAAAATATTTTACTATAGGAATGCATCGAAAAAGTTAAAGTATATGAATGAAGAAGAAAAGATTTTACTATAAGAATGCATCGAAAAAGTTAAAGTATATGAATGAAGAAGAAAAGATTTTACTATAAGAATGCATAGAAAAAGTTAAAGTATGTGAATGAAGAAGAAAAGATTTTACTATAGGAATGCATCGAAAAAGTTAAAGTATATGAATGAAGAAGAAAAGATTTTACTATAGGAATGCATCGAAAAATTTAAAGTATATGAATGAAGAAGAAACGATTTTACTATAGGAATGCATTGAAAAAGTTAAAGTATGTGAATGAAGAAGAAACGATTTTACTATAAGAATGCATCGAAAAAGTTAAAGTATATGAATGAAGAAGGAAATTACTTTACGATAACAGTTAATAGGAAAGTTTGGTTTGGTCTGGTTTTATGGCATATCAACCATTGTTAGCTATTTAATACCAAATCCATTTTTGTACATATAAACAGTTTAAATATCAGTTTAAATATCAAAATCAGTTCTATTTCAAGATATTTATTTAATCAACAAAGTTAAATGGTTCTATTGCTATGTATCACAAACAATTCAATTAAACATAGTTCATTTATTTACCCACAGTTAAATGTAAAACTGTTCTATTTCAAACAAATCAGTTTAGCATAAGTACATAGTTTAGTTCTATTTGAGCCATTGATAGGACGCTATCAGGTTCTACCACTTTGGGCCTGAGTAGACCTAGAAGCGATGGAAATGAAGGAGTCCTCCACTTTCCCTAAATCTTCAGCCTTACTGGAGCCTCACCATCAGATTGTTTAATATCATATCAGGACACTCGTTAGGAGGTTTACCTTTCTGCAGAAATTCAGTCGGTGTATTCTACATCCCCAGCCGATTAGACCAGAACTGGAAAGAATTCTACTATACGAATTTATTGAAACTAGTTTGTACGGATCCATTGGAATGAATATAACAATAAGAATACATTACAAAAGGAAACTTCTGCAATTTATAAAGTAATACTTATGTTATAGCAGCATAGGCGGCATGGTATTATTCTCAGTGATGATAATTATCCAACACTAATCATACAACTATCGTTCTTAAAAGTCTGATACGCTACCGTCTGAGACTTTAAAAATGGTACTATATACCTCCTTGCGTAACTCCCAGCAATATAAGGTAAGTATCAAGGGTAAAGTGGACGAATCCTGGGAAAGAAATAGTGTTGCCCTACACCTCGGTGTAGTAGCTATTGAAAAGGGAGCCTTATGGTCACTCTCGACTGCGGTTGCCAACTTTACTTTTACTGCTGAGTAGTGTGCTCGCCAATTGTCCGGGAGACCGGGGTTTAATCCCAAGTCGCGTTATACCAAAGACTTTAAAAATGGAACTTGATACCTCCTTGCTTAACACTCAGCAATATAAGGTACGTATCAAGGGTAAAGTGGAGCAATCCTGAGAAAGGAGTTGTACCCTCCCTAACACCCGGTGTAGTTGCTATTGAAAAGGGACCCTTCTGATCGCCCTCGACTACGATCGCCAACAATCATACACAGTAACATTACTTTGGAAAGTATTTTTCAATAGAAATTCATGGGAAAAAGATCTTTGTTATTATTGTAATAATATAGGAATAATTTTACCATAGGAAGGCATAAGAAAAGTGTTTTTACTATGGTCATGCATTGGAAAAACGTTTTAGTATATAAATGCATTGGAAAAAGGGTCTTATAATAGTAATACATTTGAATGACATTTATTTGAAGAAACTTAGTATAGTAATGCATTGGAAAAATGTTTTATTGTAGGAATACATTGGAAAGAGGTATTACTAAATGAATGCATTAGAAAGAGATTCATAATACTGTTGGAATGAATCAGAAAAAGGTTTTACTGTAGGAATCCATTGGAAAGGGGTTATACCATAAAAACCTTTTCGGAAAGAATTTTACTCTAGAATTGCTTTGGAAAGAGATATTACAACAGGAACGCATTAAAAAAAGGTTTTACTATAGAAATGCATTGGAAGGAGGTTTTACTATAGGAATGCATTGGAAAGAGGTTTTACTATAGGAATGCATTGGAAAGAGATATTGCTACAAGAACGCATTTAAAAGAGGTTTTACTATAGAAATGCATTGGAAAGAGGTTTTACTATAGGAATGCATTGGAAAGAGAAATTGCTACAAGAACGCATTAAAAAGAGGTTTTACTATAGAAATGCATTGGAAGGAGGTTTTACTATAGGAATGCATTGGAAAGAGGTTTTACTATAGGAATGCATTGGAAAGAGATATTGCTACAAGAACGCATTTAAAAGAGGTTTTACTATAGGAATGCATTGGAAAGAGAAATTGCTACAAGAACGCATTAAAAAGAGGTTTTACTATAGGAATGCATTGGAAAGAGAAATTGCTACAAGAACGCATTAAAAAGAGGTTTTACTATAGGAATGCATTGGAAAGAGAAATTGCTACAAGAACGCATTTAAAAGAGGTTTTACTATAGGAATGCATTGGAAAGAGAAATTGCTACAAGAACGCATTAAAAAGAGGTTTTACTATAGGAATGCATTGGAAAGAGAAATTGCTACAAGAACGCATTAAAAAGAGGTTTTACTATAGGAATGCATTGGAAAGAGAAATTGCTACAAGAACGCATTAAAAAGAGGTTTTACTATAGGAATGCATTGGAAAGAGAAATTGCTACAAGAACGCATTAAAAAGAGGTTTTACTATAGAAATGCATTGGAAGGAGGTTTTACTATAGGAATGCATTGGAAAGAGAAATTGCTACAAGAACGCATTAAAAAGAGGTTTTACTATAGAAATGCATTGGAAGGAGGTTTTACTTTAGGAATGCATTGGAAAGAGTTTTTACTATAGGAATGCATTGGAAAGAGGGTTTTTTCATAGAAAGGCTTTGGAAAGAGTTTTTACTAAAATAATGCATTAAAAAGAGAGGAATGCATCGGAAAGAGGTTTTATCATAGAAAGGCTTTGGAAAGAGCTTTTATTTTTAAAAAATACATAAAAGGGAGATCTATTAAAAGAATGCATTGGAAAGGTGTTTTACTATAGAAATGCTTTGGCTATATTGTACAATAA
>OY757937.1:63214473-63231973 GCA_963585895.1 Sepioteuthis lessoniana | reverse complement strand
TCAAGGGTAGTTAAAAACTTTTCCTTCTCTAATACTTCTTGAGATTTTTGTTAAAATCCGTCCAAAAATATTGATCGCCTCTATATGTGATGTCACTTACATTTTAACTGATATAAAATTAAAATATCTACTTTCTGTTCTTTTTGAATACAGGTTCATCGTAACCGAAACAAAAAAAAATATCACAGTAATATTTTTATCGGGTATTATATTTAATAAACCCTTCCAGATTTAAACGATTTCCGGTTAATTGACCTGTCGGCAGTGCATAAAAAACAGTGATTATATCTCCTGCAAAAGGGTTTGGTTACCCCAAAAGTGTTGTCTTCATTAAGATACTAAACTGCATCGGATGGTGAGGCTTAAGTTCCAGAGTTCTTCATCGTGTGGAGTACTCCTTCATTGACATTATTTCCAAGTCTTCTCTGGGCTGGTGTGGTAAAATCTGCTTGGGTTTCATCTATGGGTCATATAGATCTCTTAGGGTTTCATCTATGGGTCAAATACATCTGTTAGGGTCCCATCTATTGATCAAATAGTTCTGTTAGGGTCTCATCTATGGGTCATATAGATATTTTCGGGTCTCATCATATGGGTCAAGTAGATCTGCTAAGGTCACATCTATGGGTCAAATAGTTCTGTTAGGGTCTCATTTATTGGTCATATAGATTTTTGAGGGTCTCATCATATGGTTCAAGTAGATCTGATTGGATCTCATCTATGGGTCAAATACATCTGCTATTAATTGTATTCGATTTAGCTGTGGGCAAAAGAACAAACTGTAATCACCTCTATGAAAATATAAATACAAGAGTTCTATGGAAGTGATTCTCAAAACTTTTGGCATAAGATAAATCTTTATGAGTTGAAATGCCTTCATAATCAATCATTCTCTGTAATGTTCTATGTCAAAGCCATATCTCGCTGGATATCTTGATACCATACGGTAAATTTCGACTTAAACACGAGTATACATATTATGTAAAACTATTTTATTCATTTTTCTTTGCCTTTTCTTTTGGTTGAACAGAGTCCTGTATTCGTACTGTCAGCCTGTATAAATGGAACATCGAACCGGGACAAAGTGAGCAGAGTGAAGAATTGATTTTTGATAATAATAATAATAATAATAATAATAATAATAATAATAATAATAATAGGTAATTAAATTCTATTTCGTCTGATTTTATCAAAGTTCAAAATGGAGGCGAGTAATTGTGAGGAGAAAGGAGCTGTATTAGCAAAGGGTGAGAGTTACGTTTAGCGCGCCAATAATAAAGACTATGCTGGCAAATTTAATGACATTATCCTCATTAACAGTCGAAATATTGAATTAGACCTCTGAAAATTACCATCGTTAAATGCCAGAAGGAAACGGAGAATTATTCGATTAATTATGAAAAGAGTAACTTGTTTCATTTCTCATGTTTTTATTCATTTATTCATTATTCATTTTTATTCATTTATTTATTCATCAAATTTCTTTTTTTGTAAACATTTTGATTCTCGTCTCGATATTTGTCTACTTATCGATAATGTTCCCAACTACATCAGAACTAGATCAGCAATGTAGAATATTTTTATTGGACGCACAGGGAACATGATTCGCCAACGTCGAGATATTTTGAAGAAATTAAAGGACTTTCGAATTCCGTTAAGATCCCACTTTCACAACGGTCGAGATAATTTTACTTTGGAACGAGAGAAGGTTTCTAATTAGCGTTTCTCAATTATCTTCCCCAAAACTAGATTTTGAATAGTTGAAATATGAGGTTATGCGTGGACCAAGACTTCACAAATCTATCAATCCTTTAGACAAGAAATATACGTGGTGCCTTCAATAAGTTTCCAATTTTTTTTTTGTTCAGGCTTTTAAAATTGTCGTAGACTCTTGAAAATTCAATATGTTATTGCTATACATCTTATGAGATGACTGACCAATTTTTATGATTTCGGGTTCAAATAAACAGCAACAGCAGCAATTGGAATACACCCTACTAAAGCCTGATTGTCACAGCTGGTGCGTTTCAAAAATGCAATCTGCACGTGAGGACACTTTAGAAGAATCATAAGCAATAAAATTGTTTTGTAAACTTGGAAAAATGCCACAGAAACGTATGAAATGCTTCAGACTGCTTTTCGACCATCTTGCATGAATCGAGCATCAGTTTTTGAGTGGCATAAGAGATTCAAGGAAGGCAGGGAGTCTGTGAGGGATGATGAGACGTGTGGGAGGAGTAAGGACGTCAATACACCAGGGTTGATTGGCCTAAGGGTTAGGGTTAGGGTTACTATGTTGAGGTTTTAAGGGAGTTCTGGAAGATATTCGGTCTTCAAATCGTGTCAGTGGCATTTCTACTAGGACAACACACCAGTCCACCACACCATCCTTGTCACAGACTATTTGACCAAGATGGGCATCAAGATAATTCCTCATCCTCCCTTTAGTCAAGACCTTGCTCCCTCTGACTTTTGCTTATTCCCTAAGCTCAGAGGCAGTCGTAATGAGACAATTGAGGAGAAGAAAGAGGCTGTGACGAAGATCATTGACACGCTCACACATGAGGACTTCCATGGAGGCTTCCAGAAGTTGTTGGAACGGTACAACAAGTGCATTGAAATCGGAGGAGATTACTTCGTAGGTGACTTGAGCTTCATGTGTGTAGTATCAATAAAAGTGTCCATCCGAAAAAAGTCTGGAAACTTAATTAATGATCCTTGTAATCCATTTTAAAGGCATGTCAACCTATCTAACTTATCATTTTAGACCGTTTTACAAAGGTTGCAATTTTGAAATGATGGCAATGGAACTTTTAGAACATGAATAGGTAAGATTATAATAAAAAATTAGTAAAAGAATCAAATTCCGGCATAAGATAACCCATAAAGTTTTGATATGCCATTAAGCAAATAAACGAAACCGAATGATATAGAAACAATTATATTGAGAAAGCAAAAAAAAATTGTAACTATTCAGTAAATTAGTTTCTTTTTTCTTTATACATTTTAGGGCTTGTAAGGTATTATAATGGTTCTCAATTCGGAATGTGAAAAATACCAACCAAGTCTGGATTCTGGCAGAAACGCCAACCAAGTCTGGATTCTGGCTTAAACGCCCAAATTTTTTCGAAGGAAAATGAATTCTAGCGAAATTTATAATATATCAGAACCTCGCAATTTCCGACTTAACTTCCGCAGGAATGGTTGCAAAATTGCTGCTGACAGATTGGTATCCATGAGAATTATAAAAAATGTACATAAAAACACAGTTTTATTATATTTTAATTGAGAAACTAATTTTAGTGAATGAAACGTTCATTTTACAAAATGCATTCGCATAGAGTTGATGTTTTAAAATTTCTTAAAAAACAAAGGCTCCGTAATATGTCAAGTTAAACTAATTTTTCGATTAACAATATTGCGATGTAAACATATTGGTAGGCTTCTTTTTTCTGTGAATGAAATCATTAGATAAAGAAATAGAAGCAATAATAAAAGTATCATCAACTGTCAAGATTTAAGCACTCCTCGATTGAAAAGTAAGAGAAAGTTCTCCATCCAAGTGAGAGATGTTGATGATGTAAGATCGCAATTCTCTATGGGGACATTGGAATTCTTCATTGAAGTGAATTAGAAAAGATTTTCTGTTGGCTCTCTTAATGCAACAGACTCAGACCTGGGACTTAGAGGTATACATGTATCCTTTTCTGACACATAAGAAACGGGTCAGAGTGGGCCTGGAAGTAATGCTAACGAAGAGATACACCACACTCATCAGATCACCAAATCATTAGTTTCACTATCATGTAGTTGGTTTAATACACAGGACATCTCTTTTGGGGATATCTTAATATTTGTTGGGGATACAGAACACGTATTCTATGCCTTGCCCCCAACAAGACAGGTCATCCATATATTTAGCAAAAGATGTATCCTCAAGGATTATAGAGTCCAGGAACATTCATTATTTTCTATAATACTTATCCTAAGACAACTTAAAGTTCAATAAAAAGGGCTCAGTACTTGTGTGTATTTACTTAATCCTTACGAGATAGACAAGGTGAGACAAGCTATCATTAAAGCGAGTTTGAATTCTGAGTTTTCCTTCTCCTACATTGGTTTTTTATCAAGGCTAAAAAAAAAAACCAGCTTGTCCGACTATTTACCCTTATCTGGTATCAGAAATGTTGGAATCATACCTTTGCAAAGAGAATTACTGAAAAGTTAAACATTGCCGGCTTCATCCTGGATTTGAACTCGGCATGTCGATTCCACTTTTTTATCGTGATAACCGTTACTTAGATATTGGAATGGTTGTATTATTTGTTAGGCTTATTGGAGCAATGATTTTTTTATGCTCAGTCAGCAATATCATTTTGAAAAGACTTGCATGTATTCATTGTTGTGACTTCTTTCGCTTTTAGATCTTGCAACTTGTTTCATTTGGATATTTTTGAATAGTATAGCATTTCGAAACAATCCTTATACAATTGAGCTATTGAAATCTAACATTGAAAGAGAAATTTTAAATATAACTGCACAAATATTACACAAAGACGATAACCATTACGCTTAGATGTCGATATGCATGCCTACTATTGATAAATAGGATTTAAATAGCACAAAGATTGCAACATACTCGTGTTTAAATGTGGCGAAGTATTACAATGTCACAGATACGGGTATTTAGTGAAGGTCACTTTATATAATATAGAAAGATAGTAATCAGCACCAACAACTATGAAACTTTATATTTCTTCTTATTTTTGAAAGTTCTATTTAGCTACTACATATCGTTTATTTGTTGAGACCAACACATCAGTAGTTTCGGGGGTGTCCTCGTGGTGTAATGGTTTAACCGACTGACTGCGAAATCGTAGTACGCGAGTTCGTACTCCAGTCGCGGTATTACGTCCACTTTCGGGCAAATACCCTTGGGAAAGGTATGAACCCCCTTATCCTCCCAGCTGTGGGTTAAATAGTACCACTACTGTTCTTCTAGAAGGATGGCTTTGGCATTAAATAACCTAAAAAGAGTTGATATGCCATTAAACAAAAGAAACCAAACTAAACCATCAGTAGTTTCTTCAATATCAAGAGTATATTTATCATTTATATTAATTCACACACGTTTTTGTATGTACTTCTTTGCCCAAGCAAGCATCTTAACGTATTACATAAACTTAAATCATTAATACGCATGTTCAATGTGTATTGTGCATTATGCTCAATAACAACTGGCCTTTATCAATGCTATGGGGTATCTTAGCTGCTTGATTTTAAAAAGGACGTTTTAATGAATAATAGTCCTGCGTTATTCATTTGTACTATTCTTTAATCTGTGTTTAGCTGGAATGACAAAATCTTCTAAATGTCAAATTCTTTTCTTTTGGTTAATACTAAGTCTTGTATTCTGAATGATATATATATATATATATATATATATATATATATATATATATATATATACATATTGTCATCCACAGACAGATGTGTTTCGTTCTATCAGAACTCATCTGTATATATATATATATATATATATATATATATATATACCATCAGTGTATATAGATATATATATATAAGTTGGTCGACTGTTGTCGAAGGTGACACAAAAGCTAAAGTTTCAACAGTTACTACACCGAGGTGTAGAGGAGTGCATGGCTCCTTTACCTGGATTGCTCCACTTACCCTTGATACATACTTTCTAATACTGAGTATTAAGCAAGGAAGCATAAAGTACCATTTTTCGAGTCTCTGAAATGACTCGACCTGGGTTTGAACCCCAATATCCCGGACCACTGGCGAACAGTCTGTCCACTATACCACTATGTTTTGATTTGTTTTTTTGTTCTAACGATCCGTGACATCTATATAATCAATTTAATTGTTAAAGTTATTTTCTTCTTTCTAATACTGAGTGTTGTATTTCGAATTATATTCATACATATTACAAGGAAATATTTCGAGTATCATTTTTATAAGAAAGCCAAAATATATTTAATCTTATTAAGATTTGTTTGTTTGTTTGTCTGTTTGTTGTTTGTTTGTGTCTTTTGGCATATAAATCTTTGAAGATTATTTTAGGACAAATCCATTTTCACATCCAAATAAACAGTTATATGTAAAAAAAATCAGTTTAGCATAAGTACACATTTTAAATTATTAATTATTAAATTTATTATTAAATTTATTAATTATTAAAAACATTTCTATTTCAAGCTATTTAGTTTAGTCAAACAGTTCTAATTCTAACAATTTATTTTTGTATTAGTATAGTTTTTGTTTACACAAAGTTTAATGTCAAAACAGTTCTATTGATCCATCGATAGGACACGATCAGATGCTACCACTCCAGGCCATAGTGGACCTAGGAGCGATGGCAATGAAACTGTACTCCGCATCCCTAAAGCTCTATTAATTCTGGAACCTCACCATCAAATTGTTTAGTGTCATATCTAGGACAGTTTTTGAAGGGGGTCTTACCCATCTGCAGAGAAGAAGCCTTTGTATTCTACAGCCCCAGCCGACTGGGTAGAAATTTTACTAAGAATACAATTTTCCCAAAATGTTTGAGCATTTTTATTACCTTTGATAAATACGCCAGCAACCTAACGAGCATGCACCTAGAAAGCCATGAAATCCTAATAAAGACCAATTATTTTAATAATGAAAGAAAAACCATACACATCCATACATAGACGAATACTTATAATAACGAACTTGACTTTCACAGATCATCACTCATGTCAAATTTGATGGTTATTTGTATTACTAAAACCAAAACCTATCTGGATGAATGTTGTTTTTTTTTGTATTTTTCAAAATAAAACCCCTTTTTTTTAATAAAAAGGTCACTGCAAAAAGTGAATACTTCGTTTCTTTTTGAATAATGTTACATCTTCAATACGATTTAATTTTAAATACAATGTATCCAGGATTATCTTTTAAGTGTAATGGCTCTGAGACATGGGGGATATTGGTGTGGTGTATTCAAGCAGTAGCATTGCATTATCTCGGAAAAAGTTGGCAGAAACAAAAACATGATGAAAAGATGATGACAAGTTCATAGGAAAAGTAAAAGTTCAAACAGGTGGTCACAGAAAAAATACCTCTCACTTTATAATTAATTTCTCAATTTAAGTCATCCCTTTCGCTTGCCAATACCAAAACATCTGACCCTTTTCAAAAATTACGCGTGGGATCGTTTCTTGAACCTACCGTCAGAGTTCTTATGATCAGGCATTTGCAGTCTGTCACACGGTCATACGCCAGGTTCACTGGTTGTTGAAGCATACTTCTTTAATTAGAAAAAAATATGAGCACTAAAAGAAATATATCACTGGAATTTTTTTCACAATGAATTTGAGAATCACCGAAGCAACGGAGTGATATCGTAGGGGAATATTCTTATAGTGATTTCTGTTGTATTTTAACGCTGTTGTACCGGCCAATTAGCAGAATGGTTAGAGTGTTCACCAATGGTCCGAAAGAGCAGGGTTCGATCCTAGGGTGTATCATACCACAGACTTAAAAATGGCACTTGATTTATCCTTTATTACCATTCAGCATTATAAAATATCAATCAAGGGTAAAGTGGAACAATTCTGGGAAAGAAGTGGTGTCATCTTCTACACCTAGGTATTGTAACTTTTGAAAAAGGAGCCCTCGATTACTGTCGGCCAGCTTACTTATCTCTTGTAAACAATAGGTTGGAATGTAAGGTCCGATTGACGAAATTTATTTAAGTATTACACCATATCATCGTTTAGCCATGATACAATGCGTAATGTTTATTTTTCTCGCAGATTATAAGAAAATTGTTCATAATCTTCAACAGTATCCACCCACTCCCCGTTAGTCCCAATTAAAGAAAAAATTAGGCATAAAGGTTTCAATGTAAGAACAGCAGTCAAATCCACTCGGAGCACTTATAGGAATTGTATATGAATAAAAGAGTTGCAGGAGGTTGTTTTCCCGTTTTTGAAGTGAGATTTTCAATCTAAAGGTTGGGCCTCCTTATTCACCAGAAGGCGTGTCACTCTCCGTAAGGACATTGCCTATCCTCACACAACTCAGTTGAGTAAAGATCTCTCAGAAGATTTACGCATGCAAAAATTACTTCATCTTCCATATTTTACTGACCTTACTTCTTCTGATTATGGCTTCTTAGAGGATAGCAGAATAAATTTGATGGTGTTAGGTTGACATCAAGAGAAGAGGTTGAACATGAGTTGGTCGCATATGTTGCATCAAAACCTAAAGAATTTTATAAATTGGCAGAGAGATGGAATAAAGTTCTTCGAAGTGATAACACAGATAACACAGCCTCTGATAATAATATGCTACAGTAATTATAACTGATTCCTTCACAGAATGAAGAAACATTTTGAAAAGAAAATCAATTACAGGGTGTCTCAAAATAGATGCAACCTATCAATATGATTATGATTTTTTTAACCGAGTCAAGTACAATAGTGGTCATTTGGAAACCGTCCTGTAAAACATTACCGAGTCAAGTACAATAGTGGTCATTTGGAAACTGTTCTGTAAAACATTACCGAGTCAAGTACAATAGTGGTCATTTGGAAAACGTCCTGTAAAAAATTACCGAGTCAAGTACAATAGTGGTCATTTGGAAACCGTCCTGTAAAATATTACCGAGTCAAGTACAATAGTGGTCATTCGGACACCGTACTGTAAAACATTACCGAGTAAAGTACAATAGTGGTCATTTGGAAACCGTCCTGTAATACCGAGTCAGGTAAAATAGTGGTCATTTGGAAACCGTCTTGTAAAACATTACCGAGTCAAGTACAATAGTGGTCATTTGGAAACCGTCCTGTAAAACATTTCCGAGTCAAGTACAATAGTGGTCATTTGGAAACCGTCTTGTAAAACATTACCGAGTCAAGTACAATAGTGGTCATTTGGAAACCGTCCTGTAAAACATTACAGAGTCAAATACAATAGTGGTCATTTGGAAACCGTCCTGTAAAACATTACCGAGTAAAGTACAATAGTGGTCATTTGGAAACCGTCCTGTAATACCGAGTCAGGTACAATAGTGGTCATTTGGAAACCGTCCTGTAAAACATTACCGAGTCAAGTACAATAGTGGTCATTTGGAAACTGTCTTGTAAAACATTGACGAGTCAAGTACAATAGTGGTCATTTGGAAACCGTCCTGTAAAATATTACTGTGTCAAGTACAATAGTGGTCATTTGGAAACCGTCCTATAAAACATTACCTAGTCAAGTATAATAGTGGTCATTTTGAAACAGTCCTGTAATACCGAGTCAAGTACAATAACGGTCATTTGGAAGCCGTCCTGTAAATTATTACCGAGTCAAGTACAATAGTGGTCATTTGGAAACCGTCCTGTAAAACATTACCGAGTCAAGTACAATCGTGGTCATTTGGAAACCGTCTTGTAAAACATTACCGAGTCAAGTACAATAGTGGTCATTTGGAAACCGTCCTGTAAAACATTACCGAGTCAAGTACAATAGTGGTCAATTGGAAACCGTCCTGTAAAACATTACTGAGTCAAGTTCAATAGTGGTCATTTGGAAACCGTCCTGTACAACATTACCGAGTCAAGTACAATAGTGGTCATTTGGAAACAATCCTGTAAAACATTACTTAGTCAAGTACAATAGTGGTCATTCGGAAACCGTCCTGTAATACCGAGTCAGGTACAATAGTGGTCATTTGGAACCGTCTTGTAAAACATTACCGAGTCAAGTACAATAGTGGTCATTTGGAAACTGTCCTGTAAAACATTACCGAGTCAAGTACAATAGTGGTCATTTGGAAACTGTTCTGTAAAAAATTACCGAGTCAAGTACAATAGTGGTCATTTGGAAACCGTCCTGTAAAATATTACCGAGTCAAGTACAATAGTGGTCATTCGGACACCGTCCTGTAAAACATTACCGAGTCAAGTACAATTGTGGTCATTTGGAAACCGTCCTGTAAAATATTACCGAGTCAAGTACAATAGTGGTCATTCGGACACCGTCCTGTAAAACATTACCGAGTCAAGTACAATAGTGGTCATTTGGAAACCGTCCTGTAATACCAAGTCAGCTAAAATAGTGGTCATTTGGAAACCGTCTTGTAAAACATTACCGAGTTAAGTACAATAATGGTCATTTATAAACCGTCCTGTAAAACATTACCGAGTCAAGTACAATCGTGGTCATTTGGAAACCGTCTTGTAAAACATTACCGAGTCAAGTACAATAGTGGACATTTGGAAACCGTCTTGTAAAACATGACCAAGTCAAGTACAATAGTGGTCATTTGGAAACCGTCCTGTAAAACATTACCGAGTCAAGTACAATAGTGGTCATTTGGAAACTGTCTTGCAAAACATTACCGAGTCAAGTACAATAGTGATCATTTGGAAACCGTCCTGTATAACATTACCGAGTCAAGTACAATAGTGGTCATTTGGAAACCGTCCTGTAAAACATTACCGAGTCAAGTACAATAGTGGTCATTTGGAAACTGTCTTGTAAAACATTACCGAGTCAAGTACAATAGTGGTCATTTGGAAACCGTCCTGTAAAACTTTACCGAGTCAAGTACAATAGTGGTCATTTTGAAACCGTCCTGTAATACCGAGTCAGGTACAATAGTGGTCATTTGGAAACCGTCCTGTAAAACATTACCGAGTCAAGTACAATAGTGGTCATTTTGAAACCGTCCTGTAATACCGAATCAGGTACAATAGTGGTCATTTGGAAACTGTCCTGTAAAACATTACCGAGTCAAGTACAATAGTGTTCATTTGGAAACTGCCCTGTAAAACATTCATCTTTTAAGCTAGAAACATCCAATCAATGCCTTTTTAAAACTGTTGTTAATCAGGACATACAAAATCTTTTTAGTTTCTTGTCTCGGTGATAAATCATCAATTTTCAGACGATTTTGAATAATTTCGTCTCTAAAGAAGTTGTGACGTAAAATATTTTTCCTCTCTTGTCCAGGACAATTTGATCAAGGATTGATAGTTGTTATAGTATACTATTTTCAAATATGAAACAAAAGAAGAACACAGTATTATTATTAGTAGACTAAGTAGCAGTCACCTTGTCCCTATATTTTGCTATACCCTGTATATATATATATACATATTAAGTGGGAAGGAGTTATAGAGCAGTTACATGTGTCCCAGATATTTCAAGACACCATGTTTTTTGCTGAGCAAATTTTAGCTTGATGGATGAAATAAAAATAGCTGAAGAAAATGTGCAGACATCTCTGTTGAAGTAGAATTTTAAAAAGATATCGATTGATTTATGGATTTTACTAGTATTTCCACCCACCAAGGCAACTCTTATGCCAAGATGTTAAGGAATTGCATTCGCTGTACGTTCATCTTAACAATTTTGTGAACTTGTTTCATAAGATATTTCTTGTACACGGTCCAGTTGGATATAAATAATTTTAAAGTGATATGTTTTGCCCATAAATGGGACCCTATGTTGTACTACTCCTGGACGTAGGTGTAACAGCAATGAAAGAGCACTTCACATTTCCTAAGTCTCTTGACTAAGAAGTCTCTCATCCTCAGAAGTAGGTTAGTGCCATGACCATGCTTAACCCCACCAAATCGATTTTGTTATTTTCAGTCTTTCATAAACATTCATATGTTAAGGAATTGCATTCCCTGTACGTTCATCTTCACATTTTTGTGAACTTGTTTCATAAGATATTTCTTGTACACGGTCCAGTTGGATAAAAATAATTTTAAAGTGATATGTTTTGTCCATAAATGGGACCCTATGTGGTACTACTTCTGAACGTAGGTGTAACAGCAATGAAAGAGCACTTCATATTTCCTAAGTCTCTAGTAATGCTGGAGCTTCTGGGAATGCGAAGTACCCCTTCATAGCCTCCGTTTCCAGGTCCACTCTGGCTTGGAGTGGTAGCACTTGATGGGGTCCTATCAATGGATCAAATTAAACTAATCTGCATACTTATAATAAAATGAATTGCTTGAAATAGAACTGTTTTGACATTTAATCTACCTTTTTATGCTAAACTGAATTACTTGAAATAAATTGCTTTTGGCATTGAAACTGTTCTCACGCTAAACTGAACAGCTAAAAAAAGAACTGTTTTGACATTTAACTGAGTGTAAACAAAAACTATAATTATACTAAACTAAATTGTTTGAAATATAATGTTTGACTAAACTGTATAGCTTGAGATAGAAATGTATTTAACAATTCAACTGCGCATTTATGATAGACTGGACTGTTTGAAATAGAACTGTTTATTTGTATAAAAATGCATTTGGCATTAAGTAACCTACAAAGCTTGATATGCCAAAAAAACACTAACCAACCAACCAACCAACCAATAACACTTCTGCTATTTTAATATTCAGACTTTGTAAGGAAAGTTTTTCTTCTGTTTCTGTAAAACTATCCAGAGAGTTTTGTGCTGAATTTATCATTGCAAACCTCAGACCCGTCTTCCTTTGGGATTTGTGTAGGCTACATAGTTAAATAACCTGGACATGCTCTAATTGTTTTTTTTCTGAGACTGATAGTCTCGCAGGACATTTGCTCTTAAAACAAACACCCTCTTTTTTCATTAAAATAGGTGGGTGAATTTCAGACAAATTTATTTTGCTAAATTCAAACATAAAAAAAACTTAAAATTGTGCCAGTTTTTTGGTGTTCTGTCTAATAATGGTACACGTGAAAACCTTTTCAAAACATTGTATTATGAGCGTCTAGATTTTATCGTTTTAAAATAGATTTTTGAAATTATGTTTTTGTTGACATCCGTTATATATAAGTCGAGATATTCAGTAATTAAGGAAAACTGGGCTCTTAAAGGGAAATTACCTTAAAGAAAGATCGTGTGCGGCATATTTAAAACCAGGAATTATTTAAATATTCCAATTAATCTGGTAAATTTATCCAATTTCTATTGTTATATATATATATATATATATATATATATATATATATATATATATATATATATCAGATTGCATCAAAAGTAATGTTTTGGATAAGCAGATGAATAGTTGTCTCTTATTATTATTTAGGATTTATACGATGCGGGATTGTTTTCTTTTCCTTTCTGATTTTAAAATTATCGTATGTAATCTTCGGTATTAACTCCTATGTTTATCACATCCAAGAAGACACGTAGCATAATGGTTTTAGACGTTGGTTCCTTAACTTTCTAAATGAAAATCATCAGGTCGTTGTAGGTTCAAACCTGACAGCACACTAGTAACAACACTGGAATACTTAACACTTACACCCGGTTATGGTAAACGGAATTAGAGAAAGCAACTCCCGTGGATTAAGTAAAGAACGTGGTTCGATGTTCTGTGTAAACTCTCGAGCTCGGCAAGGAACACCTGAAGAAGGTTGGAAGATATATCGACCGAAACCATATGAATATAACAATAATGATCTAAATAATAATCTTAAACCTTGAATGATAAAAATCATTAGGTTTCGTCGTAGAAATCCAGACAAATAATATTCAAGAAACACTTTAGATCCTCCAAGAGAACATGATTCCGTTAGGAGCTGTTTTCGCAACAAAAACATCATTTCCTACTAGGGAACTCTTTGAGAAATTTCTCGTAATCGAGAAGACTGTCTTGCGCAAATTGTAAAGGATTGAAAAAGTTTCAGTCGTTTGAAATTAAGCCCTACACGACCCCTACCCAAAGAATCTGAAACAACGAGTCCCTTGTGAATCAATTGATTAAAGATCTCAAAGAAGATTTCAGGTCGGAAATATTGCTTCATCTATATTTTCCCGACTTTAAGAAGTCTAACATGATTTGGTCTTAGATTTTGTATCGAAACCTTAAGAATCTTACAATCACTGCTTGACAGATATAATGAGTTTCTTAGAAAGAATGACGTGAAGGTTATTACAATATGTATATTTTTTGATTAGTCCATTGGCATAATGGTTCATCAATGGTCCTGGAGATCGGGGTTTAATCTCAGGTCATGTCGTACCAAAATCTCAAAAAATGCTCGTTGATACCTCCTTGATTTACACTCAGCATTTTGAGGTAGGGATCAAATGTAAATGGAGGGGAAAAAGTTTTGCTTTTCCCTACACGTCGGTGGTAAAATTGACAAGTGAGTCTTCGGTCGGTCAACTTATATTTTAGTAATGATAATTGATTATCAAAATTCGTTTCGCGCCTATAATAATTCTACTCGAAATAATATTTGCTTGTAACTTCCTATTTTTAATCTGATATTACCTATAAACTAAAAACAAGCAAACAAAAAAGGCCGACATTTCAATAAAACAGTAAAATCAATTGCTGTTTTCAAATGTTTGAACTATACTGTAATTTTATTATACTCACCAGCCTGTTATTACTGCATCTGGTAAAATTGTGATAGAAAGGTTCCGTTTTGTTTGATGACCGAAGAACAAACACATGGCATTTACCAGAATGACTAAGCGACTGTCGATGTAGCTACAAGGTTTCTCATAGAATCAAATCTGGAAAATCGGTGGTCTTATTCTTATGCATGGCTTACTGAACACCAAGCAGGGTTTTGCCCATAGGTTGAGTTAAGTAACTAGAATTTCAGGAATTGGCTTATAACAACGCCATTACACAGTTCTGTTTTAATTAAGATGATTTTTTGATTACCTTTCAAAGCAGGCTACATCTATATACAATGCGTAAAACCAATCGTAAGAAACAGCCGGACGGTGAACATACATATTCATTGCCTTCATCGGGTAACATCGACTCTTTGAGTGAAAATTTAATGACAGATATTCTTTTTCTACGAACCAAAGTCACATCTAACTGCTTTTGTCTTGTCAAGCATCCCTAACTTGAGAAAATTGATTTAAGCCAAAGCATATTAAAGGGGATGGGAAAAGCCATCGTGTCACACTCTTTTTTTCCTTTCTGAAGAACATATCGGTTTGAGAAGAAGAAAGTGATGGTACTGCTGGTATGTAAATCATATATGATTCTTATATGATTCTTTCTTTCAGTTGTGAGTTGACTAGACGTAAAATTAGTTATCAATACGTCTCCATTTGACCTAAAGGAGAATAGGGAATTAAAACGTTATTGAAAAAAAAAAAAAGAGTTGAATAGTTGATTTAAAAGTTATAAAAAAATGAGTAAAAATAACTTCATTGAGAAAGTCTTTTTTTTAAAATTTTACTTTGATTTTTACTCCAATGCTCATTTCACACACACACACACACACACACACACACACACACACATATATATATATAGGGTTCATTAAATAAGTTTCCATACTTTTTCGAATGGGCACTTTTATTGATAGTACACACGTGAAACTCTACTCCCCTTCGAAATAATCTCCTCCAATTGAAATGCACTTGTTGTACCGTTCCAACAACTTCTGGAAGACCTCATGGGTTTCCTCTTTTGTGAGCGTGTCAATGACCTTCGTCACAGCCTCTTTCATCTCCTCAATTGTCTCATAACGACAACCTCTAAGTTTTTCCTTGAGCTTAGGAAATAACCAAAAGTCACAAGGTCTAGACTATAGGGAGGCTTAGGAACTGTCCTGATGCACTTCTTGATCAAATAGTCTGTGACAAGGATGAAGTTGTGGACTGGTACATTGTCCTGGTGGAAATGCCACTGACCCGATTTGAAGAGTGCTGGGCACTTCCGACGGAATCTCTTCCTGACCTCCCTTAAAGCCCATAACATAGTATTCCTCGTTGACTATCTGTCCAGTGGGAAGCCAATGCATGTAGATCCTGCCAGAGCTGTCAAAGAAACGGATCATCAAAAGTTTAAGGATGGATTTGTTCTGTCTGGCCTTCTTGGGTCTGGGAGAGCCAGCATGCTTCCACTGGTCTCAGGGTCATAGCAGTAGACCCAGCCTTCGTCGCAGGTCACCAGAGCATCAAGAACTGCGCGATCTGAATTGATCAGCTCGACTATCTCCCTTCTGTCATGTCAACGTCTTTCTTTCTGATCTTCTCTGAGAACCCTTGGGACAAACTTCGCGCAAATCCTCCGCATCTCCAGTTCCTTGCGTATAATTGTGTGTACAGTTCCCACACTGACATCAAACTGTGCACTTATTGCCTCTATAGACACACGACGGTTCTTATCCATGAAAATCTTTATTTGGCCAATCAACTCTGGTGTTCTGATTTCTTACTCCTCCCACACCCCTCATCATCCCTCACAGACTCCCTGGCATCCCTGAATCTATCATGCCACTCAAAAACTGAAGCTTGCTTCATGCAAGAGGGTCGAAAAGCAGTCTGAAGCATTCCATACGTTTCTGGGGCATTTTTCCAAGTTTAAAACAGAATTTTATTGCATATCGTTCTTCTAAAATGTCCTCACATCCAGATAGCATTTTTGAAATTCCCCAGCTGTGACAATCAGGCTTTAGTAAGGTGTATTCCGATTCCTATTGTAGCTGTTCTTTTAAAGCTGAAATCATAAAAAAATGGTCAGTCATCTTGTAAGATGTGTAGCAATAACATACTGAACATTCAAGAGTCTATGACAAATTTAAATGTCCATACCGAAAAAGTCTGGAAGCTTATTGAAGGTACCTCGTATATCTAGTGAGTAAAATATAGTTACATGAAAATGTTACTAAAAAGAAAAATACTACATATGAACTGTTTTCTGATTCCCACCCACTATATCCTTTCTCCCGCTCTCTCTCACGAAATATATACATATATATATATATATATATATATATAGAGAGAGAGAGAGAGAGAGAGAGACACACACACACACAATTGCACAACTATACACAAAGAGCGATTCAAGGTGTTATCTGAGAGACTCTAAGTTTCCAGAAATTTTTCGTATGGACACTTTTATTTATAGTAGACACATGAAGCTCTAGTCCCTTTCGAAGTAATCTACTCCGGTTGTAAGGCACTTGTTGTACCGTTCCAACAACTTCTGGGAGACCCATGAAAGTCCTCTTGAGTGAGCGTGTCAATGACCTTCGTCAAAGCCTCTTTTATCTCCTCAATTGTCTCATAACGACAGCCTGTGAGCTTAGGGAATAATCAAAATCTCAGGAAGCAAGGTCTGGACTATAGGGAGGGGGAGGAATTATCTCGATGCCCATCTTAGTCAAAAAGGCTGTGACAAGGATGGATTTGTGGACTAGTATATTGTCCTGGTGGAAATGCCACTGCCCCGATTTGGAAAGTGCTGGACTCTTCCGACGGAATCTCTTCCTGAACTGCCTTAAAACCTCAACATAGTAACTATAAACCTAACCCTATCGCCAATCAAGTCTGGTGTATTGACTTCCCTACTCCTACCACACGTCCCATCATCCTTCACAGACTCCCTGCCTTCCTTGAATCCTTAATTCCACTCAAAAGCTGATGCTCGATTCATGCAAGATGCTCCAAAAGCAGTCTGAAGCATTCCATATGTTTCTGTTACATTTCTTTTTAATCTGAATTCTATTGCATATCGTTCTTCTAACT